>CM041547.1:418460-493460 GCA_023238725.1 Scortum barcoo
AGACTCTCAGAGTCTGTCTGAGTCGGCTCGCAGTGACGGGACTCGGAGTCACTTCTGTTTCTGCGGTTCGTTCACACTTCCTGTTAGCATCAGCTGCACCGCAGAGACTCCATCGAGCAGAAAACTTCACTTCTGCTTCTGTTTTCTTTGGCGTCTTATTTCTGGCCTGTCTAATTTCTGCTCTGTGTGTTTTTCTCGATCGTACAGCTGATTGACGGCGCAATCAGCTGTACGATCAAACTGCTGACATGTCGACGCTGCACACACACACTGTTGATGCACACACACACTGTGTTGATGCACACAGGATGATTACGGCAGGTGTGTTTGTGTGAGACACCTTCATGCCGTGGCCCAGGCCGTCCAGCTGCTGGTAGTTGATTGGCCGGCGGCTGTACGGTGGGCGGGGCTGCGTCCCGGCGGGAGGCTGAGCAGGGGGGAGGATCTTGTGGCTGCGAGGGACTCGTCTCACCGCCGTGAAGATGCCGATTTCTCTCCGAGAAACTTTCTCTTTGTGCATCTCCACCGTCTGAAAATGGATGAATGACACATTTGAACACGTCACCTTGAACTTTTCTCTGTTTTCTGACATTTTAAGGATTAAAATATGAATCTGCATATTAATGAGTGATGACGAGCTGAAGATGAGACTCTGCTGTCATTTTGTTATATGATGTTCTGACTGTCTCACACAAGAGAAAGCTGTGTCGGATTACAGGAAGTGCTTCATTAAAACAGATAAAACACAGACAACAAACACAAACTACATGTAAACTACATGTAAACACCCTAAAACACACACTGAAGCGCTGAGAGACGAATGAATCAAAGAACACACAACTTCTGTACGACAGTTTGTTAAAGACAGTAAGTGAACAGAAAGCAGATGGAGAACAGAGGCTCCATTCATCCACTCAGTCCTGATGGAGAGGAGGCCATTATCTCACACACACACACACACACACACACACACACACACACAGATGACCTGGATCTGTATTCTCAGCACAAAGTTAGAGGGAACAGGAAGAGAAACAACAAACCGATGAAACTGAAGTTTCCTTAAAGTCAGACCATCAGGAGGAGGATCAACATAAGGCACGAGGACCCTGATGGTCCCTAAACATCTGTCCCACTCCACCCAGTGCAGCTCTGAGGCAGTGTGTGTTTGTTGGGTTATTCACTGTGGTTATTATGGGATTTGATCTGTTGTTTCTCTGGTGTTAACTTCCACTGCTTCTCTTCAACCATCAATAAATCTGTGCTGTTTGAAGCAGAGTGAGACTTTCTCCTCATCCCTCTCCTACACACCTGTCTCACAAAATAAACCCCCAGGTCCTGGATCAAACCAAACACCAGGTCCTGGATCAAACCAAACACCAGGTCCTCGGTTGACCAAGTACTGTCTATATTAAACTTTAAATCTCTTTGGGGTGGGGGGGTGCCGTCAGTTTGCAGGGTTGGAGGGTGGGGCTCACCTGACCAATGAGGTTGATGGAAGACTCCATGTGACGTAGCTGATTGGTCTGAGCGTCCAGTAGACTCAGCACGCTATTGGCCAGAGTGCTGATCTGGTAGGCGACGCTGGCCAGTGATTGGGTGGTGAAGTTCTTAGTTTCCTCCAATGCTTTCATGCCGCCGTCACCTGACTGACACATGGGGACAGCATGTGTTAGCTTAGCTTAGCACAAGGACTGCTAACGCTAACCATAGCTTAGGCAGCTGTTGGCGACAGCAGCAGATGTTTGAGCAGTACTGCAGGCGTATAAGCTGTATTACTGCAGTACTGAAGTATCTGCAGTAGTCGTAGTATTCATGCTAACCTGTATGTAGCTGTTGTAGCAGTAATCAGCCACGTTCAGCAGGTTATCGTAGTTTTCCAGCAGAGCTTTTCTGGCGCTGGGTGCTTCCTCCATTATCTTCATCACCTCCTCTTTGAAGTTTTGCTCCTTCATCGCTTTTTACAGAATGTAATTTTCAATTAGTTTTATACAGAAGCTCAGAAAGGTACAGAAAGGTCACGACTTCTATGTCTGTGTTCCCACAAACCTCAACGTGAGGGAGCGCAAACATTTTGTTAGATGTGATTCCAGGAGCCAATAAAACTTGTTTGTAAATCTAGTAAATCTCTGCAGGGACATGGAGACTCAAAGACGTCTGTGAGAGTCCTTAAATCTCTGGAGGATCCCAATGAACCTTAAGACAGACCCCCGAAATCTCTTTGTGACATCATTTACTGTTTCCATCCATTACACTGGATTTAAACTCCTCTAAAACGTTTTCATCGACTGAAGCTCTCTGAAGGAAGCTTGTGATCTCCGGGCTCATCACAGGTCTCCTCTGAAGGACTCTGCAGAGACCACGAAGCCTTAAAAGGAATTCAGGAAGTAAAACGTCTCCCTCTGTCAGACAGACGAGCAGCAACTGTATTTATAAAAACTTTAGATTGAAGCATTGACGGACTGAAGAGAGTTGTTCTTAATAATACTATACTATACTAATAATAATCATCTGTAGGAGGAGCCACCAGAAGAACTTTGACCAAAGTGATCATCAGACACAGAAAATGATTTTTAGGTTTGACTTTTTGACTGTCTGCATTATCAAGGATTAATTTAATCTCAGATTAGTTAATCAGAGTTCAGATCTGTTGTACAGTTAAAAACTATTGTTCAGTAAATCTGAGTTTACTCATTAAACTGAAATGACGTGTTCAGATCAATACAGAGCTCACCCAAATTCAGATAAAAGAAAAAATGTGAAATACTTGTGAGAATAAATAAAGTGTTTGTATGTAGATGAAATGTTGAGAATAATAAGAAAATATTAGTTTGTTGAATTTAAATAAGTCTGGATGGTTTCTGTCAGACAGGCAGATTTCCCGAACCAGGAAATTTTGATCAATCATCTAAAAATACAACAACTTTAACAGCTAAAGTCAGTTAATAATTCACAAACTTACAACTTTAGTGCAACAGAAGAAAATACGATCTGATCTAATAATAAATATGATGAATATAATCTGATCTAATATTCAAGTTTAGAGTAAAAACTCCTTTTAAAGTATTTTATCTTTATGTAAAGTTGTTTTATGGTTTTGCTGAACATCAGTTTGATCATGAGTCTGTTTCTGTCTGATGGTTTTAGATACAGAAACACAGATTTCACCGTCCGACAGGAGAACTTCACACTTTTACTGCGTCTCAGAGAAACGTGGAGCTTTTTCCGGCCCCACGTTTACATCTGAACATTTCACAAACAGTATGAGGAACAATAACGCAGTAATAAAGTACTACACACGCTTTAACTGTGCGGTTTTAATACTTTACTGAGGGGAGAGCTCGGAGGAAAGTCCTACGTTTGAAATGTGATCGATCATCGATACATCAATATCCTGCACGCGACGCGTTTATTATCTGATCAATTAAAGAAGAGATGAGAGCCGCTGGAGTCAACTTTAAACTCACCTGAAGCTGCAGAGAAGAAGAAGAAGAAGAAGAAATACTCCACAGACCAACAAGTGGATGATGTCTCTCTGATGAACTCTCTCTCTCTCTCTCTGTCTCTCTCTCTCTCTGCCTCTCTCTCTGCCTGTCTCTCTCTCTCTCTCTCTCTCTCCTCTCTGCCTCTCTCTCTCTCTCTGCCTCTCTCTCTGCCTCTCTCTCTCTCTCTCTCTCTCTCTCCTCTCTCTCTCTCTCTCCCTCTCTCTGTCTCTCTCTCTCTCTCTCTCTCTCTCTCTCTGCCTCTCTCTCTCTGTCTCTCTCTCTCTCTGCCTCTCTCTCTCTGCCTGTCTCTCTCTCTCTCTCTCTCTCTCTCTCTCTCTCCTCTCTCTCTCCTGCCTCTCTCTCTCTCTCTCTCTCTGCTCTCTCTCTCTCTCTCTGCCTCTCTCTCTGCCTGTCTCTCTCTCTCTCTCTCTGCCTCTCTCTCTCTCTCTCTCTCTCTCTCTCTGCCTCTCTCTCAGCGACCTGCAGCCAAAGATCGTCTCTGCTGTGAGAAGGACTCACTCCTGGACTGTGTTGATGGACGTGAGAAAAATCCCACAGCGGGTCAGTGTGTGGCTGCAGGACTCTGTTAGTCTCCATAAAAACGTTGAGAGTGAGACGTCCTGTCTGAGTTTCCTCCTCTGTATGTGAACCTGCTCATTTTAAACCACTTCCTGTTTCACATCACAGAGAATTAAACTTCATTAAGTCTGACTAAAAGTTATAACTCAGACTGAAGCTGAGGCCTCTGTGTGTGTGTGTGTGTGTGTGTGTGTGTAAATGCAAACATAAATACTTCAGCTGTTACTCACACTGTTCTTTCATTTACTGTCTCTGTATCTGACATATTTTACTTTTATTCTGACATGTGGGGGTTAGAGACTTCCTGTTGACAGTGAGCTCTGAGAACAACAAACAGTTTGTATTTTTCTCACTGCAGATAAACAAGCTGAAGTCTTCAGCGCCCCCTGTTGTCACTCAAACGTTTACATCAACATCCATCTGTGATTTAAATGAAAGAGTGTTGATGATTCTTTCAAACAAACACAGAAAAAAAACATTCAAATGAGTGAGTAAAACAAGTTAACTGTTTCAAACCTTCTGAATGATGAAAAGTTCAGTTTGTGAAACACTTTTCATTTTTATTCAAATCACAATAAAAAGCTCAAGTATTAAAAAACATCAAGGCGTTCCTCGTTGCTCGGGGTGACTGTACATCACTGGTTGCTCGGGGCGACGGGGTTCCAGGGCTGTCTCCGTGGAGCTCGCTCTTTGTCGTTCCTGTCCAGAGGCCTCAGGTGGCAGGTGAGGACCAGCTCTCTGAAACATAGAGCACAGTCTGGAATTACTTCAAGGAGCCTGAAATGTTTTGAAAGACTCCTGGAGACCTTTAACCTGCTCCTGGAAGTCCTTCCGAAAGTCCTTGTGTGAGTTCCAGGAGCCTCTGAAACCATGCAGCAAAGGTGTTTCCAGGTGTTTACCTGAACTGGCTGTAGCTCACTTGCTGGCTCACAGCTCTCAGTTTAGCTTCGTTCTCTCGCTCACGTCTCTTGTCACACTCGACTGCCCTCTGCAGCTCGCTCTCCAATGCTGAGAAGTCGATGACGTCACGCTGTGATGTCGCCATTGCCTGATGATGTCACACAGGTACAGTTATTACATCAGAGAGCTAACATTACACAGCTAACAGAGCTAACTTCACAGAGCTGACAGGCTAATATCACAGGCTAACATCACAGAGCTAACAGGCTAATATCACAGAGCTGACAGGCTAACATCACAAAGCTAACAGGCTAACATCACAGAGCTGACAGGCTAACATCACAGAGCTAACAGGCTAACATCATAGAGTAAACATCACAGAGCTAACAGGCTAACATCACAAAGCTGACAGGCTAACATCACAGAGCTGACAGGCTAACATCACAGAACAGCTAACATCACAGAGCTAACAACATCACAAAGCTGACAGGCTAACATCACAGAGCTAACAGGCTAACATCATAGAGTAAACATCACAGAGCTAACAGGCTAACATCACAGAGCTAACAGGCTAACATCATAGAGTAAACATCACAAAGCTGACATCAGGTGTCACTCAACAGGTGAAGCTGACCTCACCTGTAGCTCCTCTCTCTCTCTCTCTCTCTCTCTGTGTTCAGGTGTCTCAGTACTCGTCAGTTGTTTTAAGTTGTTTCAGGTGTTTTCAGGCTCCTCGCGGGTCACAAACAAACGGTCTCCATGACGACCGGCGGTCGCGCATGCGCAGTGAATCAGTCGGTTTAATAACTCAGCTGATCACACACACACACACACACACACACACACTGTAATACACATTATTAACAGCTGCTTCTCACCTTAAAGACAACTGACACACTAAAGACTGATGATAAAGATTATATACCTGAAAGAGACAGACAGACATGTCAGAGGCAGATGTGCTGCAGGTGTGTGTAATATTGATCTGAGCACTTTACGACCACCATAACATGAATGCTGAGGTCAGCAGAAATAAATCCAATCAAACAGGTGAATAAAGTCAGAGGGGTCGTGAGCAGCTCCAGCACTGATCTAAAACATGACGAAAACAAACTCCACGTTGATGTTCGAGGCGCTCGCTCAGGATCACAGGCCGTCTGAGGGAAACTTCATCTGACGAAGCTCCAAATCCAAGAAGAGGCTTCAGTTTTGTTATTTTAGAGAGGAGCAGGAACCAGGAAGTGAGGTCGGCAGTGACGCTGCTGCTCAGTGAGTCTGAGATTAATTAGATTAATTAATAAAAATAAAAGTCGGGTCTGAAAACAAGGGTGGAGCATGTTTCCTGCTGCGTGACACATCGGTCAGCAGATAAGTGGACTTGTTAATAAAATAAATGAAGACAGCCACATCCAGATCATTTCTATTTTTATTAAAGGTCAGTAAAATACCCTCTTATGTACAGAGTTTAATCTGACAATCCTCCATGTTAACTTTGTTCTATATCTGTAATACTATAAAAACATACAGCATTTAAAGATTATTATTTCTAGAATTCATTACAGCAAGACACAAAATACAACAGTACAATGTTCCTGTAAAATTCATCCCTTTAAAACACTCATATTTAAAAACACTCTTGTTTTCCATCCTCAGTAATCTGTGGAGTCCCTCAGGGAAGCACCCTGGGTCCTCTGAACTCTTTCATGCAACTTTATTTAGTTTTAAAGAAACACTTAAACAGTTAATAAATCCTCTTGTTCTCGGTCTTCTCCAAAGTCAGACGAATGGATAAACCCAGGTTGTGTTTAGCCTAGCTTAGCACAAAGACAGGAAGCCATTTCTCAGTAGAATTGTGATTTAATATTATTTCAGTCCCGCCACAAAGGACTTCTTCTCTGGTGATATTTTGGCCCAGTGGCTCCATACTTTATATGACTGATGACATCATGTCACCAGGTTTAAATTTAGAGTTTAATACAATGACTGTTTTGTTCATTTCAAACTTCAGTAAAACAAATACCTGGTTTAAACATATATTGGCTTAGAAGATGACTTTTCTGTGCAAATCTGTGTTGTCCAGGTTTAGTGAACGCACCACAGACTGAAACAGGTTTATAATCTGAATCATGTCTAAAGTTCACAGACACTGCGAGACTTTACTGAACAATGAACAAAATGACACCAACACCTACAGAGCAGCAGAGTTCGTTATTTACAAAGACGCCGTTGGCTGTTTGATGTACGAGAGTGAGCGAGGAAAACCAATCAGCAGGTCTGGACCTTGTTGATCCCTCAACAGTTCAAAAAACATTTTCTCTGATGTCTGAACAATAAAACTTCAGATTGCTGCCGTCACAGATTCAAAGACCCCACGAGAGTTTACATTTTCATTTTGTTTGTTTGACACCATAAAAGTTGCTTAATTCCTTCTGTTAACTTGTATAGTTTTCTGTCTGAATGTGAATAATGTTCATATTCTGCAGAGTCTCTGTAAGTAAATATTGTTGGTACAGATTTAAAGTGGGATTAATGACAGTTAATGAGTTTGATAAACTTTCCAAGCACGTGTGTTTTATTTGGTCAGTTTCCATAAAGAGGCAGTGAAGCTGCTGGCTGACGTTTCAAGATCAGGCCTGAGCAGGTCATACCTTTCATAATCAATCAACTGAGTTCAGGTCCAGAGAAATCTAAAAGGTTCTGGAAGAATCTGGAAAAATTCTTACGGTGAGATGAGACCAAAGGAAGATATTTTTTTTAAGGTGCTGAGATAGTGTTCTCCATTTGGTTTGTTGCCTTGAAAAAAAGAGCCAAGCTGCTGTCACAAGGTTTCAAAAACAGTTCAGGGTTCTTGATGGTTCCACTCAAGTTCTACTTGTGTCATTTAAGGCACAGTGATTAAAAAGAGGCGTCATCCTAAGTTCAAGTCCCAGTGAACTTGGGATTGAGAGGAGGTGTCATTGAGGAAGTTTCTCTGAGAAGACTTTTGGCAGGTCTTGTAATATTTATGAGGCTTCCAGGAGGTCCTGACGGGTTCTGGAAGGATCCAGAGGAGCTCCAGGAGGTTCTCCTACTTCTGGGAGAAGACGGTCTGGAACTCTTTGAGCATGAGCTCCACGATCTGGCTCTGGAAAACCATGTGGACCGTCATATTGGCTGACTCGGTCTGAGGGCGGAGCAAAGTGGGGCCGAACACAATGGCGACGCTCTGAAACGACATCCTGTTGGACTCCTTGTGCTCAATCACCCTGTAGAGAGAAATTCAAGAATATTTTTCTATATGGCACACGCACGCACAGCACCGTGCAGGCTGCTGATGTGAAGTTTGGGTTTTCAGGACTCTTATTTTTATTCTAACTTATCTCACATTTAATTTGATGTCCCTCCTGCCAACCATTTGTCTGCTTTAATGTTTATCACCATTATCATCACATTTCCTTTGCTGGTGTTGTGGACTCACATTTAAATCTAGATGTCCAGTTCTACCTGCACAGAACTGTTCTCTTGTTTTCAGTAGGAACAGCCAAGGATCAGTCTGTGAAAATCTCAAGTCACAGTTCTGATAGGAAACTAAACTTTAATGTTTCTGCTCTGAATTTTAAAAAAACGTTAGGTCTATTAATGTAAAATAATCCATTAGCAAAACTAAAGACCCTTTTCAACCATGGAAAAGGTAAAATCAGTTCTAAAATCTAAAATCACTAAAAAGTGTTGTTCAGTGGGTAGTGATCAGCTACGAGAGGTGTCCTAAACAGTCAGTGGTTTCCACAGTGACACAAGAGAAACAACAAATATCTCATCCTGCGTCCCCCTTTTATTGGCTCAGGGCTCTTTCAGCCTGGTATGGTGTCGTCTGATCCAGAGAACAATTATCCCCCCAAAACATATTTATCTTACTTAGCGTGTTAACTACATAGCTTAGTTAATAAAAATAAAAATCTGGTCTTCTGTCTTTTGTGAAGTAGTCGGGTCGCCTGAGAGTGAACTCACTTCCTCAGGTGTCTGAACAGCAGCTCCATGGTGTCGTGGTTCGGCAGCGGCAGAGATCGAACCAGGTCCTTCATGTAGGAGACTCTCAGGCTGTAGTCTGGGACTTCTGCATAGAAATAAACACACACGGCCAGCTTAATTTTTCAAACACACTCCTACAAACAGCTGCTTTCGTAACAAAGGACCAGAAGCTTTTCTACACTTCGGTGCCCAAACTTCAACAACAACCGACCAAATGATCTGAGCTTTAAATCTCAAAGTAAATATGGAAACCATCAAATGTATTTCAGTTGTTGTACTTCATGTCAGATGTATGCAAGATGTAAAATGTATTTTCACAAGAATGGTATCACAAAGTATTTAAATTTTTCATTTGAAGTTTAAATCTGGAACATTTGTGCCTGTATATGAAAGACTCATTTCTCATGGCTGTGTTTCATGCATTTGTCACATATTGAGGGAGGTGTGGTTATTATGCAGTGTGGGATTTTGTGTACTGACGGATAGCAGTGATGAACGTGTCGAAGCAGCTGAAGGGGAACAGCGGCTCTGGGAGCTCTCGCAGGAAAAGCTTCAGCGCTCCGGTGATCACATGGATCTCCTCCCACTGTCCGTCCTCCAGGTCCAGCTGCTCCTCTGCAGGCAGATAAAGAAAGCTTCAGTTTATAGACCGACCCTCTACAGCATCTCCTCTCCAGACTTCAGCACAGTTTATTTACATCAAACACATATAAAAGGACATCATCTGCATAAGGTGACATTTTAGAGAGAGCTTGATTTTACAGGTCCATCATTTCCTATGTCTTAGGATTTTAAACTTTGTAAAGGTTTTTGGTCAGGAGTCAGTGGACAGCCAGAGACTGACTGAGGAGAACATTAACAGGCAGGCAGGCAGACAGGCAGGCAGACAGGCAGGCAGGCTGTTACCATGATCAGCTTTGTGTCTTAGTCTCTGAATCACAGCCAGGTTTCCGCTCACTCTGTAGATCCCATCCACATCCAGACCTGAACACACACACACACACAGTTACACACTCATCGTGTTTCTGTCTGTGTGTTTATTGGTATTAAATGTGTGTTGATTGTGTGTTTACCTCTCCTCTCCACCGCTCTGATACACTTCTCCACAAACTTGGGGATGGTGGTGTTTTCTCGGTGACAGAGTGTGTCCAGGTGACAGCCGAACACATTATCTGGACCACAGACAGAAAACAAACAGAGTCTTCAGGTTGAACATTTCCCTCAGTGTTAAAATGAACATGAACACGCAGTGCAATGATGCTGCTGACGTGTTGGGACACCTCAGCGTCTCATCACGTGCTCAATGAGGAAGTATTCGCGACCACATGGGGTTTCTGTAGTTAAGATCTTCAGGGAGTTTTACTGTCTGGTCACCTCTCAAACAGGTTACCTCGGATGTAGCCTTTCTCCTTCACGCTCTGCAGCGTCGGTCTGCGCTGGAGGAAACGTCGAAGCTTGGTCCGAACTCGTCTCTGCTCAGAGTCGGCTGTTCCCGACGAAGTCCTGGTCGCTAAAACAGAGAAGAAGAAGAATATTGGAGGTCTGAGCATGACGAAGTAAAGTAACAGAATCAGTTGATTTTTTCGTTTTTTTGTTGTTGTTTGTTTTCTCCTCTGTTCCACATCCTGTGTGTAAATATGACTTCAGCAAAATCATTACTTGACAACCTGACGTCACATCGACATGGCTGCGAAACTGTGTCCATCACAGATCAACAGTTAATGTGAAAGGAAACATCAGCAGCTTTAAGAAAGAACATGAAACTGTTGTTTGGATGTTTACGTGTCAGTTACTTTAAATCAAACAGAAAGTGGATTCTTGACTTTGGAAACAAAGCTAATGAAACAATCTCAACTCAAGCTCCACTTTCAGACTTGTTCTGGAGTTTTGAACAGTTTGACCTCTTCGTTACGGATAAAAAGTTCTGGAGCTTCTGAACTGCTGAAGAAGGTGACGTGGTCAGAGAGCAGCAGACCTTCGAGCTGAGATGGTTTATTCATCAAACAGACTCACATGTCCTCTTCCTGTCTTTGTCCTCTTTGTCTGAAGTCACTTCGTCCTCGTCCTCTGACAGATGATCCTGTTCCTGAAAGAGTTCATGAAACGTTTCTGACTGCAGATCTGTTTATGCTCATCTTATGACAGCATGGTGTGTGTGTGTGTGTTACCAGTTGTCTGATGGTGTCCTGAATCGCTTTCAGCCAATCAGTGATGATGCTCTCGGTGTCGTACTGCATGAGATACTCGCAGCCCTGACGAGTCTTCAGCTGCATACACAAATACACGCCTGCATGTCACTACAGTAACCACGGCAACAAATCCACTCTCATCTCAGAGAGAGGCAGGGTCACCACGGAGGACTCTGGTAACCATATCAACCATATGGTAAAGGGGTGAAGATGAAACCATGCATTTAGCATGGTTAATATTAGACTGTAGCCACGGCAACAGAGACGGTAGTGTTGCTCTAGAACAGACTGTAACCATGGTAACAAAGGCATACCTTTACAACAGGCTGTAACCATGGTTACAGATGGCATACCTCTATAACGTTCTTCTTGGATGACTTGTCCTTGGAGGCCCAACCCACTGAGGCTCCTCTCAGCTCGACAGTGTATTCTGTAACAATCTGTGACGATTTAGTCTGAAGGACAGGAAGTCATCATCATCATCATCATCACATCATCATCATCATTGTTGTCATGATGGATCAGTTTCACTGTCATTACTCAAAGTGACTGACAGGTGAGTTTCCATGTTTCTTATTAAACTGTATGTTGGATATAAACCCGGTCAGGGTTCCTGTGTTTGGAACTGTTCTTACAGCGTTTCCAGCAGGAGCAAATTTGGGGTCCTTGTGGAAGGTGAGGATCCCACCATGGAGGACAGTCCAGGACTGACTCCAGTTCTTCCTGCCAACAAACACACAATAAGACAAAGTGAACAAACAAACAAACATGTGGACATAAATCTGTTAGAACGTGAAGAAACGTGCAGGAATCCAGAATCTCACACGTCTCACCGGATCTTTTTGCCATTATCAGCTACTTTGGTCTTGTTGATTATTCCTGCTTTCTCCAGCAGATGGCACTGTGGAGACAGACAGGTAAGTCCTCAGGTTTTTGTAAACCTGCAGGTCCGCTTTGAAATGTGACTCCTTTGTAAACATGGGAGTGGTGTGTGTGTGTGTGTTCTTTCTTTACCTGCAGTGTTAAAATAAAATAGACTTTTTCACTGATCAGTCCTGAGATACAGCTAAACACACGGATAAAAATACTCCTGCAGATCGTCATAAAGTTCCTCTGTGAAGTCCAGATTCTCCTGAAAGCCCCACTGGAACCTCCTCAATGATTTTAGAAACCTCTGGAACAGCAATAGTCCCCTAAACTTCTTAAATACCGATACAACCACAGTGCTTATTTACAGACAACTATAAAGACCACCAACTTTCATCACAGACCTAAAATCTAAAAATCACAGACCTATAAAACCTCGAGAACAGAGCAGAACTCCTCGAGAACAGGAACAACCTTGGAGACCGCTTGGACCTCATTAACATCTCCTAGAAGCTCCTCTAGAACTCACTATTACTTCCTACAATATTTATGTGGCGCCCCTTTCACAGGACCTTCCTTTAATAGTCCTCAAAGACCGTCCATCCTTTGAGAACCTTGACTCCATCCTCTGAGAACCTCTGAAACATCCCTGAGAACCGTCTGTGTCAGACCTGCAGTCAGCCCTTCTTCATCAGTCCCTGCTTCAGATCGGACTTTGATGCTGTGTTTCCTTTATTAAATGGATTTAGTTTGATGTCATTTATTCTGGTCCAGAACCATTCACAGACCCATCAACAGAACCATCAGTAGAACCATCAATAGAACTATCACCAGAACCATCAATAGACCCAGCAACAGAAACATCAATAGAACTATCACCAAAACCATCAGAGGAAGCATCAATAGACCCACCAGCAGAACCATTAGCAGAACTGTAAATAGAACCATCGGTAGAACCATCAGAAGCCCTGTCAATAGAACTATAAGAGGAATCATCAGTATAACCATTGATAGAACCATCCACAGACCCATCAACAGATTCATCTATAGAACCATCAGTAGAACATCAATAAAACTATAAACAGAACCATCAATAGAACCATCAGAAGCCCCATCTATAGAACTATCAGATGAGTCATCAATAGAACCATCAATAGAACCATCAATTGAACTATAGAACCATCAATAGAACCATCAGCACAACCATCAACAGAACCATCAATAGAATCATCAATAGAAATATTACAAGAATCATCAATAACAGTGGCAACAAAAAGAACCATCAATAGAACCATCAATAGACCCATCAATCAATAGAACCATCAGAAGAACCATAAACAGAACCATCAATAGAACCATCAGAAGAACCATAAACAGAACCATCAATAGAACCATCAGAAGAACCATAAACAGAACCATCAGAAGAACCCGCCCAGAGCTTCAGAGGTGTTAATGCACATGATGAATGATTATTGATGAGGGGGTTAGTGGAGAACCGCTGGGCGACTTTCTGGGCAGTGATCGGAGTGTGCAGTTTGGCGCCCCCTGAGGCCGCTATGGTCATTACAGCCGGGCAGTGTCCCAGAAAGTTTCTTTCAGGTAACGAGTGAGTATTTGAGAGAGGAAATAAAATGTTAGTTTGATTCGCTGTTAGAAATAAAGTTAATAAACCTGGTCTGCCAACAGACAACAACCACCAACACACACCCAGCAACCAATCAGAACCTACGTGAGGCCGGTGGGAGGAGCCTGAGCTCCGATCGGACAGATTCCTCTTCAGTCTGTGCCTATCAGAGAGCTCAATGAGGGAGAACAGGATGACATCACAGAGTGTCGACCAATGAACAGATGAATGAGTCAATGAATGAATGAATGAATGATGGGCAGATGTGATGAACTGAATGAGACAGGTGAGTGTGTGTGTGAGACAGGTGTGTGTGTGTGTGTGTGTCAGTGAGACAGGTGAGTGTGTGTGTGAGACAGGTGAGTTGTCTACCTGTGGACTGTTGGGGGAGTGTTTTCTGTTGGACACCTCGGTGAAGTCGGAGACGTTCCTCCTGTGGCCGAGAGCAAACGTCTGTAACACAAAATGATTTATTAAATTCACCTGATGTCTGAGATAGATTTGATTATTTTCCACAGATTATTATTGATCTGTTGGAGTAATTATTGATCTGTTGGAGTAATTATTGATCTGTTGGAGTTGTTATTAACTTTTAGAAGTTTTTGCTTAGATTGTTTTGTTGGATGGACTCACGTCTTCGGCCACGCTGTGTCTCCAGTTTATGACCTGCACAGTCAGTCCCTCCTCAGAAACTCCATTACCCATCAACCTTTGGGGTAAAGGCGGCCCCTGGAACAATGAATTAATGAAAGACTGAAAAATGTGGCACACCATCTGCATGACTCGCTGACACACTGACTGATCGGTTGATTGATTACCTCCTGCAGCCTCCACTGAGAGCCACCTGCGTCTTTCAGGTCCAGCTGAGCTCTGGGAATCTGGAAAAACAACAAACGAAAGATTAAATGTGAAATCTGATGAGAGATTCACACGTTAATGTTGTAAAATGAACGTAAACTTCAGACTGTGTGTGTGTGTGTGTGTGGTGTGTGTGTGTGAGAGAGTGTGAGAGAGAGTGTGTGTGTGTGTGTGAGAGTGTGTGTGTGTGTGTGTGTGTGTGTGTGTGTGTGTGTGTGAGTGTGTGTGTGTGTGTGTGTGTGTGTGTGTGTGTGTGTGTGTATGTGTGTGTGTAGAGTATGTGTGTGTGTGAGAGAGTGTGTGTGTGTTGTACCGTGGTGAACACAGAGTCACTATTGTCTTGCGGTACGTCGACAGGATAATCTTCCTCTGGCAGCGGAGGCTAAACAACAGTTATAAAATAACAAAATAACAAAATTCAGCATTTTCAGTTTTAAAAAATGATCAAAAGTCCCCTGACGACCAGCAGACAGCAGGTTAGCTCCCTCTGACGGTTCACCTGCTGACTGAGGGTTACAGGAGGAAGGTTTTTAAATAATAAAGATACTTTGGTTGTTTTCCACATGACAGTGGAGAACGCAGGAGTTTCATGGTGTCCCTCTGTGATTTACATCTGTTAAACTTTAGTAATCTTAAACCAGACCTGATCCAGATCAGGATCAGGATCAGGATCGTACCGGCCCGTTGTCCTGCCTCCTGTTGGCTGAGGGGCCTGGGGGGGCTGAGGTGGGTAATGAGGGGGACAGTGGCTCCGGGGCGACCCACAATGTTGCTCCTGAGGTCGGGTTGTAGTAATAAAATCTGCCCGTAACTTCGCCGTTCACCAGCTGCTCCCAACCAGCCGAACCCTAATTATTATTATTATTATTATTATTATTATTGTGCAACATTACATTTACTGTGTGTCTTTATTTATACTTGATTCAAAATTAATAGATAGATAGATAGACAGACAGACAGACAGACAGACAGACAGACAGACATATGTGTGTGTGTCTGTGTGTGTGTGTGTGCTATATATATATTCAGATATAAACATGCTCAGCAGGGATCAGTCACATGAAGAAACCCATAACTCTCCATGTTAACCTGAATATTGAGCGTTGATGTTGATTACCTGAGAGGAGGTGGGGGAGAACAGAGGGGAGGTCAGCTGACCCCCATCGCCCCCCCTGGACCGGTCCACGTCTCCGGTGGGCGGGAAGGGGGGGCCGCGGGGGTCGGACCAGGTGGTCTGTCTAGTCACTGGATGGAAATAAAACTCCTTCCCGCTGTCGAGGTCGGTGTGCACCTGAATATTTATTCACACAGACACGTGATGGTGCGTTCAGGGAGCTTTCATGGTGATACCTGTTCACCTGCAGCGCTTTGGGATCAAAAACAAACCTTCAAGTCTTTTTCACTGATAAATAAATAAAAAATAAAAATAAATGACAGAAAGAAAACTGATCAGCATCGTTGTTCGTCCTGTTGAAGTGTTTCCGAGCAGACAGTGAAGTGTCAGCTGCTCCTCAGTAACATGTGAACCTGAACGGCTCCGGTATCACCTGATCAAACTTTCATGAGGACACAAGCAGCAGAGGACATCTGAACTGAAGTAAAACTACTGAATGTGAAGGTCTGACACACAAACAATAAATGTCCAAACTGGAGTCACATGATTACATGACAAAAACTGTCAGCCTCTCACTGAACGTGCTGCATCTTCAGACTTCACTGAATGAAAGCTGATCTCACAGAGCCTCACAACGTAAATCTGAACAAACCCTCTGTCTTTTTCAGAGTATCTTTCAACATCACTTTGTCTTTATGGATCAGATTTAAAGACCTCTCTGAGTTCTCTGGATGAAGAACATGTTCTCATTTTGACCTGATGTGCCTCTGAAGCTCCATGTGGTGCAGAGTGAACTTCTGAATGATGATTTACAGGTTTAATATCTGAAATCTGCCTTTCAGTGCAACCCTGGTGATCTGAAACCTTCTCAGAAACTTTCCTGTTTGTCTTCCTCTTCTTCCTCATCACACCCTGATTTATATCTTCTGTATGGAAGCTGAAAACAGTCATGCTTGAATCTTTTAATGCTGTTAAACAAACTTTATTATCTCGAGTTAATGAAGCTGTTATCTTTAGAAATCAGAGATTGTGTTTCCTCTTGTTCCTTGTGATGTTTGTGTGTTTATTTCCAGTTAGTTTCCATCAGCAGGTGTCTGTAGGCTCTGTGGAGATGCTGTGGGGGTCATTATGTACAGTGGGACGGCAAACAGGATGAGCTTAATAATGTCTTCATTATTTCTATATAATATATATAACGGCTTTATTTGAGCAGCTGCTGGCTGAAGCAGAGAGATGGGTCAACCTCTCATCTTTGGAGACTATAAAACCAGATTGTCTGCTCCAATGAAGAAACTGCAGCAAAGCAAACTCCACATTTAGGCCTTAATTATTGATCAGTTATGGATCCTCCCTGACAGTCATCACAGTGATCTTGAAGGTTGAAATCAGCTGTGCTCAAATGAACCACACACTCATTTTGGAGTTCAGCACAATTATCCAGTTATCACCAGAGAAACTGCTTTGATAACTTGAGATAACGACATCATTAACTCCTGATCTAAAAAAATAATAAAAAATAATAAATAAAAGCGTGGACGCTCTCAGCCTCTGTACTTCTGTCTCAACTGTCACTTCTTTTTCTTTTAGTCCTAAAATATGATTTTCCACTTTAACTGCGTCATTCTACGTCAGCGTCTTTAACTCCAGCGCTATGGCTCTGACCTGTCAGAGGTCAGAGGTCACCTTACCTGCCACCCATCCTGTGGGCTGACGGGGGAGGCGGGGCTCATCATCCCAGAGGAGGATACTGAAGAGGAAGGGGTGTGGTCTGGAGCCAACGGGGCGGGGCCAGGAGGAGGCGACGAGGGGAGGGCGGGGCCAGAGATGGAGATCTGAGGGACCGACGTTTTCTTCAGAGAGGAGACGTTAGCGTAGATGGGCGAATTCGGGGTGAGCAAGGTGTGTTCCTGCAGAGAGGGAGAGACAGTTTTTTCATCTCATCAGTTAGATGAGCTGTGTGAACGATGAGTCGATCGACAAAATCATCAATGATGATGATCGATGAATCATTTCAGTCTGATGTTTGTGATAAACAGCAGTTTGTTGTTTTTATGTTTATCTTATTTTATGTTTATCTTATTTACTGTAATTTATTATGTTTCTGATGTTTTCTGCAGTTTATGTTGTTTTGTTTTTTATTTTCATATTGTTTATATTGTTCAATATATTTCCTTTTGTTTCTGATGTTTATGTTATTGATTTAGTGATGTTTGTGTTGTTTCTGATGTTTCCTGACTCCTCATTAACAGTAACAGTCTGTCTCTAGTGGAGGGAGTTGCTGTCTGACAGGAAGAACTCCTCTATACTATAAACTTTATAAACACACAGACACACACACACACACACACACACACACACACACACACACACACAGCACACACACACACACACACAGTAGATGAACACTGAAACAACACAGACTCTAACAGCAGCTTTTGAGTGACAATTCTTGATTTTAAAACCTCGATGTTAAAGAGTTTGAAACATCAGGATGTGACAGAGCAGGACTCTGACAGACCTGATGAGACCAGGACCAGGTCTGAGTGCTGTGAATGTTTAACAGACTGTCAGCTGACTGGAGATCAGCTGTTGGTCCATAAACACACACTGAGCACAGCTCCAACTGATGGCGCTTTAAAAAACAAACAGCAGCCACAGACGGGTGGACTTACCCATAATGCCGCTCTCTGACTGTTCCTGGATTAAAGTCTCACATTTAACCAGACGCCATCAGAAAGTTTATTATCCATCAGGAGCTGAACTGAACCTGTCACAGCGTCCGACAGCAGCTCTGTGCAGGCTCAGGCCCCGCCCCTCTAGCCCCGCCCCCATTGGGCTGGTACATGTGACCCCGCCCCCATTTCACTCTAACACCGCCCCGTTGTGTAGCCCTGCCCAACCTGCTGTCTCTTTCAGTAATGGGGGGGGCGGGAGTGTTGATAATGATCCCCTTCGTCTCTTTACAGCCTTAAAAGTCTCCTGGAAATCTTTTCAAGGACCCACAGAACAACCTGGAACAACTTCACGGATTCATCAAACCTTCAAGGACTTCAGAAACATCTTCAAGGAGCCCTTCAAGTCCTCAATGACTCCTGGAAGGGACATCCTTGAGACTCCTGGAACCTCCCCAAGGCCCCCCACAACCTCCTTCAGACTGTATGGACTCTTTTCAAGGTTTCTCAAGGGAAGTTTGTTTAGAGCAGCAGACGTTGTTTTTTATATTTTACAGTTTTTCATGTTTCACTGCAGTTACAGCACACACACACATAGATACATACACACACACAGATACACACATACACAGAGATACACACACACTCAGTCACATTTTCATGATTTCTGAGGACACTGACTTACATTCATTCAGACTCAAACATTAAATCAAATCAAACTCAGTGACTGATGTTATTTATGTTATTTGATGTTATTTAGTTACTTATTTAACTTCTGTATGGACACTGTTGTTTCACAGTAAGATCTGTACGCTGCTTTGCTAACAACAAGCCCTGGGTATAACAAGTGATATCATCAAAGGCCTTCTGAACCAGAAGAAGAAGGCCTTTAAAGATGGCGACACACAGGAGATTAAGCAGATACAGAAGGAACTCAGAGTCCAGCTCAGGGAGGCGAAGGAGCAGTACAGAAGGAAAATAGAACACAACGATGCAAGACAACAAAATGAGGGAGGTGTGGGAGGGGATGAAGACCATCACTGGCTGCAGCTCCAAGAGAGGTGCCCCCATTGAGGGGGATGTGGGAAGGGCAAACCAGCTAAACCAGTTCTTTAACAGGTTTGATCACCCCAACCCATTCACACCTCTGAACACAGCAGCCCCCACCCTCCTACTCCCACAAGCCGTCACCAGCAAAGAAGATGGACACCTCCCCTCCCCCCTCCACACCACCCATGACGATCACAGCAGCTCAGGTCTGTGGAGAGCTGAGGAGGCTGCGCCCCAGCAAAGCTGCAGGTCCAGATGGAGTATCACCGCGACTACTGAAGGCCTGTGCGAGGGAGCTGGGACACCCCCTCCAGCGCATATTCAACCTGAGCTTGGGACAGGGAGAGGGTTCCCCAGCTGTGGAAGACATCCTGCATCATTCCAGTCCCTAAGAAACCAAGCATCCTGGTGAGCTGAATAACTTCAGGCCGGTCGCCCTGACGTCGTGCACGTGATGAAGACCATGGAACGGCTGCTGCTCCATCACCTGCACCTGAGGCCACAGACCCACCACCACGCTCTTGACCCTCTGCAGTTTGCTTACCGGGAGAAGAGAGAAGACGGGAGTGGAGGATGCCATCATCTTCTTGCTCCACCGATCTCTCTCTCACCTGGACAGAGGCAGTGGTGCTGTGAGGATTACAATTTTTGGACTTCTCCAGCGCCTTTAACACCATCCAGCCACTGCTCCTCAGGGACAAACTGACAGAGATGGGAGTAGTTGGATCACACACCTGGTGGCATGGATCACAGACTACCTGACTGGCAGACCTCAGTATGTCAGGCTGGGGGACTGTAGGTCCAGGTCCGACACTGTGGCCAGCAGCACAGGAGCACCGCAGGGAACTGTGCTCTCTCCGGTCCTGTTCACCCTGTACACATGTCCGACTTTTAGTAAAACTCGGAGCTCTGTCATGTACAGAAGTTCACGTGCGGACGACACAGCCATCGTGGGCTGTATCAGGAGTGGACAGGAGGACTGAGTACAGAGAACTGATCCAAGGACTTCGTCACATGGTGTGACTCCAACCACCTGCTCCTCAACACCACCACCAAGACCAGGGAGATGGTGGTGGTGGTTTAGGAGACCCAGGCCGCCGCACCCAGAGCCGGTCATCATCAAAGGGGACTGTGTGGAGGTGGTACACACCTACAAATACCTGGGAGTGCAGCTGGATGATAAACTGGACTGGACTGCCAACACAGACGCTCTGTGCAGGAAAGGACAGAGCCGCCTGTACTTCCTCAGAAGGCTGGCGTCCTTCAACATCTGCAAGAAGCTGCTACAGATCTTTTACCAGTCTGTGGTAGCGAGCGCCCTCCTGTACGCAGTAGTGTGCTGGGGGGGCAGCCTCAAGAAGAAGGACGCAGCGCCTGGACAAACTGGTGAGGAAGGCAGGCTCTGTCGTTGGCACAGAGCTGGACAGCCTGACATCTGTGGCAGAGCGACGGACGCTGAACAGGCTCCTGTCCATCATAGACAATCCAAGTCATCCACTGCACAGCGCCATCTCCAGGCAGAGGAGCAGCTTCAGTGACAGACTGCTTGTCACTGGTCCTGCTCCACAGGACAGACTGAGGAGATCGTTCCTCCCCCATGCCATACAATGGCTCTGCAACACCACTTGGGGGAGCGATAATGCACAAAAACAAGCTCCGGACTCACCACACACCTTGGACACACGCACTTTATCACACACACACACACACACACACATCTATATGTGGACTCAAGTGTGTACAAACCGACTGTTGCAGCATGCACAACTGTATGTCACACACTGCCATTTTGCACAACTGCACCTTTGAATGTTTTATTTCCAGAACTGCCAGATGCTTTTATTTCATTTTTTTTATATATTGTTTTTTTATTTTATATTGTATTTTTACCTCCTATTTTATTATAGTTTTTGCATTTTTACTGAAACTTGTATGCCCTTATGTTTCCACCTTTCAAGTTTCAACCTTTCAAGCTGCTGGAACTGTGAATTTCTCTTGGAGATTAATAAAAGTATCTATCTATCTATCATCTATCTTATGCTATTTGATGTTATTTATGTTATTTCCTTTCTTGTGTGGAGTGTTTTCTGGTTCGTGTGTCCACACTGTGAATAAACCAGCTGCTTCCTCAGAGAAGTTTTAAATAATCTGATTGAGGGTCTGCAGAGCAGCAAAGTGACGATCAGTGAATCTGATCTGATGTCTGTGTGTGGCTGCCACCTGCTGTTCAACCAACAAAACTACGTTTCTGTAAAAAACCTTCAGCCTCCTCTGGATCGGGTAAAAACACACACACACATATATAAATATATATAAATATACACATCAATCTGTGTCCTGATCACTTTATGTTTAAAACACCTAAGAGATCAAACTGATCAATCAGATCCAAGATCAACTCTGAAGAAACTCTCTGACACATTCATGTGACAGAAAGTCACTTTGAAGTTTTTACACACAAACCTGAGAAATTTAGTCTGAAGAATTTAAAAACATTCCGTTTGATTCACAATGATCACATGATCAATCAGGCCATAATCAATAATCATGGAGACTGTAAACCAAATCAGCTCCAGATTCACACTCACACACACACACACTCGTCCTGTATGTGTCGCTGCAGTGTCGCCTGCTCACAGTTTCTTGACCAACCCTGAACACATCCTGCCGGCTGTGACATCACAACATCCTGCTGACCTCATCACATCCTGCTGTGACATCACTTCCTCCCTGTCAGTGTCACTGGTGCTTTAAAAGTCCATATTTATGAATGCACACGCAGGAGATATCAGAGTGTGTCATGGTAACTTTACTAAATATAGTACACATAAAAGACAATAATTAAATTAAAAAATGATGATTAATGAGTTAAATAAAGTTACAAAACACTTAAAGAGATCAATGAATGAGTAAATAAAACTAACAGTTACAGTTACTGCTCTGATGAGAATAAAAAGAGGAAACAGCTTTTTCTTCTTCTTCTCTGAACTTCCTGTGTGGACGCTGCAGGAAATGACACGCTGGAAAGGGCTTTTATTTTGTAAAAAGGCCTGCAGCTGAATGTGACTGAACTTCACGTGGCAACAAACCAAACCTAACATTTACTGTTCAATAGTTGATATATTTGGATTACTGATGATCAATATCCTCACCTATAATCATTCAGGGTATAATAAGAGTGATGCATATGGAGACATTCAGCTGCACTCAAACCGAACATCACAAAACCACCCACAAATAAATCCAATGATACAAACAACAAAAAAACAAAACAAATAAATCTAAAAAGCAAATAAATTTAAAAACACAAATAATTCCAATGACCAGTCAGGTTTCAGTTCACTTCCACGTCAGTCCAGACTGATAAAACATGAAGAGGAACGGAGACTCAAACATCATGTATGTGCAGTGAAGAGGAACGACATGTGTTTCTGGTGAAATATCTGTTTAAGGACGGAGATTTATGAGGTGCAGCTGATAAAGGAATGAGGCGACATTAATCATCCAACATCATCCAAATCAATACATAAATCAATTGATTGGACTGGAATTATAGACTGATTCAGACAGACGACGCTTCAGATCGAGACGATGCTTCACAAACATCTTCAACCCGCCAACAATAACTAAATTTACACTCTGACATAAACTTTATCTTCCAGCAATTATTTTATATTTGTGTCTCTGCAGAGACGTCTCATTGTGGATGAGGATCCAGGATGAGGACCTGGACTTGGACTGGAAGTTCTCATCAGCCAGCAGCTCATCACAACATCAATCATTTCTCACATGAAAAAGCTTGAGGACCATCAGAGTCTGACTGTGGACTCACAACAACAGAGGTGATAGAGGTGTCAGGTGTCTTACCTGTGTGGGGGGCGGGGCAGGTGCAGGTTCAGGCGGTGCTCCGGGACTTATTTTTTCTCCAACCAGAGCCTCCAGGTCCAGGTTCAAGTCCTGAATGGACTCGTAGATGTGGTTTGAATCTTCCTCCTTCAGTGAATCCTGCTCTCCGCTGCTCTCCTCCATGCTCATCTCCTCCTCCGCCACCTCCTCCTCCTCCGGATCTATCGGGGGCTCCTGGTTGTGCTTGTCATGGAAACCTGTGGATGGTGAGGACGTGCTGTGGAGGTTGTTGTTGGGGGGGGTTGCAGGAACCATGGGGACCACTGGTGTCTCCACAGGGATGGGCTGGGTCAGAGTCCGGGGAGTGGAGAGGGGGTCTGCAGGACTGAAACTGGGAACTCGATGTTTTCCAGAGTCAACGTGGTCATCCACGTGCCCCTTTTTGCTCAAAGAATTGTCTGCCATGTTTGTAGTCCCAGTGATGGTTGTGGTCCTGGTCTCTGTGGGACCAGCAGGAGGGTTGCTGGGATGTCGTAGTGCAGGCGCCACAAGAGGCGACAGGTCATTGAAGTCCAGCGGGACCCCAAACGTGGACATGCGGTTCTCAGTCTTGCGGTACCCAGTGGAAGTTTCAGGTCTGAGTCTGATTGTCACCTCATCCCCCAGTTTATTTTTGGTCCCGCTAGGCTCCTCCAGCGTCTTTGGAACAGGGACCGGGACTGGGACCGGGATCGGGACCGGGACAGGTGCCACCACAGGAAGTGACACCAGTTCAGGATTGGGCGGACTGGCAAAGTCCAACGGGGAGGGGAAGTCTGCTGGCAGCTCCTTGACGTACTTGGCGGGAATGTAGAAGGGTTTGGAGTTGTGGTCACTCCGGACCTGCCACCAGTGGTCGTTGGTCTTAGCCAGCAGGACATAGCGCTCGTTGGGTTTGATGGAGACCAGAGCCCCATCCCGACCCTGGTACTCATACTGAAACTTCACCAGGACCAGACCCAGACCTGCATGACCCAGAACAGACCGGAGAGTCAGAGGAAATAATTAAAATCAATGTTATATTAGCTACAAGAGCTACTGCTAATGCTAACTAAACTGCTACTTTAACTGTTAGAGGAGTTTAACTAAAGTAAAACAAGGACTCACCTGTGCCAAGCAAGGAGGAGGTCGTTGCCATGGTGATGGACTTGAGCTCCTCGCGCCCTGCCCCCTCAGGTAGATGGGCAGGGGACTCTGAAGGTGAGGGGTCAAAGGACACAGCTTATCATTACCCCCCTTAAAGAGAGAAAACAGAAATCAGACAGGACGAACTTCAACAATCTCTCAAAGATTCACCTCAGGAGCTTCTTACTCTACTGT
Organism: Scortum barcoo; assembly: GCA_023238725.1. Classification (NCBI taxonomy): domain Eukaryota; kingdom Metazoa; phylum Chordata; class Actinopteri; order Centrarchiformes; family Terapontidae; genus Scortum; species Scortum barcoo. The sequence goes on from CM041547.1 coordinate 443,012, forward strand.
TCCTGTTAAAGTAATCTGATTACTGCGATGTTTCACCGCTCAGTTCTGATTGTGGAGGGCTTCTCCTCGACCTCCTGCAGCCGGGACTGCACCTCATCTGAACGTTTATCTCTCAGAGTCACCGGGTGAGGTCTGAAACCACAGGTGCTGATGGTTTGGCTGTTTGAGATAATCAGAGTTTAATTTGGAGCTGAACTGTGTCACTGCTGGTCTCCTGTTAGCAAACAATCCAGTACTTGACAGGCGGACAGAGGACATGTCACCTCGACGTCATCAGTCAGTCTTTAGAAACCGCTTCATTTACAAACCTTTTACCAGCATCCTGACACCAACAGACAACTCCACGTGTTGAACAAATGTTCTCAGCGGTTTGTTTTCAGAGAAACCTGAATGTTCACCTGTCCTCACCTTCAGCTTTACCTCTCTGATGTTCACAGTGACATCACCATACCAACCACTGTCGTCTCACTTGATTGGCTCTGACAGCCAAACCAGGCTCAGATTGTCGGACTACTTCTGGGAAATGATTTATTTGCTGTCTAATGATAGAAAAGTATTTGTTGAACAAGTTTACGCTCAGACAGCAGATTTCTACAAAGACGAACAGGACTGTGTTTTATCTTGTTTCACAAAGCACCACACCCAACGTCAGGACTAAAGCTCCCCACAGTCGAGTCACGAGATCCTGACTGTAACACAGAGACATCAGTCCGGTCTGTCTCATGTAATGAGGAGTGAAATGTTCAGCTGACGCTCTGATGCTGTTATTTAAAGTGTTTCGTGTCTTCAGAGTATTTCAGAGTACTGCTGCAGTAGAACAGACTGAGCAGCCGCTGACACAGAAACTGAGAGGAATGACAGTTATGTGTTTCTTCTTGTCAGAACAAGTCAAACTACAATCTGCTCTGAACACTGAACTCTTCCTGCGGCCCCTGAAGCTAATGCTAACGCTAACCCTCGTGCCTCCCTGCACCGCGACCTGCTGGACGTTGATTTGTAAAGTTCACAGCTGGACCCGTTCAGCTGGACTCACCTGTGTAAGAGAGCCGAACTCACCTGTCTGCTGAACAACTGTTCTCTACCAAAGTTTCAAAGTAAAAGCCCTCCAGAGAGACAACAGCCTGCAGGATTTCTTTCCAAACTACAGACTCCGCCCATTCTTCAGGTAGGTGGGCGTGGCTGATCTGTGACATCACCTGCTCAGACTTGTGGCTCTTCATCAGTGTGTTCTCTTGACTCAGAGAAACCAGATTACACAGGTAACCTGTTTCCATGCTGCAGATCAGTGAGCAGAAGAATGATTCGCTGTTTTTACTGCATCCATGATAAACAAAAAAAAACACTTCCTGTGAGCCTCAGTCGGACTTTGGATGAATATCTGAATTAAATACGAGGCTATGTGATCTCAGCTGTGCACACATGGAAAAAACAGATTATAAACCTGGTTCAAGAAGAAAAAATGTAAAAACTTCTCCATCATCTTCAAGATGTTTGCTGTTTTTCTGTGAGTTTAAGATATCGGCTGCAGAACTGTGACTGATGAACTCAGAAAATAAACTGGTCAATCGAGATGAAAAAGAATTATTAGCTGAAGCTGGACCATAAAACATGATTATTATTAGTCCAAACGCCACAGTGAGAGCGTTTGAAATGAAGCTGCTGATCATGAAATAACTGCGTATGTTACCAAAGTACATTTACTCAAGTACAAATCAAGATACTTGTACTTAGCTGGACTATTTACTTATTTTATGCAACCTTCTACTTTTACTCCATCAGAGGTAAATATCCATCACACACTGTTACTGACTCACACACACACACACAGCGTCACTGTCAGACACACACAGTTACTTACTCTCTCTCTCACACACACACACACACACACACACACACACAGTTACTGTCACACACACACACACACACACACACAGTTACTGTCACACACACACACACACACACAGTTACTGTCTCACACACACACACACACACTGTTACTATTTCACACTGTGACGGCCCCTGCTTAGGGTACCTGTGTGGGGTGTAACCAATCTTCTGTTCTTTCTGAGGTGCAGTGACAGGTGACTGCAGCACCAATCCAGATTGGGAGCAGCTGGGCCCAATCCCCCACAGGATATTTAAGATACTGTTTCTTGTGGCTCTTGCTCTCTTCCTCAGCCAGTGCCAGCACTGTTTGTTTCATTTTTGGTTCTAGTTTTACTTTCCACTCCATAACACTGCACATGAACTTACCTACACACATCCACATGGACATTACTGATTTACTGACAAACACACCTCATACTTTTGGTTTTCTCTTCAGTTTAGTTGTTTTGGTTACAATAAATATTTTTATTTTAAGTTAAGCCTGTGTTTTCTCCGGTTTTTGTCACGGCCTAGGAGCCGGGTCGTGACAACACTCACACAGACACACACACAGACACACACACACACACACACACTGTTACTGTCACACACACACACACACACACACACTGTGCACACACACACACACACACACACACACACACTGTTACTGTCATGTTCGTCACACACACACACACACACACTGTTACTGTCACTGTCACTGTTACACACACACACACACTGTCACACACACACACACACACACACACACACAGAACAATAGCAGGAGGCAGATTTCAGGCCTGTTGTGTTTACAGAGGGAAGTGTCTGCTCTTCCTGTCTTCTGTAAGCCCCACCCACTAGGCTGTGTAGACTCCACCCCTCAGTGACATCACACACTGGGATATGTGTGTGTGTGTGTGTGTGTTTCCTGTCTTTGTAAAGAAACAATAGTGTGGCTGCAGTCGATGTGTTCAGATGGAGCTGAACAGAAGATTCACTGTTTGATTTTCTTGTTTTTACGTCTGTTTGTATCAAAACAATCATCGATAACTAATCTATAAATATGATCAGTTTTTATCTGAAGCTTTAACTTTATCGCTGCATGTCAGACCTGATGACAGAAATGTGTCCTGTGCACGTTGTGTAACTGGTCTCATTACATGTTCAGTTATTTGTTTATCAAACTCACCGATCAATAATTAATATTTTTTATTGTTTGTGATGAACAGTGTTTGTTTTTATTTCCCGTTGATGTGTGTTTGTTAGCAGCTGCCATTGTTTTTGGATAAATAAAGTTTTTCCACTTTGAACTGACTGGCCCTTTAAGAGTCTTCATGGAGGTGAACAGTCGAACCTGCTCACCTGAACACACCTGGCTCAGGTGTTTTCAGGTGTGTGAGAGAGTCTAATGTGATGAAATGTAGCCGACACTTCTTCCCCCCTCTGTTTGTCTCTCAGCCACACCCACCCAACCAGGAATGTAACACACACACACACACACACAGAAAGTGTGTGAGAAAACAAAGTGAGCTGTCAATCATCAAACCGAGGTTGAGGCTTTGTGACCCGTCGACCAATCAGAGGAGACACAGACGGATCAACGCGTGGAGGCCATCGCTGCTCCACCCCGCCAGGTGTCAGGTGTCACGTGACATCATCAACTCAGCAGCCAATCAGGGTTTGTTCCATCTGAAGTGGATTCAACCTTTAGCCTCAGTGTGAGAGCGGGGTGTGGTCATATTCAAACACACACACACACAGAAATAACTGAGTTTAAATCATTAAACCGCGGCCGCTCCGCCTCCTGAAGCTGAACTTGTACAGGAATGTTTGGAGGAAGTTCAGAGTGCCACACTGTGTTTATGTTTATCTGTTTACACCAAAATGTGAGTGTGAGTGGTTTGTCTGTCCTTCAGTGTCAGCCCTGTGCGACTGACTGGCGTCCAGTCCAGGGTGTACCCTGCCTCTTGCCCAAAGATAGCTGGGACAGGCTCCAGCACCCCTGCGACCCTGTGTGCTCAGGATAAGCATGTTTAGAAGATGGATGGATGGATGGATGTTTACACCAACATCCTGCTCTCTGACTGGCTGTTAGAATCAGGTATCAAACCCTTCACGTCAACAGTTCAGGGACCCCAAAACTTGTTAAAAACCTCTAAACCCGGTTCAGGATCTCATAAACTGCTCCAGGACCTTTGCACCCTCTTAAAAGAGGCGGACAGGTCAAGGACCTCCCTGTCCTCCTCAAGGACCTCCACCATCTTTTCCAGGAACATTACAACCTGTGTGGACCTCTGTAACCTCTGCTTCAATTTCAAGGACCTCTTCAAAACATTCAAGGATCCTTCAACCCCCAAAAAACACAACTAAGACCTGCTCATGGACCCCTGAAACCCCCAGAAGGACTCCCGGAATCCTCAAAGACCTGGAAAACCTGCTCCAGCACTGCCACAATATTCAGGCACTAAATTAAATTAACCATGAGGATGAAGGATGCTGCTCTCTGATTGGCTGTTACCTGAATGCAGGACGATTATTTGTCACAGATCATTTTTACACTGTGATACTCCGACTTTGACTTATTTAAAGATCTGAGCGCTTTAAAACAAACGCACTCTATAAAACGTGTGTACAAATATAAATATTTAGTATTTATAAATATTTAGTATATATAAATATTTAGTATATATAAATATTTAGTATATATAAAGATTTAGTATATATAAAGATTTAGTATATATACAGTATTTAAGATGCTTCTTTGTTTGTAGACCAGAAATCAACATACTTAAAGTGAAATGAAGGACAGAAGTGACAACATAAAAGCAGATCAACAGTTCACAGAAAATACTAAATGTTTGTTGTTGTTTTAAGATTTAACATTTTTAATGTTTTTAATGTTTCATGTTTCGTGTTTTTTCCTAAATTCTTCAGTCTCTCCTGATTTTCTGTTTGATTCAGACAGTTTTTATTGAACCTGCTGATGAGTTTGCAGTTAGGACTCTGAACTAAACACACCCGGTGACACATTCCTGCCAGCACACACACACACACACACACACACACACACACACACACACACACACACACACACACACACACACTAATCTGAACCAAAAGTCAAGTTTTAACCTGAAATCAAACTCAGTGTAAACTGAGATCCCCATAACGTAGGTTTGACAAACACTATGAAAACTTTTCCCCACTTTTTTTTAACAATAAAAACAAGTTTCCAAAAAACTCCAACACACAACAACTGAAACACACACACACACACACACACAGTCATAAAATACACAACAACTGAAGAAATACAAAATAAAAGTTTTAAAAACTTCCAACTGCAACTCAACCCACCTCCATGGATATATGAACAGACAGACAGACACACACACAGACAGACAGATTAACAGACAGGTTGGTGTTTTACCGGCTGCAGAAGTCAGATCCAACCATCCTGGTTTGTGTTTTTTGCTCTTCTGTCCTGAAGGGGTGAGTCCAAATCACAGAAACAGGTTCCTCTCTCTCTCGCTCTCTCTCTCTTGGCCCCACCCCCTCTGACCTGCCAGTCTCAGCCTGTTCACCCCCCACCAAACTTCCTCACCCGAGTTTATTTCCTGGCACACAGATTCAGAACAACAGCACCCCCCAGCTGCAGAGACCGACACACAGCAGCTCACAGTAAACTGAATGAAAGTAGAATCACTAAACAGGAAACATTTGTAAAATACTGACTTTGTAAAGTGTCAGTGAATCTGCTCATTTATCAGAAATTAAATAAAGTGTGAAACTAATAAATAAATAATAATCGATGATACTCTTTGTTCTCTTACTTTTGGTTTAATGTTTCTGTAATCTGCAGTGTTGGACATTTTAACAGCACACAGTGAAACTTCTGCAATTAAAATATCTAAGATATAAAGTATTGTCTGTGTGAGTGTTTTATTTTAGCTTACTGCATTACTGATGCATTCATGAACCCCCAAAAATCGTTTTCTGTAGCAAACCTTCGAGAAATGTCTTTTAAAAAGCTCATTTTATACAATCAAAAGCTCCAGATGCCAATCAACCTAAGTCCAAAAGGAATCTTTTTTTTTGTTTTCTGACTTCCTGTGACCTTTGACCTCTTAGAAACAAACACTCTAATCCAGAACAACAAAAAAAACTCCCAGGGAAGAAATAAAACGCTGTTATGGAGAGAATTAATCAGAATACAGATAAACTAAAGAAACTGTATATAAACTAACCAAACCAAGTGTTTCACATGTTTAATAATCAAACTGTGACATGTTTGACTTTTTGGGAGAATTTTTTAATAATTTATTTTATAATATTTCAGACAAATTCGTTCAACATCTACAACGAATCGACAGCAGCTGATCACGTCGCTCCCCGTCAGTTTAAGACATCCTGAAACTTCACAGCAACTGTTTGGAAACACACACACGTGTTTGATTAGAAAATTCTCATTTGAAGTTGTGACATAAACTTTCATAAAGTTTGGATCTAATTTGGTTCACATGTTTTCTCCATTGAGGCTCACGCCCAGTTCAGGTGAAGTTTGACTGTCTCAGTTATAATGAGCTGCATCACTTTAATCTGTGCTCATTAAATCCACCATTAAAGTTTTTCAGCAAGTAAAGAAGAAAATAAAAGTAAAATAAAGAAAAGTGAGCAAATGCTATCGAAGTTCTTCTTCTTTTAATCAAAAGATTCCTCAAATCATTTTTTAATAGCTTCGTCATTCTGTGATGATTTTTAACATTTGATAAAACTCTCTGACTTTTTCTTTTACAAGATGGCGGCGCGCAGCAGTGCAGCGGCTTCTCGTGCTCCCGGGGTCATGAAGCTCCCCCCCATTAGTACTTTTCTGGTTGGTCTTGAGGCCAACTTTACCGGTTTTGCTTGTGTAAACAAGCGTGTAAGGTAATACAGCCGAACCGAACTTATTAAAATAAGCGATGGTTCGACCCACGAGCACAACACCACAAACAGCGGACCTCGGCCTCAGGGCCCTGCTGGGCAGACTGCAGCTCCTGAGGACACCGGACTGGCGCAGAGCGCTGCCCGCCGGACAGAGGGCAAGAGGAAGCGGTGTGCGCGTGAAGCAGAAGAGGGGCAAACGCAGGGCGGACTGCTAGCCAGGCTAAAGGCTAACGCCAGGGAGACCACCGATCCCGTCCCTGTTCCTGTTCCTGTCCAATGTCCGCTCCCTGGACAACAAGCTGGACCTACTTCGACTGAGGCTGGGGGTCTCCCGTGAGATGAGGAACTGTTCGGTGCTTTGTCTTACGGAAACCTGGCTGAACGACAACAGCTTCCAGCTCGAAGGCCGGCTTCTGTTCCGCGCGGACCGCAACCAGCAGTCGGGGAAAGCCCGCAGGGGCGGATTATGCGTCTACGTAAACAAAGACTGGTGCACAAACTGTACTCTGGTGAACAGCCACTGCTCCGAGTGATAGAGCACATGACTGCATAAAGTGCCGGCACACCACACTATCTGCCCCGTGAGTTTACTACGGCGGTGTTTGTTACGGCTGTTTACATCCCGCCGGGTGCTAAGGCTAACGAGGCGCTAAAGGAGCTTCACAACAACATCAGCTCGCTCCAACACAAACACCCGGAGGCGTTTTACGTGGTTGCGGGGGAGGATTTCAACCACGTAAACCTGACAGACACCCTGCCTAAGTTCTACCAGCATGTCACCATACCGACACGGGGAAATAACACGCTGGACCGTGTTTACACCAACAAACGAGACGCATACAGAGCCGTCCCCCACCCCCACCTGGGCCTCTCTGACCACATCTCCATCATGCTGCTCCCCTGCCTATCGTCCTCTGCTCAGACGCCACACACCAACGCAGAGGACCATCACCGTGTGGCCCAGTGATGCTGTCCCCGCACTGCAGGACTGTTTCCAGCGCACAGACTGGCAGATCTTCAGGGAGGCAGCTGTCCGTGAGGGAGAGGTGGACCTGGAGGACTATACATCGGCTGTCCTCGGCTACATCAGCAAGTGCACAGAGGACGTCACCAGCACCAGAACAGTAACTGATTATCCGAACCAGAAACCCTGGCTGAATGCGGAGGTCCGGTCTCTGCTGAAAGCCAGGGATGCTGCGTTCAGGTCTGGTGACAGACTGGCACTCAGAGCGGCTAGGAGACAGCTGACTGCAGGAGTGAAGAGGGCCAAGGCCGCACGCATACGCCCAGAGGATCCAGGGACACTTCACGTCCAACGATCCAAGGAGTATGTGGAGGGGCATAAAGTGCATCACAGACTATAACACCAGAGATGCACAATGCCCCAGGGACCCCTCTCTACCCGACGCTCTCAACAACTTCTACGCCCGCTTTGATGACACCTCCCCCAGCACCAGATTCACCCCCCCCTCCACCAGGAGAAGAGCCCCTCAGGGTGACCGCAGCAGAGAGTGAGGAGGACCCTCCAGAGGATTAATCCACGCAAAGCTGCTGGTCCCGATAACATCTCCGGGCGGGTGCTCAAGGGCTGTGCATACCAGCTCACCGAGGTGCTGACGGACATCTTCAACACCTCTCTCCAACAGGCGGCGGTCCCCACCTGCCTGAAGACCGCCACGATCATCCCCATCCCCAAAACGCCCACAGTGACAGGCCTGAATGACTATCGGCCGGTAGCCCTCACCCCGATAGTCATGAAGTGCTTCGAGAGACTGGTCATGGCCCACATCAAGGACTGCGTCGACGTCACTGTGGACCCGCACCAGTATGCATATAGGAAGAACAGATCCACAGAGGACGCCATTTCTTCTGTGGTCCACACAGCCCTCACCCACTTAGAGAACAAAGACTCTTATGTCCGCCTGCTCTTTGTGGATTTCACCTCTGCGTTCAATAATACACAATTATACCGCAGACCCTGGTCCAGAAACTCACAACACTCGGACTGAGCTCCACCCTGTGTAACTGGGTTCTGGACTTTCTGACAGACAGACCGCAGTCTGTGAGGATCCACGACGTCTCCTCCTCCTCCATCAGCCTCAGCACCGGCTCCCCCCAAGGGCTGTGTGCTGAGCCCCCTCCTGTTCACCCTGCTCACACACGACTGCTCAGTGATATATCCGAGCTGTCTGATCGTGAAGTTCGCGGATGACACAGCTGTGGTGGGACGGATCGCACGCTAACAACGACGAGTCCGACTACAGGCAGGAGGTGGAACACCTGGAGGGTTGGTGCAGACAAAACAACCTCTGCATCAACGTGAAGAAGACCAAGGAGATGATCGTGGACTTCAGAAGGGGCAGACACCTCCCCTCTCCCCTGTACATCGGAGGGACTGCGGTGGAAGTGGTCTCCAGCTTCAGGTACCTGGGCGTACACACACATCTCTGACGACGACCTCACCTGGAGCAAGAACACTTCATGTCTCATTAGGAAGGCACATCAGCGTCTCTACTTCCTCAGGAGGCTGAGGCGCGCCGGGATGGGGAGCTCAGTCCTGACCTCCTTCTACAGATGTGTGGTGGAGAGCGTCCTGTCCTCCTGCATCATCGTGTGGCACGGCAGCTGCTCGGCGGCAGAGAAGAAGGCTCTGCAGAGGGTGGTGAAGGCTGCACAGAGGACTGTGGGATGCAGTCTACCCCACCACCACGGACATCTACACCTCCAGATGCAGGAAACAGGGCCTCCTGCATCATGAAGGACCCCACTCACACTGCACATGCACTGTTTGTCCCCCTCCCCTCAGGCAGGAGGCTGCGGAGCATTAAGAGCAGGACCACCAGACTGAGGAACAGCTTCTTCCCGGAAGCTGTGAGACTGTTGAACTCTGGAGGACCCCTGTAGCCCCCTGCTGCCCCACCACCATCACCCCCCTCCACTTCCCTCCCTCTTCTGACAGCCACCCAAAGACAATACACTGCAACACCTGCACAGAATGCAGTTGCTTTTTTTGCACTACAGTTAATCCTATTTATTCTGTTATTTTGCACTACCTCATTTTTGCTTTTGTAATATTTTATTTTGTAATATTATACTTTTTTTTTTTATCTTTTATACTTATTCTATTTGGGCTTGCACCGGGACCAGGGTAGCTAATCTCGTTCCATTCCCATGTTTGAACTTGTGTTGGAATGACAATAAAAAAATCCTTGAATCCTTGAATCCTTGAATCCTTTTGGCTGCAGCTGAAAACATCTGAAGATCCTCAGATAAACCAGAAACCTGCTGCTAACATTTGTTTGACTCTGCTGCCACCTGGTGGTGGTTGTTTGCACTGAAGCCGATTAGTGACTTCAGCCTTCATCTGCAGATTTCTAGAGGAGTTCACTTTTGTTTCATAATTTGTTGCCATTGTTGTTGTTGTTGGTTTGCAGAGATCTGTTTCTAACCACATCTGTCGTTGACGGTTCTGAGGATCTGCTCCAGTTTGGACTCGATCATCTTCATTCTGGCGCTGGTGGAGGTGACGGTCAACAGAGGATAAGGTGCAACAGCCTCCTTGATCACTGATAAGTCCATCTTTTCTCGACATGTTTCTCCATAGTAACCGCTCTGACACTCACACAGATAATCGTTGGAGTCTAGCAGCCTCTTGCAGCGTCCGTTGTTCCAACATGTTTGGCTGCTGCAGGCCAGCATCCTCCTAGAGTAATGAACAGAGATCTGACTTGTGTATCCTCCCCAGCTAAAGTCCACTTGCTGAAGCGGAATCAGGCGTTCAACATGTGTCGTCCCGTAGACGACATGTGTCGCTTTGATATAGTCTCTCAGAGGTAAAATCGTTGATCCAGGGCTTTGAGGAGTGGACGGCAATAAAAATTTGCAGCTGTGTAGTCTGCCTTGAATGTCACAGTTTTGTCCTTCAAAGCACCGTGTGGCTCCTTGGATGAGTGGTCCTCCGTACAGCTCCTGTGCCTGTGCTTTCATGGTGTGGCCCACAGCGATGGTGAGCTTGCCAACAGGGATCTTGGTCAGCTCAAAGAGTTTGTAGTTGGCCTCCTGGTCTGTGTCGTACACAAGCACCACCCACTTGTACCAGTCGTACTTGTCGTCCAGCTCCTTTTTCACCTGATCGGCAATGGCCTGTTTGTTGTCGGGACTGTTTTCTTTGGCGATCTTCACCACGTCCTCCTTCATGTACTTCTCGTAGTTGTCCAGGCAGAAGTCCACCACCGCTGACTGAGCTGCGTAGACGTTCTGGAACATCTCTGCGCGGTTGTCTTCTTTGTTTGAAGGGTCCAGGCCAATCAGCGTCCAGTACACCTCATTCAGCACGGCTCCCTGTACCAGCAGACTGTTGAAAAAGAAGTTGTATCTGCCGATCTCACGAATGTCACATCTGAACTTCTTCTTCATCAGCTGGTTGAGATTCCCACTCAGAGACGTGTTGCTGACCGTCAGGTAGTGGTACAGGTTGGCCACGCTGGCCTCGGTTCCCGTGTACTCATAATAGTTGATGAAAATTTCTGATAGTCGCAGTTTCTCCTCCCGACTTTGTGCTGACTTACTGCTCTCACAAAACTCAGCGAGCTTCCTCCAGGCGCTGAGGATGCGCACCTCGTCCTGAGAGTAGACGCTGGCGTAGTTGAACCACTCCACGTCGACGGCCAGGTTGGAGATCTGGATGGAGATGGAGTCCAGCTTCCTGTTGACCTCAGCGAACCCTTCCTTCACCGCATTCAGCACCGGGTTGTCCTGAGGGATGAAGGCCAGCACCGCGTTGATCCCGGAGAAGATCGCACTAATGCAGCCGGGAGCCACGCTGGCAAATTTGGCGAGCTTCTTCAGGTAGTCCTTCACAGATTCTCCCCATTTATTACTCTCTGATATGTCTTTTATTGCAGACAGAGCGTCGTTCACCACCTCGAAGGTCCCTTTTACTTTCTCTCTGGTCTCAAAAGGCTGGTCTCTCCTCACCCTATTCGTCAGCAAGAGGTCATGTGACTGAGCCAAGGAGGTCGTCCAGAGGAGAAGAAGGACCAATGAGGCCGACAGCATCACGAGCCGAATGAACGCCATGACTACAACACAGACAGCATACATACACATACAATGGTGTGAAAAAGTGACTGCCCCCTTCTTGATTTCTTATTTTTTTGCATGTTTGTCACACTTAAATGTTTCAGATCTTAAAACAAATTTAAATATTAGTCAGACAACACAAGTAAACACAAAATGCAGTTTTTAAATGAAGGTTTTTATTATTAAGGGAGAAAAAAAATCCAAACATACATGGCCCTGTGTGAAAAAGTGATTGCCCCCCCTGCCCCCTTGTTAAAACATAACTTAACTGTGGTTTATCACACCTGAGTTCAATTTCTCTAGCCACACCCAGGCCTGATTATATGATATGATATAAAGCCTTTTCTAAAGCTTTGGGACTCCAGCGAACCACAGTGAGAGCCATTATCCACAAATGGCGAAAAACATGGAACAGTGGTGAACCTTTCCCAGGAGTGGCCGGCCGACCAAAATTACCCCAAGAGCGCAGCGACGACTCATCCAAGAGGTCACAACAGACCCACAACAACATCCAAAGAACTACAGGCCTCACTTGGCTCAGTTAAGGCCTGCATGGCAGAGTTCAAAGACGAAAACCACTGCTGAGCAAAAAGAACATTAAGGCTCGTCTCAATTTTGCCAGAAAACATCTTGATGATCCCCAAGACTTTTGGGAAAATACTCTGTGGACTGACGAGACAAAAGTTGAACTTTTTGGAAGGTGTGTGTTCCCATTACATCTGGCGTTAAAAGTAAAGTAACACGCATTTCAGAAAAAGAACATCATACCAACAGTAAAATATGGTGGTGGTAGTGTGATGGTCTGGGGCTGTTCTTGCTGCTTCAGGACCTGGAAGACTTGCTGTGATAAATGGAACCATGAATTCTGCTGTCTACCAAAAAATCCTGAAGGAGAATGTCCGGCCATCAGTTTGTGACCTCAATCTGAAATGAACTTGGGTTCTGCAGCAGGACAATGATCCAAAACACACCAGCAAGTCCACCTCTGAATGGCTGAAGGAAAAACAAAATGAAGACTTTGGAGTGGCCTAGTCAAAGTCCTGACCTGAATCCTATTGAGATGCTGTGGCAGATGGAGTGGACCTGATGTTCTACGTGCTACGGTGAGCGTATTAAGCGTCATTTCCTGTTCTCCTTGCGTTAGAGCTGTGTGAATAGTCTTCAGACTCCAGAGCATAATTTTCTTAAATACTCTCTAAATTGTGTACAACTGTGACTAACCACCGCTAGCGACTTTTTAGCTGTCCAAAAGCTTAACTTTTGCGTAAAACTCTTTAATTAATTTGGTTCCAGTGGTTAGCTCCTTTGCTATCTCTTATTAGCAATGGCTTCTCCCTCTCCCTCCTCCTCTCCTCTCTCCTGCTCGGTGTGTCAGATGTTCAGCTACTCCTCTGCCTCCTTTAGTGTAAATGGTACCTGTAATAAATGTAGCTTATATGTAGTTTTGGAGGCGAGGCTGACAGAATTAGAGAAGCTGGCTCGGCACCAATGTTAGCAGTTATATGCTAGCGTAGTTAGCCAGCCAGTCCCCAGTAGCCGGTGCGAGCCGACCGAGTGCAGGGTTAGCATCAGCTAGCACTCCCCCGGCAGACCCCGAGCAGCCGGGCGGCTGGGTGACTGTTCGAAGGAGGCATAGCTCAAAAAAGCCACCTGACCAAGGTTCACCACCAAGCACACTTCACGTGTCCAATAAATTCTCCCCCCTCAGCGACACACCCGCTGACAAACCAACTCTGGTTATTGGCAGCTCCATAGTCCGACACGTGAAGCTAGCAGCACCGGGGAACATAGTCAAATGCATCCCTGGGGCCAGAGCGGGCGACATCGAGTCAAATTTGAAACTGCTGGCAAAGGATAAACGTAAATATGGTAAAATTGTAATTCATGTCGGCATTAATGACGCCCGATTACGCCAATCGGAAGTCACCAGAATTAATGTGGAGTCGGTGTGTAAGTTTGCAAAAACGATGTCGGACTCCGTAGTTTTCTCTGGACCCCTTCCTAATCTGACCAGTGATGCGACATGTACAGCCGCATGAGACGTCATTCCACCGGTGGTTAACGAGGTGGTGTCCGGCAAACGGCGTGGGCTTTATTAATAATTGGCAGCCTTTTTGGGGGAGATCTGGCCTGATTAGGAGAGATGGTATCCATCCCACTTTGGCTGGAGCCGCTCTCCTGTCTAGAAATATAGAAAGTTTTATTAGTCCTAATTCATGACATACCAGAGTTGGACCAGTAAGCAGAGCTTGCAGTCTTACACGCTTCTCTGCGCCTCCATTAGAGCAGCTGCACACCCAATATAGAATAGAAACTGTGTCTGCCCAGCGACCATTTAAACTCTTAAAACCGAAAAAGGGGAGTTATTCATAAAAATCTAATAAAAATTAACACAAACTGCTGTAGCAACTCAGCAACAGCATAATAAGAAAATTAAGTGTGGCCTCTTAAACATCAGATCTCTGGCCTCTAAGGCTGTTCTGATAAATGATTTGATATCTGACTCTGATATAGACCTGTTCTGCCTTACTGAGACCTGGCTAGGTCAGGAAGAATTTGTTAGCCTAAATGAATCCACTCCACCGAGTCATTCTAACGTTCATGTTCCTCGAGACACTGGACGAGGAGGTGGAGTTGCAGCCATTTTTAATTCAGCCCTATTAATAAATTCTCGGCCTAAAGAGGGCTACAGCTCATTTGAAAGCCTTACTATTACTCTTTCATCTCCAGCCTGGAAGAGCACAAAGCCAATACTAGTTGCTGTAGTGTACCGCCCCCCAGGCCCATACTCTGAATTCTTATCTGAATTTTCAGAGTTCTTGTCAAATTTAGTCCTTGAAAATGACAAGGTAATTATTGTAGGTGATTTTAATATTCATGTGGACATGGATAGTGACAGTCTTAGCACAGCATTCATCTCATTATTGGACTCCATTGGGTTTTCTCAGAGAGTAAATTCTCCAACTCACTGTCACAATCACACCCTTGATTTGGTCCTCACCTATGGTATTGATATTGAGCACTTAATAGTCTCCCCCCAAAAATCCTGTGTTATCAGACCACTACTTAGTATCATTTGAATTCCTATTACTGGACTATGCACCTCTAGAAAAATTAGTGTTCACTAGATGGTTACCCGATTGTACTAGGACTAAATTTAAGGAAGCAATTCCGACAGCATTAAAGTCAGTTAGATTTCCTAGTATCTCTGACGACTCTCATTTTTTTTGAGCTCCCCCCAAATTGACCAACTTGTTGTTAGAAACGCTACCATGGACTCACTCAGAGGCACTCTGGACTCTGTTGCGCCCCTAAAAAGAAAGATTATAAAACAGAAGAGACTTGGCACCATGGTTTAACTCTGCAACTCGCAAGTTAAAACAAACAACGCGACAATTGGAAAGGATATGGCGCTCCACCAAAGAGGAGGACTCTCGCCTAGCCTGGAAAGAGAGTCTCAAAACGTATATAGGAAAGCCCTGTGTAATGCCAGAGCAGCCTACTATTCAGAATTAATAGAGAAAAATAGAACTGAACTGCCCTAGGTTTCTTTTCAGCACTGTAGCCAGGCTGACACAGAGCCATAGCTCTATTGAACCCTGCATTCCCCTTAAGTTTAAGTAGTAATGATTTCATGAGCTTCTTTAATGACAAGATTCTGAATATTAGGGACAAAATTTGTCAGGATCTGCCCTCGTTAGACTCCGATCCTTCAGACTCAGGAAATTTAGGAGCAGATACATTAAAACCTGACAATTGCTTAGACAGTTTTATTCCAATTGGCCTTCCCGAATTATCCTCGTTAGTTTCATCATCGAAAGCAACAACTTGTCTCCTAGACCCGATCCCAACTACGCTGCTTAAGGAAGTTTTCCCATTTATTGGCACATCACTGCTGCATATTATTAATCTGTCTCTGGTGTCAGGCTTTGTACCCAAGTCTTTTAAAGTAGCTGTAATTAAACCATTGATCAAAAAACCTACACTTGATGCAGATGTGTTAGCCAATTATAGACCAATATCCAACCTCCCCTTTTTGTCTAAGTCTAAGATTCTAGAGAAAGCCGTTGCCAGCCAGCCAGTTATGTAATTATCTCCACAGTAATAGTCTTTTTGAAGTTTTTCAGTCAGGATTTAGAGCTCACCATAGCACAGAAACAGCACTTGTGAAAGTCACCAATGACCTGTTGACAGCATCAGATAGAGGGCTTCTGTCTGTACTTGTCCTGTTAGACCTCAGTGCTGCCTTTGATACAGTTGACCATCACATCCTGTTGCTGAGAATGGAAAAACTGCTTGGTATTAAAGGGTCTGCATTAAACTGGTTCAGATCATACTTATCAGATCGGTCTCAGTTTGTCCATATTAATAATGAATCCTCTGTGCATACTAAAGTCTGTCATGGAGTTCCACAAGGTTCAGTGCTTGGTCCAATTCTGTTTATTTTGTATATGCTGCCCCTTGGCAATATCATCAGGAGGCACTCCATAGATTTCCATTGTTATGCTGATGACACCCAATTATATTTATCAGTGGAGCCAGACAAAACTGATCAGCTCCTGAAACTCCATGCCTGCCTTAAAGATATAAAGGCTTGGATGACCAGAAATTTCCTGTTGTTGAACTCAGATAAAACTGAAGTGATCCTATTAGGTCCGAAACACCTGAGGAACACGCTTTCTCCTAAGATAGCCTTGCTTGGATGGCATTAACTGGGCCTCCAGGCACCACTGTAAGGAACCTCGTGTGGTTTTATTTGATCAGGATATGTCCTTTGACACCCATATTAAGCATATTTCAAGGTCTGCCTTTTTACCACCTGCGCAACATCGCAAAAATTCGGCACTTTTTGTCCCAAAGCGATGCTGAAAAATTAGTCCATGCATTTGTCTCTTCCAGGCTGGATTATTGTAATTCACTTTTATCAGGCTGCCCAAACAAGTCGTTAAAGACTCTACAGCTGGTCCAGAATGCCGCTGCTCGGGTGCTGACTAAAACCAGGAAAAGAGACCATATTACTCCAGTATTGGCTTCTCTGCATTGGCTCCCTGTAAAATTTAGAGTGGATTTTAAAATCCTTCTCCTCACATATAAGGCTCTGCATGGTCTGGCACCATCATATCTTAATGAATTGATAACTCCTTATCAACCGAACTAGAGCGCTGCGCTCCCAAAACGCAGGCTTACTTGTAGTTCCCAGGGTTTCCAGAAGTAGTCTAGGGGGCAGAGCCTTCAGCTATCAGGCCCCTGTTCTCTGGAACCAGCTCCCAGTCTGGGTCCGAGAGGCAGACACAGTGTCAGTGTTTAAGAATAGACTTAAAACCTTCCTTTTTGATAAAGCTTATAGTTAGGGTGGGCACAGGCTCGCCCTTAGTTATGCTGCTATAGGTTTAGACTGCCGGGGGGCTCCCATGATGCATCACGGGCACCTCTCCCTCTTCCTCTGTCTCTCTGCTTCCTCTTACTCTGCTTCCTCTTTCTCTTCCTTTGCTTCCTCTATCTTATTATGGTAGTAGTGCAAACT
Source organism: Scortum barcoo (assembly GCA_023238725.1). Lineage (NCBI taxonomy): Eukaryota > Metazoa > Chordata > Actinopteri > Centrarchiformes > Terapontidae > Scortum > Scortum barcoo. The sequence continues at coordinate 460,413 of CM041547.1, forward strand.
GGAGTCACCTTTTATAAACTGGTTAAAGTGGCTAAACTGGTTAAAGTAGTTAAATTGGCTTAAAGTGTCAAAACGGTTAATGTGAATACTCTTATGTCCTGTAAAGTGCATGTTACTGCCGGAGCCCCGGTCCTCTTTGTTCTCTCCAGTCTTGCAGGTTCCTCACTGATTCTGGTTGTGGTCCATCTGTCTGAGGTTCACTGGCCTGGTGGGGACATGATCTGTGTCTGTGTTGTGGAGAGAAGGTCGAGTGGCCCAGAGCTCCATATGAGGACATCTAGAGATGCACCTGGACTCACAGACTCATTTCCATTACCTGTGATACCTTCACACATGGACTAAACCAATGAACTCAGTATAGCTACAGCTTATTACGACTCATGTATAATTCCATAATATGATTGATGATGTTCTCTGTACATGTGGCATCTATTGCACGTCTGTCCGTCCCAGGGAGAGGGATCCCTCATCTGTGGCTCTTCCTCAGGTTTCTTCTTTTTCCCATAAAGGGTTTTTTGAAGTTTTTCCTGACTCCGGTTCGAGGGTCTAAGGACAGAGGGTGTCACAACTGTACAGATTGTAAAGCCCTCCGAGGCAAACAATGTTTGTGATTTTGGGCTCTAAATAAATAAATTTGAATTTTGAATTTGAATTTGACCTTTGACCTTAAAAAAGGCGCTTCGTGCTCGAAAACCCTCCAATGTGGCTGAATTACAACAATTCTGCAAAGAATGAGTGGGCCAAAATTCCTCCACAGCGCTGTAAAAGACTCACTTGCAAGTTATCGCATCGCAAACGCTTGATTGCAGTTGTTGCTGCTAAGGGTGGCCCAACCAGTTATTAGGTTTAAGGGGCAATCACTTTTTCACACAGGGCCATGTAGGTTTGGATTTTTTTTTTCTCCCTTAATAATAAAAAAACCTTCATTTAAAAAACTGCATTTTGTGTTTACTTGTGTTGTCTTTGACTAATATTTAAATTTGTTTGATCTGAAACATTTAAGTGTGACAAGCATGCACACAATTAGAATAGTTACAATTACATCACTTTCTTTTCCAGAAATAAATAAAAACAAGATTGGACATTGTTATGTGAACATTTTTTAATAAAGCATTGACTATTTAATGGGGTGTCCTAATTTTTTCACATGACTGTATATCATATATATATATATATATATATATATATATATATACATACATACATACATACATACATACATATCATACACATACATACATATACATACATACATATACATACATACATATACATACATACATACATATATCATACATACATATACATACATACATACATACATACATACATACATATATACATCATATATACATTGTTTGTTCAGAAGATGATGTTTTCATGTTTTCTCCATTTCTGTATTAAAATCAAACTTTCTTTCTTCTCTGGAAAAATTATTCAACCACATTATCGTTTCACAGCGTTACAGATGTTTTTCCAGTTTTGATGTAAAAAGTCACTTTCTGCAGACGTGATATCTATATCACATCTATGTGTGTGTGTGTGTATGAACTTTTCGAAGTAGAAATTCAAAGACTACAGAATTTTTTTCTAGTTTCTCTGAACATTTTCTGAACATATTTTATTTATCATTTAAACAGCAATTACAGTAAGAATATCTAGAAATAAAATCCTACAAATTAAAATGACTACAGTTCAACATATAGGAATAAAAAATAAGATATAAGAATATAAAACTGAAATAAATAAAGGTATGAATGAGGTATGAGGTGCAATAAAAAGGACCACATGACCTGTTTTATTTTCAGTGAATATTTTATATTCCTCTCTTGCTTTAACTAAACTTCACCTTTAATGTAAATTATTTATTATATCTACAAAATCATTCACATATAAATGTGCAAAGTTTGAGTGAAGATTGTTTTCTGTCTTATTTCATTTCACATCACAAAAGTAATTTGGTCAATAGATAAATCAATATTATTAATAAAAATCTGATTATCATGTAGGAGAGGACGTACCTGTGCTCAGAGGCTGCTGCAGGACTAAACTCAGTTTCAGGCTGCAGGTTTATAAAGACTTTGCTTACTTTGGCACTCGTTGTTTGTGCCGACCTTCACCTGTTTTCTGTAAATCCCGTCACTGCTGTCACAATCTTTATTGATTAAGTAAATATTGCAATATTATCAAAAAATAAACATTATCAGCCTTTTCTCCACTTACCTACAATCACTGTGTAATATAATATAATATAATATAATATAATATTGAACAGAAGCCTGAACAGAATTATGTCTTCAGCTGAATGTGAGAGAAGGACTCAGTACACAGAAAAACTAATGTGAATAGGTTGTTTTATGTAATCACCAATATCTTAATCTCATTAAATAAAATCTGTATCCTTACTTATTGATTATCTTATGTATGGTTTTAATTCATTTGATCTCATTTTAAATTCCTTTCCATCTTTTTAACAATAATTTCTTAATCAATATTTATTTATTTATTTTATTGTTTATTTCTGAAGATGTTGTTAACACGTATATATTATATGGAAGATAAGATAAGATAAGATAAGATAAGATCTTTTATTGATCCCACAGTGGGGAAATTCCACTGTCACAGCAGCTCAAAAACAAGTAAAAGAGACATTAAATAGTAGATGAAAAACACACACAAGACATAAAAAACAGTATTTACAATAAATAGTGAAAATAGTAATAATAATAACAGAAAAAAAAGAAAGAAACAGAAACAGTATTTATATACACAGCCTCACCCAGTTAGATGTGCTGTGGTGAGGTGTTATTGCACAGGTGAATATGGATATGTAGCAGATATGACTGAACAGTAGAGTAAATGAGTGGATGTAAACCGGCAGAATAAAAATAGAAAAATAAATTGCTCGTTAAATATATTATGTCATTTAATGAACTAAAAATAATATCAAAATAAATGTAGGCATGAATTAATTGATAAAATGTGATATAAACTAAATAAATCCTTTTTTCATTCCCATTTATTAGTTAATGTATTTGTAAATGTATTCATCTCTTCTTTTTCTTCGTTTTTGTTCTCCATCATTTGTTGTGTTTTACTTTCTATTTTTATTTTTTTATATTTTTGTAATCACTCATGATATGATATTTCTTTTTCATTCATTAAAAAAATTTCATTCATATATATATATAATTATTTTTCTTTTTATCCTCATTGTATACGTAATTTTCTTCATCTTTGTCCCTTTTTTATTTTCCTTTCTGTCTCTCTCATTTATCAGAATCAGTTGTATTAGTAAGTTTTCATTTACAATGAATTCGTCTCAGTATGATGCTGCATAATGATAAACATAAGAAGCAGAAAAATATAAGAAGGGGGTGAAAGTGTCATCCAATGGCGTCTGTCTCCTCCTCACATATTCACGCCTCTTCCTCCTCCTCCTCCTGCTCCTCCTCCTCCTCAGTCTGTCTCTTTGCTGCTGTTTCAGATGGGGGCTGCAGTTTTCTGCTGAGTAGTGGTGAGCCAGCATTCGCTCGCTCTGTCAGCACTCAGCCTGCTGAGAAACCAGAGGGAGAGAAACTACAGCACCCACAGTCCTGCAGCAGCTCAGACTGTGACCCAGCCTGCAGTGGAGCCCTGTGGAACTCTGGGAATCGCAGTCCTGGCTGACAGGCTGCTGGTGGAGGCACAGAGAGAGAGAGGGTGACGTACCATGACAACCGAGAGAGAGAGAGAAAGGTGAGTTATCCGTCTGTCTGCTGCTCTTTGGTTTATTTCAGCTCGTCCGTCTATCCTCCCTCTGTCTGTCAGTCTGTCTGTTGTCTTTTTCTGTCCCTCTGTCTGTCTCCCTCTTCTCTGGATCTGCATCTCTATCATCACTTTTCATCCTCCATCTTTTCTCGTCTCTTCTTATGTCAAACATCCTCCTCCTCCTGATGCTGCATTTTCCTCTCTCAGTCCTCTGGGAACGAGCTGAGCTGTTTGTCTCATTAGACCTGAGAGTGTGTGTGTGTGTGTGTGGGTGTGTGTGCTCATCTCCACCCAGTCTGAGAAGCAGATCAGTGTAATGTTCACTAAATGTCTCCTCGTTCAGAAGCTGTGAACGTTCTTCAGACACGATGCCTCACAAACAACACAACACAACATCACACTCAGTGACACACAAACAACACAACACGACATCACACTCAGTGACACACAAACAACACAACAAACAAGATGTGAAATACCATAAAGGACAGGAAATAACACAAAACAACGAAGGCACCAGAACAACACCAAAAGAAAAAACACAACACTGAAATGATGAGGACAGAAAACACAACACGAGACACAAAAAACAGACAAACAAATAGACAAACAAACAGACAAACAGACAAACAAACAAACAGACAAACAAAAAGACAAACAAACAGACAAACAAACAGACAGACAGACTAAAGGAAACTAAATCAGTGAAATGTGCAGGATTCAGTCGAGTGTTTCTCTCCGTTGCTCGTCTTGCTCATGGGCACTTCAGCAGGTCAAACACTGTAAATAAACTCTTTTGTTTTCATTTTGTGATTTTATGGCGATGAAGCTTTGTTTTCAGTCTTTTTTTTGCAGTGTGTTTGTGTGTAGCTGTGTTTGTGCAGGATGTCCACGGTGTCCATCTGTTTTGTGCTCTCAGGGCTGCAGGGCGAGGCAGATGGCCTTTCTGCTGGGCTACCTGCCCACTTCTTACCTCTCTCAGCTACACGTTGTTCCTTTATCGCCGACATCATCGTCTTTCTGTCCAAAACTGTTTTAGTGCAAAGGACGCAGACGTTAGCGGGCGGCAGTCTGTCTGATAACGCCACCCTGCAGGTTTTCAGGAGGAAAAGGATGAACACTTTAGATCATCAAAACTGAGCCTGAGAAATACCAAGAGAGATTCACTGATGTAAACAGGAAGTTTAATGTTGCCATGGAGACAGTGAGTTAGCTGTGTTTTTCCTCCGTTGGTCTCATGAATCAGCTGTTAGCAGCTCCTGGATCAGTGTTTCATGTTCAGAGATAATGAGATCTTCAGGAAGTGAGGTCACACTGAAAGAGTCAACATGTGTTTGATGTCTGTGTGTGTTAACATACCTTCAGAGTGGCTAAGTGGTAGAGTGCGCGCACATATATGGGTCCTTGAGTCTCGCTGCAGTGGCCTGGGGTTCAAATCCTACCTCAGGCCAATTCTGCTGCATGTCGCCCCCCCCCCCGTCACTGTCAAAAACAATAAAGTGTAAACCCCCCCAACCCCCCAAAAAAAAGTACCTTCATCTTCTCCATCAGCTGTGAATCTCTGTTGCAGCACCACTTGCTGACAAACTACAGTCACTTCCTCTTGCCTGCACCTGTCCTCCTCACCTCTCTCCTTCCTCCTTTATCTCCGAGGAGACGCCTCACACTTTCAAAACTTCTGCTTTAGACTGAAATGACCTGGTGAACGCCAATGTGGCGCCACCTTCAGGAGGATATGTGAACTCATCACTGTGCTGGACGATGAAAGTTGTCATGTTTAAATCTGTCAAAGACATGAAGCATCGTCATCCTGGTTTCTACGGTAACAGTCTCGTAACAGTCTCCTTCCTGCCTCCTTCACCTGGACTCTGAAATTAAGAATTACAGAGTCACATTACAGCAGCAAACACAGACGTCTGAAGACGGAGAGTCCCGAGACAGGAAGGAGATCCTGCTGACCCCGATCACAGAGGAGAGACAATGTGTGTTTTCATTTTTTAAAGACTTCTAAAGAACATTTGTTTGGGACTATTTTCAGTGCTGGATTCACTCGCCAGTAATATTATTGATGTTATTAATTCAGTCTGTTTTGGAGTTGTTGGATTTTCTTCTCTTGGTAAGGCAGGACCAGCAGTTTTACCCATGCTATTAGAAGCTTTATGCTAAGCTATGCTAAGCTAAGCATGTCCTGACACTAGAGAAGATGGAGAACAGGAGGTTTGTCCTACAAGTTAAACTGTTCCTTTAAATGTGAATTTGGTTCAATAGAAAGAACAGATGCTCCGGGAGGGATCCCTGTGGGACCCCACAAATGTTTGTAGACAGAAAGCAAGAAGAGTTTCCTAAATGTTGGACTGCTCCTTTAAATTTAATGTTGTTTTTTTGTTGTTTTCTGTCTCTGAACAGTAACTGATGAGTCATGTCTGCCGGCCTGGATGATACAGATAACGTGTTCGGTGAGTTTCTCACACACAGTTACAGATGGAAAGTAACTAAGTACATTTACTCAATTACTGCACAGATTTTACTTTAACTCCACTTTACCGAGCGCAGGACTTTACTTTATGGACTTTAACTCCACTTTACTGAGCGCAGGACTTTATGGACTTTAAATGGGCTGCATCCTCCTGATTATATTACACTCTCTAAGTTATGTAACATATTCAATGTAGAGTATTTTTATAGTATATTTTGTGTTGTTGGTAATTTACTTATTAAAGTATCTGGATACTTCCTCCAGCTCTGCTAACAGTTGATGTGTTGGTGCAGATCCTTAAACTGTCAGTGTGTCGCCCACTGAGAGTACACCTTAAATTATTATCATATAAAATATTTACAATCAAAACACCTCTTTAATCATTTTAATGTAAATCTACACTAATTGCATCAGTAATTTAAAGCTAAAGAGTTTACGATGAAGTGGAGGACAGTAAATACATCATATAATAATAATAATAATAATAATAATAATCATCATCATCATCATCATCATTTTAGTGTATATTGAGCACTATCTGTCCATCCTCCCCCCTCTGATGTAATTACTCCTCCCCTCTGAGCCTACCCCACATCTCTCTCTCTCCCATCAGTCATTTAATGTCTCTCCTTCCATCTTCACCATCCCTCCATCCTCTCTTTTATTAAATCTGTATTTTCCCTCTGTGTCAGCTGCCCCCCCCCCCACTGGTAAATAAACTGCTGTCAGCTCTTTGTGGGGGAAGACACAGAGGAAGTCTCCATTTAACACAGCATATCATGTTCATGTTCAAACAGTGATAATAAAGGGTGGGGGGGTGTCAGATGTGTGTCGGTTAGCATGTTAAATATTTGATGAAGCTCTGATGGAGTGATGAAGAGGAGGAGCTCATTATACTGAAACCATGAAGCATCATCACAAATAAAACTGCAGCCTTAAATGTTAAAATCTGCTTCATTCGCTCGTGGAGGTGATCACACTCATTTAAAACTTTAAAGCACTGATCCAACGTTGGTTTTTGAACTCTGTCGGTGTTTCAGACCTGAACGAGGCGATCCCAGAGACCGAGCTGCTGGACAACAGCATCCAGAAGGGCCGCGCCCAGCTGTCCGTCAAGGCCCGGAGGCACCGCCCCTCCAGGTCCCGTTACCGTGACAGCGTGAGCTCGACAGAGGGGGACGACAGCCTGGAGAGGAAGGTGGATCTGATGGACTTTGTTAGTTACGAAAGTTTCCATTTACAGTCTCATTAATAACACGAATCACAGAAAAGTGTCGAACTGTGTGTTTTCAGGACAGCCCGTTACACTCCGCCCGCTCACCTCTGCACCTGGCCATGAGAGGCTCCTCCCCCTCTCCTGATTCGCTGCTGTCAGCTCGAAGCCCCGCCTTCTCCTTTGACACATCGCTGGTGAGGACCAATCAGAGCTCAGGATGGGTTCCAATGTTGGGAATATTCATCAAGTGAGAAAGAAAACTATCCAACAGAAACTAAAAGGATTCATCTCCTTCACTCTGCTTCTTCAGGTGCTTCACTCTCCGGAGGATGAAGAAGCCTCATTGGTTGCTCCTCCTCGGGGGCGGTACCATCAGCTGACCAATGCCACGTCTCAGGAGGCTCTGGTGCCTCCTAGCAGCTCGCCATCCAGGTCCGGCCCCCCCTCAGACTGTTCACGAGTTTACATGAGGAGGAGCAGGAGGCCCGACAGCGAAGGTACACACACCTCAACACACACCACACCTCAACACACACCAATGACACACTCAACACACACCTCAACACACACCTCAACACACACCTCAACACACACCTCAACACACTTCGACACACCTCAACACACACCTCAACACACCTCACCTCACACACCTCAACACACACCGACACACTCAACACACACCTCAACACACCTCAACACACACCTCGACACACCTCACACACACCTCAACACACACCTCAACACACACATATCCTGCATCATCAATTAATTCACGTTAGTGCAGATATTAATGTGTGTGTGTGTGTGTGTGCAGTTTTGGTGTCTGATTCAAGTCGGGACACGAGTCCAGCTGATCCCGGCAGCCCGACCGTCGTCTTTGACAAGAAAACCAAAAGACGATTCCTGGACCTCGGGTGAGACAGCCACAACAACAATACAACACCAAAACAACAAAATAACAAAAAACAACAACCAAAACAACAAAAAAATAACAAAAAACAAAAACAAAATAACAAAAAACAACAACAACAACAACAACAACAAAAACAACAACAAAACAACAACACACACAACAAAACAACAACACTTGATAAATAATAAAAGCTTCCTGTCAGTTTTCATCGCTGACTCCTCCATTTTACTTCAGACTGATAATCTGTTGCCATGGCAACCACCTCCTAAAGCCCTGACAACAGACAGGAAGGCCATAGCAACCTCTGAGCTTGTGTTTTCAGACTGTCTCTGAGCGTGTGAATGAAACAGAGCTGGACCAAATATTCAAACATTCGACAGATTAAATATTTAGCTGCTGCTTTGTTGGGCAGATCTTCAATTTCCAGTTTTGGGGCTCAAATATAGTTTTTTGTTTTTTTTTGGTTTCGATTCATGACATCATCTTGTTTACTGAGCCCTTCTCTTTAAAGAAGGTGTCCTGTGGTGTGGTGGTGTGTGTCAGGTGTGTTATATGAGGTGAGAGACTGATTTTATTTCTTTCGAGCCGTCGTTGTCTGATGATTATTTCAGCAGGTGATGATGAAGATGACTGACAGTAATTCATCTCACCCTGATAAGAAGAATAAAGTATTTGTGCTGCTGTGATCTTGTTCCTCTCAGGGTGACTCTGAGGCGTTCGTACATCAGGGTGAGGAAAGATAAATCCAGCAGGCTCTCTGTGGGCAGCAGGTGGGTCCTTCACAAACACAACAAAACTTCAAACTTCAACACAAAATCTTCCTCCTCGTCACCGTCTGTTTCCTGACGTCCTCAGGGAGCCGTCCGAGAGTCCATCTCGGTCTTCGGGGTCCTTCGTGCCGTTCTCGTGGTTCACTGAAGGTCGGGGGTCGCTCTCCTCCTCTGGGACCCCCCCCTGCTCCCCCAGATCGACCCCGCTCAGCTCCCCGAGGCCTCGCAAGTCTCAGTCGCAGGTACAGAACTGACCAACGGCTGCTGATTGACATGAAGCTTCCTGTAAATGTTTCACAGTAAAAGTCTGCAGAGCTTCACACTTTCTTTATTGTATTTTCTTTTCATTGGTCGTGATGTCATCATCAGTTATGAATCAGTTATTGATCTTGTAACTTCCTGTTTTGCTCCCACACGTTTGTGAACAAGATCTGGTCTTTTTCATGTGAACAGATGTTTGCTAACCAATCAGCGAGCAGGATTTTCTGACAGCATGGTGTAAACATGAGTTATAGTCGAACACACACACAAACACACGCTGAAAGTCACATGATTGCCCAGCTGTGGTTTGTTTTGTGGTTGGTGATAAATTTCCTGCTGTTACAGCCAGTAGGAACAGTGAGTGTGTGCGTGCAAAAGTGTGCGTGCGTGTGTGCGTGTGTGCGTGCGTGCATGCATGCATGTGTGTGTGTGGGTTCTAAATATGAACACACTTTCAGTACGTCTCATTTATCTTTTCTATCTTTTCTACCATTAAAGCTCAGAGTCCATTAGACATCCATCAGTGAGCTGCTAATGGCTGTAAGAGGTTTTAGTGTGTGTGTGTGTGTGTGTGTGTGTGTATATAATGTAAGGCTCTTATTGTGAAAGCGATCGTAAGTGATACCTAATATTTGAAACTGAAACTGAAATATTTGAGAGTTTAAATTATCAGATAACATCTCAGCTGATTTTTGATGATGAGTGTGTGTGTGTGTGTGTGAGACAGAGCTGATTTCTCTTCTTCCTCTGAGACACACCAAATGTGGGTTAATCCGCTGCAGGAAATAGTCCCTCCTGTTTGTTTGACAGAGAGCAGCTGATTTAAATGACTGAGAAACATCAATCAATCCAAATGATATTTTTTATATCTTCAGAAGGAACCAATGAGCTGAGAGCTGCAGACAGGAAGTCAGACAGTGTTTAGAGACACACTCACGTGTTGTCTGAACACGAGACGAGCAGAATATTCTAACCAACATGTTTAATGGGGATGTTGTGTCAGCGCCCCCTGGTGGTTTGTAAATTATCTTAAATGAATCTTTGATTATTTCTTTATTCAGTCTGCAGCAAAGAATCTACAAAAGAAGAAGAAAAGAATAAATTAATTAAATTAGTTTTTAAACAACTTCTCATCCTCCAGGAGTCGGCTCTCAGTGAAGAGTTTTCTCCTCCTCACACCTCCTCCTCCACCTCCCCTCCTGTTGACTCCTCCTCCTCCAGATCCTCCCATCCATACCACACCCTGTCCCAATCCTCCGATGAGGTAACACACACATGCACACACACACTATTTAAACACTATCTGAATCCATCATCGACAGGACGTCAGTTAAAATAATGAAGAACAAACTTTATTCAAACAAAGATTTGAACACAAACAGGCGTCTCGTATTTGAACAATAATAATAATAACAAAGCTGATTAGCATCACGTGTCTGTTGTTCTCACCTCCTCAGCCCTTCGATGACCCGTCCTGTCCGGCATCTTCGTGGACGACTCAGCAAGTCTGTCAGTGGCTGAAAGGACTCAACATGGAGCAGTACGTCCCAGAATTCAGTGCGAGAGACATCGACGGTCGAGAGCTGCTGCAGATGGATGGCAACAAGCTGAAGGTGAGGACAAGGAGGAAAGTCTGAGCGCGCTCAGTTCATCAGAAACACTGAACAGAGATTTAGCTCTCAGTGTGACGCTCATTCACTGTTTGTATTTCGACGACATCTGATGATGTATGGAAGACTTTTAGTGCCAGGGAAAGAAAAAAATCAGTCATCATTAGTTTTTCTGTCTTTCAGGCAGAAATGAGCTTTCACCTTAAGAAAGAAGAAGAAAAATTTTAAGTTTGTGGCTTTCTTGTGAAATGTTGGACAGTTTGGTCTCTTAACATTTTAGATGTGAAACATACTGCCATAATGTGTAACATAATTATTACAACAAGGATGCACAGGCTGTGACTAAAAGTGACGGCAGCTGCAATCTGTCACATTCAACATCATTTAAACATCAATTTAACATAAAATACTGACGCATGCGTCCTCGTGCTCTGCAGGGTCTGGGCGTGCTCAGTTCAACTGATCGAAGCGCGCTAAAGCGTCGCATCAAAGAAATCCAGACTGCAGCCGAGAAAGAGAGAAAAGCTCTGGACAAGATGGAGAAACAGAAAGAAAAACAACGAAGAAAAGACCAGGACCAACGCAGGAACTGAGGGGACGACGGAGGAGCGGGGGCGGGCATAAACTCGGGGTACAAATTTCCAGGCATCCTGGAAAAACCTGGTAATCTTGACTACAGTCCTGGAACAGTCCTTGAAGTCCGCCTGATGAGTCCTGACTCTGCAGCAGCTCAAAGACAAAATCAAAGTGAACATTTCAACATGTTTCAGACTGCTACGGTAGCCCTGAAGGTCAAATCAAAGTGATTACTTCTGTTTATGTGTGTTTGATTGTTTTTATTTTGAAATCTGGACCCTTTCTCTGTTTTCATGATTAATCATTGATGATTAAATGTCTGAATTTGTGAATCCAGAAAAAAACACCATTTGAAGTGAAAAAGGAGGTTGTTAAGCCCCGCCTCCTCAAGGGTCGTGACCTTTGGGGGCCTTCAGAGGAGGCGGGGGAGCCTGAGCTGTGGCTGTATTTAATTCAAAATAAATGAGAAGTGAAATGAAAACATTTGTCGTGTTTCTAAAGACAGAGGAGGGTGACGTCTCTGTAAATGTTCTGAAAACATGAAAACGAATCAAACAAAGATTTTTCGTACAGACCGACCTCTGACCGAGCACATTAAAATAATCATTGAAATAAATCTGTCAGAAACGTCATGATTTCTTTTTTTATAAGGACGTCCTCGGTGTTTGTTTGGAGACACGATTCAAGCTTCTGCTGATGGATGCACATAAACTGTGTGTGTATATAAATAGCTTTATTATTATTATTATTATTTATTTGTTTTTTTCCAGGGGTACATGTATGTATATTTATATGAATATTTGTATATACAACAGTTTATCTATACAACCACATCATTGAGAAGTGTCGTCTCCTCTAAATGTTGAATTCAGTGAAAAACATCCTGAATGGGATGCACCCCGAGACACCGACGTGGAAACAAACAAACACAAAAACAACAATGACTTTTTTTAAATCATTAAAAACAAACTAAGCACAAAGTCTTGATTGGCTGATAGAAACTCTTTATAAAAGCAAATACAAACGTACTTCTCTGTGGTGAGAAGACATTTTGACAGAAGTGTACAAAAATAAATCAACATTAAGAAAAAAATAAATATATATTAAAATAATATAAACCAGAGCACCCACAGGGTTTACATCAACACCAAAGTGACTCTCAGGAACAGTTTCACACCTGAAACACAAAATATCTTCATGTTCAAACACACACTGACATCATCACTGCTCTGACATCATCACTGACATCATCACTGCTCTGACATCATCACTATATAAACTTCTCACTTCCTGTAGTGCCTCTTGTCCTTGCAATGTTTCACTCTTTGACCTTTGACCCCATTTTAAACATGTAAAATAAAATCATTCATACAAACAGAAAAAATCTGAAGTCCAACAGCACATGATTCAGCATAAATTAAGAATAAATAATAATAAATAATCATATAAATAAGAAGTTTCTGATCACAGCAGGTAAACTCAACTAAAGGTTTCAGGTGTTTTCATCCATCTGCTCCTTTAACTCATTAAAGATCTCAGATGTGAGCTGAGAGAGATAAATAAATATAAATATATACAAACACACACACCTACACATAATTTCCCTGAGGGAGTCATCCCAAAGGGATCAATAAAGTCTAGTCTAAGTCTAAGTCTATGTAGATGTTTCACAATAAAAGCCTGAAGTGCCTCAAACTGACGAGCCGAGCGCGGCAGCAGCTTCCTGAGCAGGTTCAGACCTGCAGACCTCCGATCCGTCTCCCTTCAGTCCTCCACATTCCTCAGATGGACGAGGCCAACGCAAAGCATTCTGGGAAAAATCTGCAGCTCACCAGCCAATCAGGGGAGACGAGAAAACAATTGAACTCAGCTGACGATCAGATACGACGAAGAAACCGATCCCGAGGAGCCCACATAAGAAGGTCCCCATAAGGACATCAAAATAAACAAATAGAGAAGCTGCAGACACACGCATTAAAAATAAAGACATAAAGAGGATTTCAGCTGCTCGTCTCCTCACACCGACGCCGATGTTCATCTTCTAAACTTGAGGAGACAAACAGCTGATCTCAGCTTGATGGACGATCACTCAAATTTCTTCCAGAAGGCATTGCAGGTGACCTGTCATCACTGAAAGGTCGTGACCTTTAGAGTCCCCTGGTGGGCGGGGCTTAGCGTGTACCTGCAGCTCGGTGCCTGTAGGCGGCGACGGCTCTCAGGCTGCGGATCAGGTCGTGACAGAAGGAGCGAAGCTGCGTCAGCGTCAGGTGGGTCGCCACCTGGACATCGTAGTTACCGTGGAGACGATGGGCCAGGTCCAGACTGCTGTTCTGATTGAAAACGCCGCCGCCGAGCTGAGCCGCCTCCTGCATCTGAAACACACACACACACACACAGCGGCTGTCAGCATGGAGGGAGGAAGCAGCCAATCACAGTGCAGTTCACACAGTGATGTCACAGCAGGTGTTACCATGGTGATGTGGGTCAGCAGGTCTCGGAGGTTCGCCCGCAGGTCGCTCAGGCCGCTCAGCTTCTCCGATAAAACTCCCAGCAGCCCCTGGTACAGCCGGCTGCCCGCTGACATGCGACTGACACAGTCGTCCTGCAGGGGGCGACACACACTGATCAACACCTTCACCCCCCCAAACACTGAAGGACCCCCCCCACCCGGGCTGCAGACTGACCAGCGTGAAGTGCTCGGACAGCGGTTTGAGGACGGGCGCGGCGGGGATGCCCAGTGACGTCACCATCATCTGCAGGTTGGCTGAGTGAGCGGCGGGGTCGAGGGTCAGGCCCTGAGGAGACAGGAAGAGGTTAGCGACACCTGAAGGACAGCAGCCAATAGGAGTCGTGCTGACTCTGACGGCCGGCCTACCTCGGCGGTCACGGAGGCGGCGTGCGCGCGCGGGATGTCTCTCAGGATTTTCTCCACCAGCGTCTTCGCTCGCTCGGCCGCCTCTCTGAACGCCGGCGACAGATTGGGCGAGCTGGTGGGAGCTGATTGGACTGCAAACAGGAAGTAATGCAGCAGAGCGACGACTGGAGGGAGAGAAAAAATAATTAATACTTTATCAATACAATCAATTTTTATATCATAAACATTTACATTCACGACAGTCGACTGTTTTATTTCTGATTTCTGAACTTCTGAATTTACAGCTTGAAATCTGCATTTATTCTGAAAAAACAGCTCAGAGCTGATCTATGAAGCAATAATCAATAATTTCACTTCTGCTCATCATCAGGTCACAGAGAGTAGCTGAGGCTGATGGGAGTTGTAGTCCTGCAGGTATCACCTCCTGAACAAAGTCCTGATCGTGTTGGCCTGATGATGGCGCTGCATGAGGACAAAGCTCACCTGAGTCTACCTGGGCTGTGCCCCCCCCCCCGTCAGCACGTCCTCCTCAGGTAAAGCTCCTACCTGTCAGCTTCATGTCTGTCAGGGCGGCTGTCTGTCTGTCGGTGTCGGTGTCTGCGGGCCGGTGAGCTCCTCAGCTGGTCTCTCAGCTTCCATTTGCAGCAGTTTGGACTTTATAGACTCTCTGCGGGGTTTTCCCTGCACCGACAGCACCGTCAGAGCGGAGTCATCCGATAAATCCCGAAGTGACGAAGCCCTGTTGCGTCACAGCGCACGGTGGGAGCCGGAAGTCTGCGCGCCCTCACCTGTTGGCGGTAAAACAATCTCTACGTTTCCTCCAGATTCCTGGATCAGGTGTGAACAGACCCCCAAGATCCTGAAAGACCCCCAACAAAAACAACAGCAACAACAACAGCACCCCCACAGTGTGAGTAAGACTTCACTGAGGTCAGCATTATTATTATTATTATTATTATTATTATTATTATTATTGTTGTTGTTGTTGTTGTTGTTGTTATCAGTATTATCAGTCATTGTATTATTATTATTATTATTAGTTGATTTGTTGTTGTTGTTGTTGATGATTCATTATCTTTGTCTTATTATGATTGTTGTTGTTATTATCATTAGTTGTTGTTGTTCCACCTCACTGTGATTTATTGAAATACTGCACATTAATCCAACAGTACAACAAATAAAAATGAAACATAGACCATTGAACATGTAGTGAGTACTTTTAACTTAAAGTACTCCTCATAATACTTTTATACTGTTATTTAAATATGAGTGGAAATGAAGGAGGTTCCCTTGTTGTGGAGTATTTTTGTTGTTTGGCCGCTTTTACTGAAGTCAGAGATCTGAATATTTCTTTCACTGAGTATTATCTGCAAAATGCACATGCATCAAAAGTAAAAGTACTCATAATGTGACTGTTGTACTGTGTACTGCAAACTGAGAGTAATGTGTTTCAGTGTGTAAAGCATGGAGCAGGAAGTGTGTGTATTATTCAGCCTTATTTCCTGTTGCGTCATGTTTGTGTTCTTTAAGAAATCCTGGACAAACTGAGTGTCGTCAGCAGGAAAACTCAAACATGTCTGTTTACTTCCTGCTGTGAAGAAAAGAGCCAATCCTGATCAACAAATGCTGCTAAAATACTCATCAATACTTCATATACTTCACAGCTGCAGTACTCGTACTTTCTGTACTCCAGTCTGTGATCCGTCATCCAATCACAGCTGTGCACCTGCAGACTGATGAAGACTGATGAAGATTATCTGCAGGGAGAAAAGTCTGTTTCTCTGCAGTTTGAAATTTGTAGAAATGTTTGTGTCATTTCTGATTCAATAGCAACAATAATAAAAATTACCACAGTAATAACTATAATAACAACCACAACAAACACACAGCAGCAATAACAATAATAGTAATAATCAGAACAACAATAACACAGAAAAAACAACAGTAATCATAACAGTCCTGACATGTCACCGTGTGAACTGAACTCACTGTGCGTTCATCTTTAACGATCATCATATTTTATCTGTAGATATATTTTGTATTTTAATATTAGAAGAACGTCAAACAATCTGCAGACAGATTCTGAGTATTTTTGCTGTTTCCTTCAAACAATCTGTTAGATATCAAATGCTAAAGAGATATTTTTTAGTAATTTATTGTGATCAATAAAAGATTGAATTAAACTGTGTGTTCTGTACAGATTAAAACTGAGCCGCCTCCACCTGCAGAGGAAAATGATGAGATTTGATCAAAAGCTCCAGAAAAAGCTTTCAACCTTAGTTTAGATTATTTTAAGACATGAAGAACATCAGCAGATGTCACGAAACAAGACGGACGTAAAAAGATTTTAAAATTCTGAAACTAAAGTAAATTCTGAACATCATCCGGTGGAACAAGTACTCAGACATTTAGTGTAGAAAGACTCTTCAGCTTACCGGTTACAGGTCCTGCTTTCCAAACTTTACTCACATACAAAAGTATTTGCATGAAAATATATTTAAAGTACCAAAAATACTCATTATGCAGAGTAATAGTTGATATAATCGTATTATAATTATTGATCATTGATGTGTTCATCACTTACTGCTGCAGATGATGTAACTTTATCAATAGTTTTCTCTTCATCTTTAATATTACATCATCACTGATTTGTTGATTGGACTTTAATGTGAAAATTCTCAGATAAACATGGTGCAGAGACAGTTAAAATATCTGCCTCTGAAATGAAGTCGAGTAAAAGTATGAAGTGACAGAAATGAAAGTAAAGTATAATTACATCAAATATGTACTTCAGTATATTATTTGAGTAAGAATACTCAGTTACTTCACAGATTACCATGAAGTGACAGACAGTCCGGGCAGCTAAGGCGTGTTTGCTCTCACATGAACTTGTTGATGGTGAAATGTAAAAAGTGACTCTGAATATGAAACTTTCCACTGACACCACATTAATCTCTTCTTATGACAGACATTAATTTCCACATTTTCCAGAGCAGCTCTGAGCGGAGTGCCGGCCCGAGGCTGCTGACTGCTGACTCAGAGGATTTTCTGAGGTTATGAAACGTTTCCGCCTTCACGGCTCAGACTGAAGACGCTGCTGGGAGCTGATTCTGGGTCAGCTCTGATTTATCGGGTTGATCTGAGCTTTATCAAGCTGCTCTGGCACCACAATCATCCAAACATTTACAGAAACAGTTTCTGGGAGTTTCTGGATTTATTTCTTCCGAGATCTTGGTTTTATCTGAGGATTACTTTCGGCCTGGATGTTCTTTAACTGCTGACATCACTTCTGAAAACTGTTCAGACAGAAAACAAACTTTATAAAGACATAAAAAGGCTGAAATTTCCCAATAAAGTGACCTGAGATTTGAGAGATTTAGTTTCTGACCGATGTTCGAAAGTGAATAAAAATTGACTTCAGTCCAGTTTCACATTTAACTTGTTGTTCAGTCACATTTCTGAATGACGTCACAGCAGCTGATTATTGATATTAGAGTGAACAACAGGGGGCGCCACACAGCTTCAGAGTCAGCAGGTTCAATGATCGATCCTTAAACATTTTAATGAAGTCGATCAGAAACATTGAACCAAATGTTACAGTACAAGTTAATTTGAGTAAGCAGAACCAATAACAAGACAGGATTCATGAGTGCCCGGCTGAACATCCAATCAATGAATCAATCAATCCAATCAGGGGCTCACACAGCCTGTCTCGAGTACCATCAATAGATCAGATCAGATCAGATCAATAACTGGATCTGCGACTTTTAGCTGCTGTTTCACTCTGAAGAAACAAACACAGAACTCATGTTTGTTTTGTTTTGTCTCCTGTTGCCATGGTAACATTTATTTTTTCCTGATATTTAACTCTGCTGGAAATGATTGATTCTTTAATAAAAGAAAAGAATAACGTGACGGTGTCTGAGTTTTAAATGCAGTTTGGTGTGAAGCAGGTGCAAATAGACTACATTACCCAGAAAACCACAGACACAAACATGTAAACAAAACCTTTGTGTGTTTTATTGGTGAGATAAACAACAAACAGAGTTCAGAGTTACAGCAGGAATACACAGCTGAGAGCGAGGAAAGGAGCATTGTGGGTAATAACTGATCTACTGACAGCAGCGTGATGACACACACACACACAGAGTTACTTCCTATCTGCACAGGAAGTCAGCAGAGAGGATCATGGGAAGCTGTCGTCATCATCTTCGGCCATTTCTTTGGCGCGAATTCCAGATCCTGTTGCTCACGCTCCCGACGCTCCTGAACAAACACACGCACGCACCTTTACACACACACAGTGACACACACACACGCACACAGTGCACACACACACACACACAGACACAGAGACACACACACACAGACACAGAGACACACACACACAGTGACACACACACAGTGACACACACACAGACACACAGTGACACAAAATTAAGCTTCATTACAGTTTGAGGAGGTGGAGACACGTCGTCCGTCTTTATGAACAGTCTGATGTTTGTTTGTTTGTTTGTGTCAAAGTTAAAGTCTCATGGTGACCAAGCTTCACGTGAAGGAAACGCAAACAGGTGATGAAGACCGAAGACAACTAAAACATCTGACAGACAGATAGGCTTTTATTTTGTAACTGCTGCTGAATCCAACCTATCCACTTCCTGTCATGAACATTTCATTATTTTATTAGTTTGATTATTTCCCCATATGGTGTGTGTGTGTGTGTGTGTGTGTGTGTGTACCTCAGCTGACTCCAGGTCTTTGTTGTAAGCTTTAGGAGGAAACCTCATGGCCTGCAGGGGGAAACAGAGAGTTACCTTCAAACACTGTTTACAAACAAACCTCCCCTGTTAATCAGTGGTTTGGGGAAGTTCTTAAGTCCTACTGTTGGAACACTCAGTCCTGAGGGGTAATCAGAGGGTTTTTGACAATGTGTGGACACCTTTCCTAAACTACTTGCCGGATGGCACAGCCAAGTTAGTGCATAAAGGACGTTGTAATATTGTCTATACCCCTGTGAATGGGTAATGATTTGTTTTTTATTATTTATTTATTTGATTTTTTCTTTTATTTATTAAAGGGTGCAACGCATTCTGTTTCATGATTCTATAGGGATATTCCCTGAGACATGTAAAAATCTCAGTTGTGAACTTGTCAAGAAATGTACTTGTAACAACCTTTACTATGTGTTGCATTTTGTACATTTCATTATTTTATTAATATACCTTATTTGTGTAATATTGGTACATCTTACCTCGTCCCATTTATATGTGTTGCCTCTACCAACCATTGCTGTCATGTGTATTGTGTGTTTAGTGTTTGTTTATTCTAAAAACCTAATAAAATATTGTTAAAAAAAAACAAAAACAAAAAACTACTGTTTATCAACACGGAAGAACTGTTAATAACTGTTATATCAGTTCAGTTAATATCAGTTACTAAGTGATAATAACTGTTACTAAGTAATAATAACTGTTATTAACTGATAATAATTGTTATTAACTGATAATAATTGTTATTAACTGATAATAATTGTTATTAACTGATAATCAGTTACTTAGTGATAACTGTTATTAACTGATAATAACTGTTATTAACTGATAATCAGTTACTAAGTGATAACTGTTATTAACTGATAATAACTGTTACTAAGTAATAATAACTGTTAATAACAGGTCCAAACTCCTTTCAAATGATCTGAACTTAAAAATACAGTTTTAAACATTTTTCTTACAAATGCCAGTGACGTCACTTTTTATAGCAGGATTCAAATGTATTAACATTTTTTCCATGAATGTGATGACATCATCTTCATCGTTCATGTCTTCACACACACAGGTGAGTCTCAGGTGTGTGTGAGTGCGTGTGAGTATGTGTTACCTTGACAGACATGTTGTGGATGTCGAGGCAGAAAGAGATTCTCTGGTGAAAAGCCAGCTGAGGCTCTCTGGTGCCGTAGATGTCCATCGTCTCTTTTGATTGGACGAAGCCTTTCTCGTGGTTGATGCTCGCCTCGATCACGCCGTCACGGATCGCCTGACACACGCATGCACACACATACACACACAGGTTTATGTTCTGCTGTATTTCCATGCTGTGTTTGTGTGAGTGTGTGTGCTCGGTTCCTGAGAGGATCTTTGAGAGCTGTCTCTCATTGGCTGGATTTGTGCATTCAGGGAGGCGTCTGCTCCTGATTGGTCGATTCGTTGTGATTGTCTCAATGTGAAGATCAGTTCAGTATTTCCTGGTTACCTTGGCAACGATGAACTCTGCGTCCCTCTGGACTGTCGAGCTGCAGCTTCTGAGCGATGTCGGCCAGAGAGATCCGAGAGTACGACAGGCTGATCATACGCACACCTACACGCGTTTTACACACACACACACACACACACACACACACACACACACACACACACACACACAGTCTAGTTTGAGAATCTGCACTCACTTTAGATCTACAAGGTTTTGTTTAAATCGTTCTGAATGTTGTGAGGCGACGCTGATTTCCTGATTTTATTAACATGAAATGACGTTATGTGAATAAAGCTTTAATACGTTTCCTGGTCCGTGATATCATGTCAGATCAGCAATGGTGGACACCAACTCCCACAATACCCTGCTACTTCATGACATCATCAAACTGTGTCTCGTAACAAGTGATGTCAGAGGTGATGTGGCCTGTGAATGGCTCACCGGTCTTGATGACGTTGTGTCGCAGACGAATGATGAGCGTGTACGTCCCGTCGGTCTGAAACTTCTCCCCAAACTGCTCCAACACCTGGTTAAATTTGGCCAGGTTACCTGTCCTCACCGCTACTCACACAAACACACACACACACACAAAGATTCGTTAACACACCGATAAAGAGCAAGTGATCTTTGTACCTTTGTAATAAAACTTTAAAACAGTTATCAATTAGCTGACTTGTGTGTGTGTGTACTGACCCTGGGTCAGCAGGAAGTACGGCATCAGTGACCTCTTCAGTGACGGCTGTCTGAACTGAAGTCTGTCAGGAATCTCTCCCAGCAGCAGCTCCACCACGATCAGCAGCTTGTGAACCTGAACACACAGACACACACACACACACACACACACACACACACTCTCTGTTGTAGCGGCAGTGTGTGAGTTTGGTGTGTGTAATGTAAAAACTGTGTGCATGTGTGTAACAGTGTGTGTGTGTATTACAGACCGTCTGTTTGAAGCCCACAGCAGTGTGTTGAGGAGCTTTCCTCAGAGCGTTGGTCAGAGTCCTGCGAGCCTCAGAGTACTCCAGCTGGATCGCCTTAATACGACCTGCAGAAGGTCACATGACACACAGGTGAGCACACAGGTGTTCTAGATATTAAAGATATAAATAACATAAATGAGGTGGATCTCTGTGCCACAACATGAGAAATAAAAACAGGTCTGCTGTCTGCCAGTTATAGTACAGGTGTCAGTCTCACCTGTGTAGTAGAGGTAGCGGGCCCACTCGTTGTTGTTGGCCAGCTCAGGGAACACAGATTTGGACACAAGTTTCTCGGCCTGGTCGTACAGGTTGAAATGCAGGTAGTTCCTCAGCAGCAGGTTGAGCAGCACGGCCTGACCATCGGCGTCGTGACGCAGAGTCGCCGTCCGCAGACGAGTGTGGAGGAAGCTGCAGGTTAAGCACGCTCAACGCTCAGTGACTGAGCACGTCGATGGTGTGCATGAGTGTGTGTCTGTCTGTCTGTGTGTGTGTGTGTGTGTGTGTGTACCCTGCGCATGCTGTCGAACTGGTTGAGGAACTCGTAGAACTTTTACACTCGAGCGTGATAATAGTAACACTTGGCAGCAACCAGATCCAGAGCTCTGCGGTTCTTCGAGCCGATCTTCTGCAGCAGATCATCTGAAACTTTCTGAGCCTGAAACATCAAACACATCCAGCTTCATCAATGACAGGCCTCGCTCACTGAGCATTAACATGTTTTGACAAATGTGTTTCTGCTTTTAAACATCTTCACTCTCCTCACAGACAGACAGACAGGCAGACAGACAGGCAGACCTCAGCGTATCTCTTGTTGTTGGTCAGGTGAACCACCAGCAGCAGCTGCAGGTGCAGGTAGCCTCCACCTCCGGCAGCAGAGGAGACGCCGCTGCTTTACCTGTTCGAGGACGGAACTGCACGTCTCCCTCCGCCATTTCCATCGGCTGAGAGACAGACAGGAGAGAGACAGACAGAGATAAAGGGGCATATTTGAACGAACCAATCAGCAGGTTAATCGATAGCATCAATTGATCAGGTTGATGGGGTCACCTCCTCCAGGAAGCCCAGCAGGAAGTCTCTGGTGGCGGCGTTGTTGGTGAAGAAGCCGGAGACGGCTTTGTGCAGCACGTTGGTGTTGAGGCGGCGGCTGGTGGACGGCAGCGCCCGCAGAGCTCGCAGCACGAAGCGCGGCTCCTTCCCTGACACGGCCTTCTCGATCTGCTTCACATGCTCCTTAATGTCTGAGGGGGCACAGGGGGGTCACACACTGAGGGGACAGGTTACCTGAGAACACTGTGTAGGACCGGGACCAGGACCAGGACCGGGACCAGGACATTTCACGACACAACACAAAATTAAAATAGTCGTTCTCTCTTTGTGTCTCCAGGTGGTCCTGGTCCTGGTCCAGTACTGTGGATTCAGGTTCTATTTGGATTTGGTCTGGATGGTAAACAAATCTAACAAGGATTAAGTCTGCTCCTGGAGTCCACTTCAGTCTACATCAGAACAGGTCTACACAGAGGGGGTCTCTAGAGACCTGGTCTAAAGTGGTTTTTCATCATAACACCACTTCAGCCTCGTTCTGGATCTCACCCGTTAGCTCTATCTGTTAGCCTCTACAGCTAACAAGCTAACACCAGAGACCCGGACTCCCCCGGCCTCCCCCGGTGTTCTCCCCCCGGTGTCCCCCGGTGTCCCCCGGTGTCCGGTCTTACCGTCCAGGGTCAGGCTGTCTAGCTCCCGGGGCGCTTTGGCCGCGCTGGCCGCGTTAGCCGCCTCCTCCTCCGGCATCTCCACGTCCTGCGGCTCCGGCTCCTTCGGCTCCTTGGGCTTCTCGGCTCTGGAGTCCCGGTCCCGGCCTCCTGCCTTGTCCCGCCGCTTGGCCGCTGTCTCCTTCATGGTGTCTGTGTGGAGGTTTCTGAGAGACTCTGATCCGGATTAGTCTGATCCAGGTTCCGGTCCGGATTCTTCAGAACACAATGACTAAACAGTATTCAGCGCAGAGGATTGTGGGATACACCAGACAGGGTGAGTCGATCAGAGAGAGCTGATCAGACTCAGATAATCGATCTCAGATGGATCAATGTGATCCGATAAATTCTTTAATCATCTCTTTTCTTTCCTCCTCAGTTTGTCTATAAATGATAAAAAGTCTTTTTCATTTTGCTGTTTCTTTTTCTGCTGATGATCTTTTCTTTCTTATTCCTCCTACTTTTCATGTGAGTGTTTTTCTTTTGTCTCACTGTCACGACACTGTCTGTCTGATTATTTCCTTACAAACTGAAGCTCGATTGATTTCCACATTTCCTCTTTTCCTCCTTTGCTAACTCATCCACGTTTTCATTTTTCTGAGTGTTGGTTCATGAACACGTGAACGAGTGTTTCAGACACTGACTGGATATTATCATGTCTCTGTGTTATCATCAGTTATTTTCAATGATTCATCTATATAAAAATGTTTTAAATATCACTCTTAAGTTTCTAATATGTTGAATAAAAACAGGATGTGGATTAACAGACAAGTCCAGTGTACCTGATGCTGGAGGGGATAAAACAGGAAACACTCAGAGAGTCTGAACAGGACTGGTCACAGCTCAAAGACACATCCAGGTCAGTTCACCCTCTGAGGAACCTTCATAAACAAAACCGACTATTTGACCTCAGCCGTCTTATTCGTCTCCTTCAACACGAACACATCTGTGTTAAACATCTTGAGGTGTTGATTTGGGTGCTGCCACTTCATCAGTTTGTTCCACACTCAATCTACCTCATATGAACTGAGATTAAAAATAAAACTGATTTACAGGTTCATTATTTACATCTGAAATTTTTATGAGCTTCTGATTAGTCATGAAAAAAATGCTGCTTGTATGTAAAAAACATACTTGACATACGTGGTGTTTGACACTAGGTGGCAGCATTAGAGTGCAAAAGGAAAGCTGTTGAGTTTCAAATGATTTGAAGAAAAGAAAGAATTTGGTGCTCTGCAAACCCTTCAGTAATCAATAATTTAATCTAAACTGCAGATGCTTTCTGATTGATGGATACATTTTTAGTGCAGCCAAGAGGCACTTTTGAATATATGTGAAATATATTTTACATTGTGATTCTTCGATCATCAAGACTGAATGATTCACATGTTCACCTTCTAGATAAAGATGGAGGTCGCACAGTACATTAACTATCAGAGCTTGTTTTTTCACTCATTTCACTCAAAACTGCACAGATTTTTTTTGTGCTGCTCAGCATGTTGCTTCGCCTGAACTGCACCTATATATTCAAGATTCAGAGAGCATTTATTAGTCCCACAGCGGGAAATTCATGTTGTAACGGCAGCGAGACACAAGGTGGAAATAAAAAGTAGGAAAATGCAAAGCAAAAGACATAGAATAAGATAAAAATAACATAACAACATAAAAATCTAAAAGAAATGATTGATAATTATACTTATACATAGTACAGAGAGGATATTCCTGAAAATATACATATAATGAATATATTATACATTTCTCAAGTATAAACAGTGAAACAGTGAAGTGTATTGCACATGAGTCCAGTTATTTGTCAGTTATTATATCATATTTCTTGGTATTTAATATTAAATCCCCACTTTTTCTTCAGTAACTGATAAATAAACTACAACACAGAGTTTTACACACTCATTTGAATATTTGTGTTATTTAAGTCTAAAATAGAGACTTTCCATAATTTAGATTTATAATTTAGATCCCTTTGTTAAATATCGTTAACTTTTCCTGTTGTGGTGAATAAACAGCATGAGCTTTCTGATTAGTGAAACGACTTGATTTGATGATGAAGTTTGAGCAGAACATTTTTTCAATTCAAAATCAATCTTTAGTGAATGTGGAGATAATTTATCATTCATTTAGACCACTAACCCTGAAATGCTTCAGTCTCCAGGGTGCATATATTAAGAATCAGCTCTCAGAGGTTCACCACTTTGTCCTTTTAATCAGACTAAGATGTAAGAAACAAACATTAGTTCAGAAGAATGTTCAGCCTGACAAAACATAGTAAAACCTTTATTTAAACAGAAACATCTGAACACTCAGGTGTTAACGAAGCGTTGCAACTTACTGTTTCACATCGTTTCAAGAAAACATGCCCTTCAACCTGGAAACGGAGAAAACTGTCACCATACACACAAAACAGTAAAGATATCTGAGGATCTAAAGAGGATTTAATAAAAGTTTAGAAAGACTTTCACAATGTATAGAAAAAAGACATTAAATGTGGTTAATGTATAAATGAACAAACTAAAACATCATTATAAAAGCGCTGCAACAACAAACAGGACAAACAAATAAACCAAATGCACTCAAAACAAAATAAACATGAAATGAATATTTAATGTGCTGCTGACAGACTTCAATACAACTTATGGAAAACACTCAGAAGCATGAAGCATATAAATAAATAGAAATAAACTTTTTTTGTCCACTTCAAAATCAAATTTTTAATTTAAAATTTTTTCATAATTATTTTAACAGGATCTTAATCTGCTGTGAGAAAAAAATCCAACTGAGACACAAAGACAGAAATACTCAGCTGCTAGCTAATATGAAAGCTAATATGAAAATGCTAATGTTAGACTTAGTCTAAGTCTAAGTCTCTAAGTCTAAGTCTAACATTAGCATTTTCATATTAGCATTTTAACATTAGAGATTTAACAGTGTAGTAACCTGTGTTTTGTTTTTAAAGTTTAACTGAATAAACAGGAACAACAAACAGCCAGGCGGAAATCAAACTCAGATCAAAATCACAGTAAACAAAATTTTACATCAAAAATAATAAATGATAAATCTGACCTGTTTTCAGAGTAACACATGGTTTGGATGTGTCATCTGTAAACTATTTATATACCAAGAAAAATGGTCTGTTACAATTATGAATGTGTGTTTTTGCCAACAAGAAATTCAGATTAATAAAATAAAACTTGGCAGTAATGGTAGAAAGTCTTCGATGAATGATCCCTTAAGTCGGTTCTGTTTTCTTTTACAAATAAAATTGAAATTTCCAGATTTTATTCCAGTTCAGCTATGAGATGATCCCAGTAAGACGTCCCTGTGAGCACCTGCAGAGGATCAAGAACATCAGAAAACTACTTTTGAAGTTTGAGAGATGGTTAATATTTTGATAAACACATGAGAACTGAGCAGCTGCAACTAGATATATTTTATGTACAAACCAGTTAAAAACAAGTATTTGTTCTTGTGCTTGTTCTCACTGAGAGAGGAAGGAAGCTTTTTTAGAAATGTTTCATCATTTAGAAGAAAATGAGATGAGTCCTCTGACCTCCTGGTCTCAGTCCTCTACAGCTGGAAGCTCTGCAGAGCTTTGAGGTACTGCATGTGACGGCAAGCGTCCTCCTGGTTCTGTCGAACGTAGTAGACCAGGTAACAGATGACGGTGGAGAACCAGAGGAACATGGTGACCAGCATCACCGCATCAGTGGTTCTCCTCACAGACAGACACAGAGGACCCAGGAGGACCAAAGGCATCCCAACAGCTCCTGAAACACAACATTTACAACCTGAGACCTCTCCGGACCGATTCATGTACACACCGCTCACGATGATCGGCTGATGAGCTTACCGAGGTTTGGGAGGTCAGAGCTTTGACAGACAACTTCAGAAAGAGAAGCTGGGTCCAGATCCAACTGAGACATCGACAGCTGAACACAAACACACGTCACATCAGAGTCAGACTGCACTCAGACGCACAGACAACAACAAAGCAAACATTCAACCGACCTGCATCCTGCAGTCGCAGTGCCAGCGGTTGTTCGTCAGGTTGGTTTGAGCCTGCAGCCTGCCGAGCACCGCTGGATCTAACGTAGACAGCCGATTGGATGACAGGTCCAGGAAGTGAAGCGAGGACGCCAAACCACGGAAACAACCGGCTTCCAGTGAGGAGAGCTTGGAGGAAACAAGACACAAGAGGAGATCCAAACGCTAACACTTCCTCTGCTGTCTGTCTGCCTCTCAGCTCTTCATTCGAACTGACATGTTGGGTACCTGGTTGTGCGACAGGTCGAGGTCATCCAGCACCAACAGATTGGAGAAAGAGTCAGCCGGCAGCGAGCTGAGCAGGTTTTTATCCAGAAACAGACGAATGGTGAGGTTAGAAAAGCCGACAGGTACCTGAGGAAACAAACACCTGAGCAGGTTCAACACACACACCTGGTTTAATCTCTGCATATTCAAACATAGAAACAGGAAGTGTTTGACCGAGCTGAAAGGAACCTGCTGTCCAACCTCTGAAGAAAAAACAACAGTCAGGTTAAGCGTCACGTGTTTTTAATGAAGAGCACCTGAGTCCGGTGAAGTCACCGGTGAGTCCGGTAAAGCGGGCTGTCAGTCCTCCGTCCGCCATCTCAGAGTGTCGGCAGACGTCGTTGGCGGAGACTCTGTTGCCGCGGCGCCAGAGGGACGCAGGAAATGGAGATGATGTCATCACCAGGCTGGGCCACGGAAGGATCAGAAGAAGGATCATCGGCTGTAGTGAGGCCACCACAGAAGAAGAAGAAGGCATTAGTGGATGCTCAGTGAGGGACATTGTGTGAACGTCTGACTCTTCAGCATCACTCGTCACTCTCGACTCACGACGTTCATGAAACCGTCTGAGACGCCAGCGAGAGGAGGCGGAGCCTGTGTCATCAGAGAAAAACAAAGAAGGAAGTTAAACTGAAGACAGAAGCTCTGTCGGCGTTTAGTTTGAGATGAGCAGCCTGTTGGTCTTTGAAGGTTCGATGACTGAGTTTGAGCTTTAAAGAAACAATGTGTGTTTTAGTTTTTGTTTCTTGGAAAATGAAACACTTTAACTGACAAAAAGATAAAAAAAAAGAACAACACAAAAAAATGTTTTTCATTTAAAGGAAAGTTATTCTTTTCTCATAACAGAATATGAAATGATTTAGAAAAACATTAACAAAGCTACTAATTGAAATCTGTATTCTGAGAAAGTAAAACACAAGATAACAGAAATAAGGATGGATTAATAAAAATAATCTGTACTAATCTTCTGACTGCAGAGGTTACAAGAGCAGGTGGAGAGAAGAAAGAAGGAGACGGATTAAATCTTCCTGAGAGCTGCTGAAGAAGACTGACAGACTGAAACTAAAATGATTTTATCATAATTCACATTTTTGATTTAATCGCAGTGTAGAGGGACTTTGCTTGAGTATTTTTATCCCACTTTATTTGTAAAGTCATCCGACAGCTTCAGTTATTTCTGATCATATTTACCGATCATATGATCAACTTAATCAAATTATTAAAGTATTGATGAGTTTGACACAATATGAAATCATTAGAGTGACGTTGACGTGATGCTACAGTCCATCAGTGATGAAAAGATACTGAAAACTGAACTTTTACTTTTGATATTTTTAATTAAACATTTTTTTTGTTTACTTCAGTAAAGAAGCTCGGTCTCTTCATATTCATTTCTTCATATACGTATTTATAAAAATCTGTTTATTATTTGTAATGATGGCTGTTTACATAAACATTCAGTCATCTAATAACAAAGAATAAAAAATCAGTCACAGTGACAGGAAGAGCTGAAATAAACCACATGTGAAAAAATCAATCAAACAGAAAAAACAATAAAAAGATGATCTGTACTCACGTCGATGCTCTTTGACAGAGAATAAGAAGAAGAAGAAGATGATGCTGTTGGTGCTGAAGGAGGAGAAACAGATTAATCTGCCTGTCCTGATACATCATCAACCAACCAATCAATCGATCGATCAGTCAATCAATAAATAGGTAGATGAATAAATAAATAAATAAACAAATGAAAATCTGTCACAATGAGGTTTAATTATGTTATATTGATTTCAACATTTATAATTACGTGATGACGTCACAGAGACTACAGCCGATTGTTTCTAATTGATGAATGAATGGATGATGAGCGCAGAAGAAGAGCACTGTTACGTATTTCCGGTCTGCCGTTATCAGGCAGGTGATAGGTGTCAGGTGGGCGGGGCCTGCGCAGCTCGCGCTGTCTGCTCTGTGCTGATAGAGCTCGTGCTCCCACAGCACGCGCAGTGACACAACATGAAGAAGAAGAAAAAGAAGAAGAAGAGTTTGCTGTCGTTTCTTCTTTGTGGATTTTAACCTTGTTCAGGGTTCAGAGCTCAGACAGATCCGGACTCCAGCAGACCCTCTTAGGATCCGGGCTGTCAGCTGGTCTCTGTTCTGGTTTTACTGGTTTCACTTTTTCCGCTGAGCGTCATGAAGCTGCAGACACAGTGAGTTCAATCTGTTATATGAGAGATCAAACACTCAGACATCATTCATGCAGCACAGTGTTTGACAGTATACATCTTAGATCATTTTAGATTATACAGCATATGTTATTATATATTATATTATATATATTTAAAATATTCATTTTATTCACGTCATATAATATGATGTAACACAATATGTATATATACACATTTTTATAAAACATTATTGTACAATTCTTTTGATATTAGACTAATTAATCCACAGTAATAACAGATTTGTAAACATTATTTATTTATTTGTTTGTTTGTTTTCCTTTCGTAACTTTCAAAAGTTCAGCTCGATGAAATACACTGAGGTAGAGATGAGAAACACAGAGAAGTGATGACAGTCTTTGAGCGTTTCAGTTTGACAAAGCAGGACTGAAAAAGTCACCTGCACATGGACAGACAGAGTTTAAAATAACCTGAAGAGTCTGTGTGAACTTTTCACATTATCAGAGGAGGCACCAGACTGCTGCTGTCAGCAGTGAGGCCGAGGTCCGTACACCTCTTTAAGATTTAGAGTCACTGAACTGCAGAAAAGTTCCAATTCTTCATTTCAGCAAAGCAGGAAAAGAAGCAGAAAACATTTAAAACAATTACAGAGGCTTTAAAGAGACGTACGGTTGTCATCTGCATGTAAACAGGAGAGGACTCAGAACACAAAACGGGGGAGACGTTTCAGATCATAAGAGGAGGATCAGTTTGACAGATCAGAGGTGAAGCAGCACAGCACATCACCGAAACAAACAAAGGTCATCAGGCAGGCTGTGACAGGCTGTGCCTGAGCGGAGGTCAACAGTTAGACCTTAAAACGGTTCAGATATCTGCAGACATATCAACATGTCATCATGTCAACATAAAAACTGTGATCAGATTTACTGAAGCGACAGCAGTTTGTTGTTTATTAAAGTTCATTAGAGGTCAGTCAGAGCTGCTGCAGGAAATATGAACACATGAATCAATAAAGAAATCAACTTTGATGTTTATCTTCCCTGAAGCTCCTCCCACTCCTGTGACATCACTGCGAGGGACTAAAAGCCAGCGTCACCGAGGAGACGAGGAGGAAGATGCTGCCCCGGACTGCCGACCAAACCAAGAAAAGACCTGAGGAGAAGGAGGAGGAGGAGGAGGAACAGGCCAGTCTTTCTCCACTTCCTCCCTTTACCATGACAACCTCAAAGGACAGCCCTGCCGTCCAATCAGAGGCTGCGGCAAAACCTCCGATCAAACGTCCGACCAATCCGGACGTCAGCTCGGACTCAGGGGAGGAGACGGCAGCCACGCTCTCGGACTCCAACAGAGAGGCGTTACCATGGCAACAGAGGGAGGAAGAGGAGCGCGACGAAGAGGAGACGCAGGCCGTGGCCTCGTCCCCCGACGGACGATTCCTCAAGTTCAACATCGAGATCGGACGAGGATCCTTCAAGACGGTTTACAGAGGACTCGACACCGAGACCACAGTGGAGGTGGCCTGGTGTGAACTGCAGGTAATACACACTGTACACACACACACACACACACACACACTGTACACACACACACACACTGTACACACACACACATGTACACACACACACACACACACACTGTACACACACACATGCACACACAGTGTACACACACACACCTGTACACACACACACGCACACCGTGTACACACACACACTGTACACACACACTGTACACACTGTACACACACACACACTGTACACACACTGTACACACACACACTGTACACACACACACACACACACACACACCACTGTACACACACACACACACTGTACACACACACACACACACACACTGTACACACACACACTGTACACACACACACACCTGTACACACACACACACACACACACATGTACACACACGTATACCTGTACACACACACACACACACCCTGTACACACACACTGTACACTGTACACACTGCCTGTACACACACACTGCACACACACACACACACACTGTACACACACACACTGTACACACACACTGTACACACACACACACACACACACACACTGTACACACTGTACACACACACACACACACTGTACACACTGTACACACACACACACTGCACACACACACACTGTACACACACACACACACCCTGTACACACACACACACGTACACACTGTACACACACACACACACACCTGTACACACACACACACACACACACATGTACACACACACACACACACTGTACACACACACACACACTGTACACACACACACAATGTACACACACTGTACACACACACACACACACACACGCCTGTACACACACACACATATACACACCACATGTACACACTGTACACACACACACTGTACACACACACACTGTACACACACACTGCACACTGTACACACACACTGTACACACACACACACACACTGTACACACACTGTACACACACACACACACACACCCTGTACACACACTGTACACACACTGTACACACACACACACACAGGCACACTGCACACACACACACACTGTACACACACTACACACTGTACACACACACACACACACACTGTACACACACACACACACTGTACACACACACACACACACACATGTACACACACACACTGTACACACACACACACACACACACATGTACACACACACACACACACTGTACACACACACACTACACTGTACACACACACACACACACACACACACATGTACACACACACACACACTGTACACACACACACACACACCTGTACACACCTGTACACACACACACACTGTACACACACACACACACACCTGCACACACACACACCTGTACACTGTACACACACACACACACTGTACACACACACACACACTGTACACACACACACACACACTGCACACACACACTGTACACACACACACACTGTACACACACACACACTGTACACACACTTACCTGTGTACACACACACACACTGTACACACACACACGCACACACACACACACACTGTACACACACACACACACACACACTGTACACACACACTGTACACACACACACACACATGCACACTGTACA
>CM041547.1:498460-568460 GCA_023238725.1 Scortum barcoo
ACTTCAATGAACTCCAAATTATTTTGGCTCAAACTGAAAAACAAGAATCTGAAGTGTGTGTGTGTGTGTGTGTGAGAGAGTGTGTGATGAAGTGTTAACAGTGACTCAGCAGTTTGTTGTACCGTGCTCAGTATCTGATCTGACAGACGGCTGCTGGTTGATGTTGATAACAACGCACACACACGCTACATATAAAACACACACACACACACACAGTTAATGAGGTCAAAGGTCGCTCTATGTGTTTCAAACTTCCTGTTGTGTGTTTGTGGCTGTTGGTTTCCAACCTTTGATTCAGCGTTAGAAACACAAATCATAATCTCCAGCAGCTGATTGGTCACAAAACAAACAAATAAACAGAGATCAGCGTGTGTGTGTGTGTGTGCGTGCGTGCATGTAATGTGTGTGTGTGTGTTCCTTTCCCATCATACTCAGCAGTAATGTGACACGTAGCTGTGTTGTCTCTTATCTCCTTCACGCTGCAGCTGTTTCTTGGTGGACTCTCAGGTTTTCATTTGTTCCATCAGCGACATATCAATAAATATACTGATACTGATATACTGATATACTGATGATCTCTCACGATCAGACTCATCGTCTGAACAAGGCAGAGCGTCAGAGGTTCAACGAGGAGGTGGAGATGCTGAAAGCTCTGCAGCATCCCAACATCGTCCGATTCTTTGACTCCTGGAAGTCGACGCTGAGGGGCCACAAATGCACCATCCTGGTGACGGAGCTCATGACGTCGGGGACCCTCAAGACGTGAGTCCACCAAAACCTGCACGACGCGACCCGGACGTTATCTTTGCTCCCTCAGTTTTTAGTTTATATTTATCTGTTTGGTTTCACCATTTCAGAAATGTTTGTTTTAAACAGACAACAGCTTCAAATCCTTTCAACCCCTGAAACACATAAAGATGAAGACAGAGACAAACTGAACACGTTTAAATAAGTCACGTTAAAAAGTTACGTCACGTTACAAAATGAAACACTGATAACCGATAAATAAACTATAAATCACTCACAGACTGACAGACCTGACGACATCGTACCTCTGAACTTTAACGTGACTGTTGATCAGTAACTTATTCAGTGTATTGATCGTCTCTGGACCCCTTCAGGTACCTGCGCAGGTTCCGTCAGATGAAGCTGAAGCTGCTGCAGCGTTGGAGCATCCAGATCCTGAAGGGACTGCAGTTCCTGCACTCGCGCTGCCCCCCCATCCTGCACCGAGACCTCAAGTGTGACAACATCTTCATCACTGGACCTTCCGCCTCTGTCAAAATCGGTGACCTCGGCCTCGCCACGCTCAAGAAGGCCTCTTTCGCCAAGAGCGTAATCGGTAAGAGCGTGTACGGAGAGCCAGCAGGGTCAGAAGTGTTGATTTTTAACCTGCGGACATTAAACCACTTTCGATTTCAAACGCTGACACTTTGTACTGAAGTCACAGTCAGACGTTAGACGCTGTAGTTTAAAGTCGTACTTCATGTTGTGATGCGTTCAGGGACCCCGGAGTTTATGGCTCCAGAGATGTATGAAGAGAAATACGATGAGGCCGTGGATGTTTACGCCTTCGGCATGTGCATCCTGGAGATGGCAACGTCCGAGTATCCGTACTCCGAGTGTCAAAACGCCGCTCAGATCTACCGCAAGGTCACTAGTGTAAGGCTCCGCCCACCTGTGCCGTCTACTTCCTGTCTCTGTGCAGGTGTTTGACTGTCTGTTTGTCTCTCAGGGAATCAAACCCGACAGTTTTTCCAAAGTAAAAGTCCCCGAGCTGAAGGAGATTATTGAAGGCTGCATTCGAACCAACAGCAGTGAGCGGTAAGTGACCAATCACAGCGCAGCATTTATACCTTTAATTTAAAGGTTTTTTTCACAGCCGCAGTTCGGTTTGTTTGATCCGACTGAAGAAAGAAAAGTTCAGACAGACCAACTGACAGCTGGACTCCCACAGACGGACAGGAAGTGTTCACGTCAGCTTCTTTGTTTATGAGATAGCTTAGGTCCAGTCTGGACTAACACCAACCTAAACTGACCAATCAGTTCAAAGCCTCGTCAGCGTGAACATGAAACAAATTACAACACAGCTGAACTACAGGTGTGAGAGAGAAACAGCTCCACCTGCTGGACACACAGAAGAACAACATGAACTAGTCAATCAATCAACCAGTCAATCAGTCAGTCAATCAGTTCATTATGTTTTAACTTGTAGTCCTGATCATCTTGATGTTCATGTGTCCGGCTGGATTCCTCCTGCAGGTTCACGGTTCAGGATCTGCTGGATCACCACTTCTTCCAGGAGCACCTGGGAGTCCACGTGGATCTGGCCGAGGGCGACGACGGGTCGAAGGCAGCTCTGAAACTCTGGCTCAGGATGGACGACAACAAGAAGCTTCACGGGAAATACAAAGACAACAACGCCATTGAGTTCCTGTTCGAGCTGTACAAAGATGTCCCCGAGGAGGTGGCCCAGGAGATGGTACCTGCACCGCCACGCCGATGACATTATGTTGATGATGTCACGTTGATGACGTCACCTGGCAGGTGCAGGTGTTCTCACATGTCTTCCTCTCTGTCTGTGTCTCAGGTGGTGCTGGGGTTCGTGTGCGAGGCGGACTATAAGCTGGTTGCCAAGGCGATCAGACATCAAGTGACGGCCATAAAACGTCAGCGGGAGAAACAGCGGCGGCTGAAGGAAGCTGTCATCGAGGAGGAGTCTGACCCCGTCCCCCAACCACCTGAACCAGCCAATCAGAAGGCTGCAGTGGCCACCAGCACACCGGCTGTGGGACAGGTGGCCAATCAGGTGTGTTTGAAGCTGGAAACATGGCAGGATATTTTTTTCATATGAATAAAGATATTGATTTTAAATTTATTTAAGATGTTTAACTTTATTATTTAATTGATCAAACAAAAGAACGTGTCGAAGTGAAGTCACAGTTTGTGTTTTAACAGCTTGTTAAAACTTTAATGTGTCATTATCGCAAGATAACAACGTTTTCTTATGATAACCAGTTAATTTATCTTGTTACCTTGAGATAACAAGTCAATTATGTATCTGTGTATTTGTTGATATGATTAATGTCGGGTTCATTTGATCTCTCCCTTCAGCTGTGGGGTCTGTCAGAGAGGATGAATGACTGTTTCGTCTTTAAAGCAGATACTCCGGTTTTATAGCAGTCAAAGACTTCCGTACATATCAGATTACAACATATTAATTTATTTAAACTCCCAGCAGTACTCGGCCGCTGCTTCAGTGGCGTCCCCCGCCTGGATACAAGCCCCGCCCCCGGTAACTGTGACACCATCAAGCAGCAGTCCATTGGATTCTGGGATCAGCAGTGTCTCCAGCAGGACCGAAGGAGACGGAGACGACGAGGACGAAAAGACAACCAAACACACGTCCTGCTCCTCCGCTACATGTCAGCATAATGTTTTAAAACTTTCTTATATGTTAAAATTTCTTATATTATCATTTATTCAGAAAAATAAGTCAATATTCCCACATTCATTTCATGGGAATATTTAAATTTATATTCGACTTTTTAAAATATAAATCTCTCTCTCTCTGTTTCTCTCTCTCTCCTCTGGTTGCCATGGCAGCGGACTGTGAGATTGACAGCTTCAGGTCCTCAGGTGCCTCTGAGAAGGTTGAGGCCACGCCCCCTCATGTAACAAGTCCCACTCCCCTCTCACCTGTACCTGCCCCTGCACCTGTTGCCCAGGAAACCCCTCGACTTGAAGCTCCTCCCGCAATGATCCGCACTTCATCCAAGGCTCCGCCCCTCCCAGTGCTACGATTCCCCAAGGTACGCAGGAGGCGGGACTAATAAATAGGAAGGAGCGGGGTTAATAGCATCATCCTTATGCTCGTTTCTCCTCCTCCAATCAGATCTGACCTCTCAGACGTGCTGAAACTTTTACACACCATCATAACAAACTAATCATTCAGGGCACTCATTAGAAATCACAATGAAAAAACTAATTTACTCAAGTACTGTACTTTTGTACAATTTTGTAATTTACTTGAGGATCATTTTTCATGATAAATGTATAAAATGTAATATCGCATTCAACATGTTTTGTCCAAAAACTGTATGAAATAATTCAAAGCAGTTCCACTTCAACCAACAACAGAAAAATGTTAATTACACTTGAATGCATCAGTAATAATAATCCAATAAATCAATATATGGTACTAAAACATTGATTAGTTTAGTACATTTTGTTGATACTTATTTAATGCAGGACTTATTAGTGGTGTATCTTTACAGTGCACAGTACTTTTACTTTTACTGAAGTATCTAAATACTTCTTCCACCATACTTCTTTCTCATCCTATCGTCTTTTATCAGAAATATTTTCTTTTTATGAGTATGTAGTGTGATTAGTACTTTAATGGATAATTCTGATAAGAACACAGCAGCTCTGTAAAGATGTGTGTTTGTGAAGCTCACAGTTCAGTTGTTGTGTTTGAGGCTTGAGCTTCAGACGTTGGTGGTTTTTTAGTTTGTAGGTTGATGTTGATGTTGCAGAGGTGTGTGTCTGTCTCCCTCTAGTGGACATACAACAGCGGTGACATGAGAGATACAAGACACCGTGAGCCCCCTTCAGCAAAGCAAAAAGAACCCCCCCACCCCTCTTCAGTTTACTCGCTCAGTTCCTGGACGTCTGTCCGATGATGATTGTTATTTGATCCTGTAGACCCTCAGTAATTGGGCCAAAATAGGCTAATTTAGCTGTTTGACACAACCTCACACATGAAAGGTTTTATTTGTTCTGGAGAAACGACTCTTTTGATGTTTTAATGTAACTGAAACTGTCTGGAGCCCCCCCTTGAAAACCCTTTGCATCATGGGAAATCAGGTGGGTAGAAATGAATCAGCTCAGCTCAGTTTGTGTCTCCTCCAGAGCATCGCAGTTTCCCACAATGCCGAGCGATCACAATCCGGATCAGTCTGCGGATTCTCCTCACCTGTTGACAGGTAACACCCACACAAACACAAGCACACACACACATTTATTTCTGTACTTATGAGAACCTTCATCGGTATGACTTTAACATAAAGCTAAATTATCAGGGACTCTTTGAACTGCAGGATGTTCTACTTGTTTAAATGTTTTACAACTTTGTCTCTCGTGTTTCTCCATCATGTAGCTACGCCTCTGATGTGACTTCAGGTTTGAGTGATGGAAATGACGGCCAGTCAGACAGGGGCAGCCAGGAAGTGACCAAACGTGCGACCACGAAGCAGTTCAGGAGGAGAGCGAGGGCCCGTCTGAGGATCACAGGGGTGAGAGTGTGAGCTGCTCTGATTCTGGAGGTGTGACGTACAACCTATGTGTTTATCATTGTGTGTGTGTGTGTGTGTATTCAGGTGTCAGACATGGTGGACCGCGTGGTCGAGTGTCAGCTGCAGACTCACAACAGTAAGATGGTGACCTTTAAGTTTGACCTGGATGGAGACAACCCAGAGGACATCGCCTCTGTGATGGTGAGCACCAGCAGCCAATCAGAGTTTTTCCAGTGAAGCTCCTGAGTCTCAACACAAATGATTATTGATTTTTAAACATTTAATGGTGATTCTGAAAGAATGAATAATACAGTTTGTCCTCCTTTATTATTTGTTTTTCTTAGAATATATGTTGATATTTTTTAAAAAATGCTAATAAAGAGAAACATATTGTTTTTCAGATACTCCCTTTACACTTTTTAGGAAATGTGTATTTTTCTTTGGAGCTGAGCTGAATCAATCACTGCGTGTTATAGATCTGAAGCATAATCAATAACACGCTGCTCATTCATTGATGATTTCGGCGTGTTGTTTCTGGGATGCAGATTTTTCATTCTGCGTCGTCACGTAAAAAATCTCCTGATCAGGTGAAACTGAGTGGATGTTGCCGTATTAACAAACAGGTCGAGGAAACGCTGCGACGTGGTTTTCTCTCCGTGTCAGCGTCGTGTTTCTGTCCTCTGTCGGACTTCAGACTCTTCACTTCAGTTTGTTGACGTTTGTTGACGTTGTAATGAATTTTTGTCTCTGTTTAGATCCACAGAGACTTCATCCTACCGTCGGAGCGAGAAGGATTCATCCTCCGCATGTATGACATCATCAACAGGGCGGAGTCAATGATGCATCAGCCGCAGTCAGCTGACGCAGACAGGTTACCTCACCTGACCACACCTGTGCTGCCTGAGTCCATGGTGTGTCTGTGTGTGTGTGTGTGTGTGTGTGTGTGTGTCACATGTGTGTCTGCCATTCGTCAAACATCAGAAAAATTTTTTCCATCCCAAGACAACACAAAAAGTCGAGAACACATTTTCAGTGATTTGAAGAGAGAAGACACTTTCAGATTCGATTAACGATTAATATTGTAAACGTGATCAGGTTTTGACAGCAGACTTATTATTAATTCTTAACAGTGATGCAGACTGATGTTCCACTGATTTAGCTTTTTAATCGACTTTTTCTTCAGCCAAACCTGCCGGCTCGGGGACTCTCCAGAACTCTGTCCTCGTCTTCACTTCCTGGTAAGAAAAGTAGGAGACTGTTTAGAAAAAGATTCAGAGGGTATAAAAGCAGGTTAGTGATAAACAGATCAGGACACAGTTCATGTTGGGATACAGAAAGATTTCAGTTGCAGTTAAATGTTGATTCAGCTCAGGTTGAACAGCATTTGATCTTCTTTACTTTTAACAACTAAATTAACAAAGAAACATGAAAAATATTTTCCAAGAGCTCGATCAGCAGATCAAAAGTCAATACACACTGAACCTTTTAGATAAGGAAGATTTTTTTACAGTTTATATTTTCTGAAATATGTGGTCCATAAAAACTGAATATTTTTCAAATCTTTGACTGTTGTTGGTTTTTCGATACGTTTAATTTAATATTTCTCACGTCAGGCTGACTGATTGATGAGTGATGTGTCCTCCCATCAGACATTGCAGATGCTGACCCCTCCCCCTTGAAGAGTGCAGACTTCCACATCGACCCTGAAGCCACGCCCCCCGTCAGATCACTGAGGTCACAGTCTTTCCACACCTCATCAGGTATATGAACACCTTGTCTATTAATTTATGTTTAACAGGTCCACGTTGTCCCCTTTTTCAAGTTAGAGTCATTTTCAAAAATGTTCAATCACATTTTCTTAGAAATCAAAGGAAGATTTCAACATTTATATAAATCCTCTGGTTGTCTGTCTTTAATAAACTGTGGGGTCCCCCAGGGGAGCGTCCTGGGGCCTGTGTTGTTTCTGTTAAACCTTGTATAGACTTAGAGGAAAGCTTAAATATTCAAGTAAATAGTCAGTTTAATCTCTGATAAGAAGTAGATCTAGGACGTGTTTAACATTATCATTAAAGAAAGAGGAAACCCCATCATCATGATGCAACATATACCAGTTAACTACCACCACCAAAAGCACATTAAAACGTCCTGCAGTTAAAGACGATCAGCTGAATGTTCAGGATTCAAGGTTCAGTTAAGTTGTTTATCTCTTCGAGTGTTGGAGCTAGGCTAGCAGTTTCTCCCTGCTTCCAGTCTTTAAGCTAAGCTAAGCTAGCAATTTCCCCCTGCTTCCAGTCTTTAAGCTAAGCTAGGCTAGCAGTTTCTCCCTGCTTCCAGTCTTTAAGCTAAGCTAAGCTAGCAATTTCCCCCTGCTTCCAGTCTTTAAGCTTCAAGCTAGGCTAGCAGTTTCCCCTGCTTTTCCAGTCTTTATGCTAAGCTAGGCTAAACACGTCCTCGCCCCCATTGTTGATAATCATACCCCTCTCTCTCTCCAGGTTCCTCCCATCAGCCCCTCCCATACCCTCCCCATTACCCACATCCAGACTCTGCCCCTACTCCCCCCTCCCACGTCCCGCCTCCTCCTCAGTATCGCCTCCCATCTCCCCCCTACTCTCCTTATGCTACCCCCTTCCCTTCCCAGAGCTCCTCCCCCGGCCTCCCCCGAGTCCACAGTAACCCCTCCCTCCTCACCCCCTCCTCCTCTTCCTCAGCCACTCCCCCTCCTCTCCCCCCTCCCCATTGGCCCTCCCCTGACCAGCCTCTTTTCTCTCTGGCTAACGTCCTCTCTCTGGCCATGAGTGTGGCGCAGTCCTTCATGCCTCCACCTGGAAGCCCCAACCAGGGCTTTCACCCCCTCTCCCCCCCCATGTCTACATCCTTGGGCTCTAAACACAATCCTCCAAACTACACCTCCTTCTCTGCTCCTTTCTCCTCCTTGTCCTACTCTCCTCCTACCCCTCAGACAAGCCCCGCCCCAGACAGCCAGCAGGGGGCGCCACCTGGGCGGACTACGAGCACGGCTCAGGTAGGAGCGACCTGGTTTCTGTGATTATCAGCAACATTTATTCAGTTAGAGAAGGGCGATCAGCTCCGTAGGAAGAGACTGAACTAAACTTACTAACTGATTAATTCATTCATTTGTTCATTTCAGCCTCACAGTCCAGTTCAGCTGAAGGCCGAGCCGACTCCGGCGCCTCCAGGTGAGTCCCTGTTGACACCGAAGAGTGACATCACACCAGACTGAACAGATTCACTGATGAGTCATCTGGTTCACAGGTTCAGAGGCTACCCCCAGTCCGACCTCTGTGGTGCCCCCCCCCATCTCCCCGTCACCCAGACTGTCCATCCAGGAAGGTAAGACACACCTGTCAGTCCAGATCTTCAAACTTTCTGCAACTACCAG
This sequence comes from Scortum barcoo, assembly GCA_023238725.1. NCBI lineage: Eukaryota > Metazoa > Chordata > Actinopteri > Centrarchiformes > Terapontidae > Scortum > Scortum barcoo. Next base: position 507,158 of record CM041547.1, read on the forward strand.
AAACTGTTTAACACACAGAGGGAATAAAGTCGATCAGTTTAAAGTCTCTGCCTGTTCATTTTTATAGAGATCAATTAAATCAACCTATTTCTGGACTTTGTGTCTCAGACATCATCATCGATCCCTGGTGGACAAACCCTGTAATGAAAACGCACATCCATTTTTATGAATATTTTCAATCTGTGCTTTGAGTCTTGAGCTCTTTTAATGGCATCATCTTGTTGTGTCTTCTTCTGTGGTGGTTTGATGACTGTGACTGGAGAATATGCTCCACCTGCTGTTTATCCCGATGAACCGACTCTAATATCCACGTAATGTTGGAGGATGGACAAACATCAACATTAAGATTTGTGCAACATTCAGATAAAAACTGAGCTAAAATTTCTAAATCACCTCTAACACATCTTTGACATTTCTCTACTGGATATAGAATCTTTATGTTCATTTTTACTAATTTCTCTGGTTGTGTTAAGATAATGTAACATCATCTGCATAGAGAGATATTATAAATTAAATTATTTTCTAACAGCTAAAGGTTCGATCAAAAGAACAACACTGTGTGGTACCTCTGCTTTAAGAAAAGATGTCCTGAGGATGACGGACATGGCTGTATATATACACAAAACTAAGAGAATAAAGTTCAGACACTGTTCAGAGAAGTCAGTTATTGTCTCATGGTGACGTTGAGTTTTTTCTTTTTCCATAAATCCGGGTTAAAAAAAGATGGTTAACACACTGATATGATCCAATATGATGGTGAAGTAATCTCGACATCTCCACAGAGGATGAACACTTTATATATTAATGAGTTCATAATGTCTCCTGCAGAGCCTCCCCTCAGGACAAACTTTACATCTTTAGCAGGTCACACTGACTTTCTTCTTCTGTTTCTCTCTCAGTGAAGAAACCTTCAGTCTTCACCGTTGGTCGTTTCCAGGTGACTCCATCTAAAGATGCTCCTGCTGTCCGTTATCAGGAGCCCCGCCCCCTCCACCAGGCCACACCTACCGCCCACTCCCCACCTCCATCCCGGCCGAACCAATCAGAGAGCTCAGAGAGCAGCACTGAGGAGCAGAGCGAATCAGAGAGCAGCATCAGCACAGTGATCAGTCCACCTGAACAGGCTGCAGGTTACCATGACAACCTCAGAGGACAGGAGGAAGAGGAGAGGAGGAGAAGGGGGGGTCGGAGGCTGAGTGTAACTCTGTGGGAGGGGTCGGCCAGCAGCCCTGTGATGAGCGGCAGCAGCTTCAGCCAATCATGGAGCCGCTCTGCACCTTTCATCAGCACTGATGAATCAGAGAGCGAGAGCGAGGAGATGTGGGAGGAGCTGCAGGAGCTCCGTGAGAGGTAATTGGTGGATGGACGAGGTGACATGTTCTGTCATGAAAACAACACGAAAATAAAGTGTTGAAAAGAAACAAACAATATTTCTTAGTTTAATTAACTTAATTTACTTGTTCTGCCCGATCACATGACCCAACATTTCTAACTGACCACAAATAATATTAAAAAGCCTGAGCTTTATAACTGAAGAGTTATTAGATTTTTTTATCCAAAGATATTTTCAGAGACTTTAGTGAACACGACAACGTTAAAACAGAAAACAGTAATGTCAGTGTAACGGCACCATTTAATAATTCATAATTATGATGAAAGAGTGTTTAAAGTGAGACTGTGTAACCTGGGAAAGAAGAAATAACATTGATAAGAAATGAAATACTCCTTTTAAAACTTTATTTCCTGATCGCAGGCACCTGGCAGAGGTGCAGAACTTGCAGGCCAATCAGAAACAAGAGATTGAGGAGCTGTACCTGAGGATGGGAAAAGTACCGCCCCCAGGTATCGTCTCGCCAGCCGCGATGCTGAACCACCGCCAGCGCCGCCTCTCCAAGACCGGAAACTACCCTCCGTCTCGCAAAAACAGTGTGCAGAGACTGGACGTGCTGGCGCCTGCAGGTGGTTCCTCCCACCAATAGTAAGAATAATGATGATGTTCTTTATAATAATATGAAATAATAACACGTGGTTATGTTTTTGTTCAGGTATCATGAGAAAGAGCTCGGTCAGCGGCAGCAGCAGTGGATCTCAGGACAGAGCAGGGAAAGGCGTGACCTTTGCCCCCGAACACAGCTGCATGGTGAGCTCTTTACTTCACTCGTATCTGATTCAAGGAGACCATTTTATTTATTTCTATTCAAAAATGTTTTACTTTCATGTTACATTTAATTCATTATACCTTCATACTTTCTCTTCCTGTTACAGTTTTCAAAAATTTTCTTTTGAATTACATCTTAAATTCAGCTTTTCTAAATAAGTCTTCATGGTGACCTGTTAGCTTAAACTTCTGACTGTTCCAACTCAGTCAGTGATCAATAGTCAGTAACTGTTAGCTTATGATCACCTGCTAAAGTTAAAGTTACGTCTCCTCTTGTACGATTCCTGAAAAGACGTCTGCAGGCGTCTCCACGACTACTTCACTGTGACTGACAGCTGTCAATCATGAGACCACGCCCCATTTAATATCATCACATAACAAATTAAAGCCAAATGATCAGAAAAATAAACATCAGCTTGACCACTGTACTGAGAGAACACTGATTGGCTGGTTTGGGTTTTATCATCTGCTGATCGACCTTTGACCTTTGCAGTGAAGCTGCTGACTGACCGACGAAGATGATGATGATGATGAAGATGACTCCTCACTGGACACACTTAATTATTTTACTCATCATATAAACATTTGCAATATTGAGTTTGATTTCTGTTCTTAAGTTTGATGTTTTACTCTTTTATATTTTGAATTAAGACATCTTCTTGATATTTCAGCACTTAATGGTTTTCTGCTTCTGCCAAAGTTTGATTTTCATCTTCTCAGATTTGTGTTTTGTGTGTTTTGCAACTTGAACTGACTGCTGCTCATTTAGTCTCAATCCTCTGAGCTAAAAGTGAAATATTTAAGATGTGAAGCAAAGTTTTTATTCATGAATCTGCCACAGTTTCTTGCCCACTCATCGGTAATGCTCAGCTGTATCTGCAGCATATAAACATTTAAAAAATCATTATCACATGTTTATTAATGTAATAATAATGAATAATGTATTTCATTATCTGTTTCTGCAGCAGATTGAACAGCTCACAGCTGCATAATAATGGTTCATTAACCAGCTATTACAGGTGTTTATGAAGGTGATTATAAAGGATGAATGGGGGACTTAGCAACAGATCTGCAGCACAGTCTGCAATCTGTAATCTGAATGTAGCTCAGAATCACAGAGTGCCTGATTTAAAGATCATTTAAATAATAATCATGAAGTTTGTAGGCTGATGTGTGACGAACAAACAGAAACCTTCAGTGTCAGCTCGTCTGTCGTCTAAAGAACATTTCTGGAGACGACGTGACTCATCACCGGATTTCATTTCAGTTTCCAAAGTTTGAACTGTTCACAAATATTGTACCTGATGTTTGAAAGTGGTTTGCAAAAATGAACTCTGACTTTTTAGTGTTTATGTAATAAAGTGACCTCAAACAGACCAGCAGAGTCGTTGTTTATGAAGAAAAAGGTGTAAAACTGAGAAGTTTCACTGTAGAATTTAATTCTGCACATTCAGATCTGAAAAAGAAAATGAATCCGTCATCAAACATTTCAGTTTGTTTAATGATGCCATTTTAATATTGACAGCATCAGACTTCCACACATATTGACTGGTCTGATATTGATCAATCTTCGTTCGTTTGCTGTTTTCTCTTCGATGTTCTGTTCAGCATGTTTTTAACTGTTTCTTTCTTTCTGTTCTGATAACCAGCCTAAATTATTCAGTTTGTTTCTGAGAAAAAATGTTTTGTCTGTCAGTTTTCAGGTCAGTTTCAAGTACTACAATACCCATGAGCCTCAGCGGCCGTTGTAATGGAGAGTTGAACCAACCTTGAGTCAGAGATTTAAAAAGCTTAAATTAAACTGACTGAAGTTTTCTGTTCATTGTTAGCCTCCTCCTGCCGTTAGTGGCTCAGTGATTGTCTGTTTCCTGCCAAATTGCACCTTGGGAGTCGTAGTGAACATCTGCCTTTATCACGGATGGGTGTTCACAGGCTTTTTGTACCTTTGACTTTAGATAGATATTTGTTTGTTGTGGTGATTAAAAAGTAGAGTTTCACGTAGACAAGCCCCACCTCAGAGTCACTGAAATGACTTTTCAAACCTGCACACCTGTCTGATGGGCTGAACACAAACCGACATTTTGTAAGTCGGAGCTGTTTAACTGGACTGCATCAGACTGTACGGGGTCACCTGAAGGGTCTGTGAACCTGGAGGGGAGTTTAAATCTTCATGAAGCAGCAGCCTCTGGTGGACAGGTGACTCACCTGCTCGCTGACAATAAACCGGTGGTTTACAGGAACTCACAGCGAGTTTATAGCTGTCCAAAAGGTCCGCGGGGATTTCTGTCACGACTGCAAGACAAAACTATCAAGACGAACAATCAGAAGCAGTTTTTCAAGAATAACTTGATCCTCAGGATGTTTCTGTTTCTGTATCAGACACAAACTTCATCACACCTGTTAATAATCAGAGTTCAGGTGTATAAAATTGTGCAGACATCATCTTTACATCATGTTTAAAGCAGAGCGTGAACTTGGTTCAGAGGTCAGAGGTCAGGGTCTCAACCCTGCAGCTTTACCCTGAATCTGAATCTTTACATCATCACCATCACAGCAGTTTCTGTCTCCTACTGACATTTCTTTACAGCAGTTATTATATTTTCCTGCTTCACGTGTGATGAGTCTTATTGTAGCAGGAAAGAGTTAAAAAATACTGTAAAATATGTTTTTTAACCTCGACACACTTCACCTGCACAAAACCCAGTAAATACAAATCAAATAAATGATGAATAACATTGATTTAAATCAGGTAAAATGTTGTGGAATCACAAACATTTACATTAGAAAGGTTTAATACATGTTGAGATCAGAGTGTTTCTCTGGTTAAAGTCTGAAGGCTTCATAAACCAGCCTGTCGTTTGGATATCTTGGGGATTACCGTTGTTATTTTGGAGCGCAGAAGTTTCACTTTCACTCGAAGGTGCTTCACCTTTTCGAACAGCTGACTCTGTATCAGCCAATAGAAACGTCCGGCAGGACCGTGGTGTTCCCTCCTCCATCCATTTAATAAAAGGTGAAGCTGCAGATCAGATTTAACATTTTCTCAACCAAACTTACCTGAGACACTCCAAAGCAGGTAAGATTCTTCATTTCCTCTGACAAAGTCCTGCTGCCAGTTCGTAGTTTAAACCGGTCCGTGTTCACTGACTCGTTTCATCTCTCAGAGCTGCTTCATTAAACGTTTTTGTTGTGACGGTCAGTTTTAGTTTTTTAGTTTCAGGACACGTCGGTCACATGCAGACTGAATGAATCAGAAACTGTGGAGAGATTTTTTTATCTAATGAAACCAAATCTGATGAATCAGCTCGTTTTCACATCTACACCTCCTCTGTCATATTCATGAAAAACTGTTCTTCTCCAGCTTGGAGGAGGAACTGTTGCACTTTTGCTTCACTTCATGAGCTGAGAATGAATTGTGAAAACCTGATTAAGGACCTCCGTGGGACAGAAAGAGAGAAACTTCAGGCTGTTATAGAAGAGCTGAGAAAAAAACTGGATGACAATCGGTGAGTCCCTGAAAGTGAACCTGATACCATGAAAGGTTTCTTTCCTGAAACGCGAGATATGCTGTGGAGATAAAAATAGCAAATCATCACACAAAGATGTCCACGTAACGCTTTCATCAGCTTATCTAAACATCTTTCTGTTAGCCAACTGATTTCAGTGCTTTGGACGACTTATTAAGATCTGCAGATGTTTTCTGTTCGTATTCGGAGATATACAGCAATAGATGTAGATGTATTTGAAAAAACTTTGATATATATATTTAACAGATTGTTCCATTTATAATTCTTCTTACAGAAAGGCACTACAGAGGTTTGTTAAATACTCGGCTGAAAACACGAAGACGAGCTCAGATGAAAGGAAACGACTGATGAAGGTTGCAATAGAAAACTGCAAAAACCCGACTGCTCTGAAGTGGCTGCAAGAAAATTCAGATTCTGCAGCCTTTTTCAAACTGACAGACATGTTTCACTTCCTGAAAAAACACATTGATGATGAACAGAAGAAGAACCACAGCGACAGAGTGGACATCACCTTTGTGGCACACGGAGCCATCAGAGATGGTCTGATCCCGGCCTGCTGCCTCCTGCCTCTGCACACCGTCTCAGACGTGGTCCTCTACTCTCCCTGGAACTCCACCATGGACGCTGACGCAGCATTTGGCGTCGCTACAGGACTCATAAAGCCGCAGCACCGAGTTTTTTACTGTAACACAAAAAACGGATGTCAATTTCCCGACGAAAAGCATCGGCCCTCAAAACTGCCAAACTACTGGAACTCAATGAAGAGAGCTGGAGATCAAAAGATTCCCAACATCACACTCAGTCCTGTCAAACTACCACAGGACAGCTTCTGGAAAAAATATGAGTTGCTCACCAACAAATACGGTCCACCGGCGAGAAACCGCATCGTGATCCCGTTCATCCTCCCAGCAGAGAGCGACTCCTCACAAAGCGTCCCCTTCTTCGTCGTCTCTCTTGCCTTCGCTCTGGTGCTGCTGACTTCCAGGTTTCAGGCCACCATCCACCTTGCCGCCTGTCTGGGTGATCAGTCTGATGGCCAAAGGTTCGACAAAGAGTATCTGCAGACTCAGTACGCCTATGCTGCTGACAACACTGTGATGACGTCTTCAGCGGACATGTTCACCGGTGACGGATGGCTGATGGACGTTTTTAAACGTTTCTTTGGTTAAACATCTGAAAACTGATCATCAAACTGCATCTACCACATCAAACTGTAAATTTAGTAATGTTTTCACTTCATTTTGTTATCAGCTTCAGATTTCAGCTTTCAGTTTTCTCGGCACATTTACAGATTTAATCATGATGTAGTTTAACCACAGTTGTCTCAGATTTTTAGACTGGCAGTGGCGTCAATTTGAAACCGTTTCTCCTTCAATTCTGTTACACAACAACACGACAAGATGACTGTGAAGAGAAAGTCTCCATGAATACTTCAACCAGCAATGCAGATTATATATGTTTATTTTTAGATTCTGCATCCGCAATTTCTTTCCCACCTTTTCAACTCTCCTCCAACTCCTACGAATATGCTGGTTATTCATTTTTTTTCAGTCCCATTAAAATGTATATGTGCAATATTTGTATATAGAATAATTTATTTAATTGTCTTTTACCAGCTTATGAATTTTATTTATAGTTTTTACGTCACACTTGCTCCGTCTTATTATTGTTTTGTCAGTCATCTCTGCAGCAGTTTGAATTACATGTGCTACACAAATAAAGTTTGATTGAATAAAACCAATTAACCCCAGTGATATCTTTAAACAAGACCCCGAGATACTTGAAGTCCTCCACTTGAGGCAGGACCTCTCCACCCACTCCTCCCAGCCGCTTCAAGCACTAAACAGTGTTGGCAGAGAACTGCTTCCCCCTTCTGAGGGAAGCAGTTCTGAGGCGCCAGACAGTTTGCCAGAATTTCTTTGAGGCCGACCGATAGTCCTCCTCCATGGCCTGGCAACCGAAACTCCTCCCAGGCCTGAGTTTTTGCCTCCAGGACAGCCTTGGGTTGCAGCTTGCTTGGCCTGCCGGTACCTGTCAACTGTGTTGGGAGTACCACAGGCCAACATGGCCCAATAGGACTCCTTCTTCAGCTTGATGGCATCCCTTACTTCCGGTGTCCACCACTCGGGTTCAGGGGGTTGCCGCCATGACAGGCACCAGAGACCTTGCGTCCACAACTTCGAACTGCCACCTTGACAATGGAGGCAGAGAACATGGTCCACTCGGACTCAATGTCCCCAGCATTGGGGAGGAGTTGAAGACCTCCCTGACAGAGGGCTCGGCATGATGTTCCCAACAGACCCTCACAATACGTTTGGGTCTGCCAGGTCTGTCCAACTTCCTCCTCTGCCAGCGGATCCAACTCACCACCAGGTGGTGATCGGTTGACAACTCAGCCCCTCTCTTTACCCGAGTGTCCAAGACATACGGCCGGAGATCAGATGAAACGAACAACAAAGTCTATCATCGACCTCCGACCTTCCTAAGGTGTCCTGTCCTGGTGCCTGATGGACACCCTTATGCTCGAACATGGTAATGGTGTTTGTTATGGACAAACTGTGACCAGCACAGAAGTCCAATAACAGAACACCGCTCGGGTTCAGATCGGGGAGGCCGTTCCTCCCGATCACGCCCCTCCAGGTATCACTGTCGCTTGCCCACGTGAGCGTTGAAGTCCCCCAGTAGAACAATGGAGTCCCCAGTCGGAGCACCATCAAGTACCCCTCCCAGGGACTCCAAGAAGGCCAGGGTACTCTGTACTGCTGTTCGGCCCGTGAAAGGCACAAACAACAGCAAGAGAGACCTATTCCCCTGACCCGAAGGTGCAGGGAAGCGACCCTCTCGTTCACCGGGGTGAACTCCATCACACATGGCGGCTGAGCTGGGGAGCTATAAGCAAGCCCACACCAGCCCGCCGCCGCTCATCCTGGGCAACTCCAGAGTAGTGGAGGGTCCAGCCCCTCTCAAGCAGGTCACAGGCTGCAGACACAGCACCCTGATGCCCTCCTCCTCATCTCTGGAGACTTCAATCATGCCTCTCCATCCTCCTCCCTGCCCAAATTCACCCAGTATGTCACATGCCACACCAGAGACAATAAAACACTGGACCTGTTTTATGCCAACACCAAGGAGGCATATCCACTCACTCCCTCTTCCTCCCCTGGGCCGAGCCGACCACAACCTCGTGCACCTCCTGCCTGTGTATAAGACTCTTGTGCACAGGCAGCCTGCTGTCACCCGCACTGTGAAGAAATGGTCTGAAGAAGCCGAGGAGGCCCTGAAAGACTGTTTCAACACAACACTATGGGATGTTTTCAGTGACGCCCATGGGGAGGATATCGACAGTCTCACCCACTGCCTGACGGACTACATAAACTTTTGTGTGGAGAACACCGTACCCACCAGGACTGTACGGAGCTTCTCCAACAGCAAGCCCTGGATTACCCCGGACATTAAGGCTCTCCTGAAGGAGAAGAGGAGAGCTTTTGTGTCTGGAAATAAAGAGGAGCTGAAGTCTGTGCAGAGGGAGCTGAGGAGGATGATCAGGAAGGGGAAAGACTGCTACAGGAGGAAGATGGAGCACCAGCTGCAGCAGAACAACATCTGTGGTGTCTGGAAGGGACTTAAGACCATCTCGGGCTTCAAGGAGCCAAAGTCCCAGCCTGTGGGAGACCAGGGGTGGGCAAATGACCTGAACTTATTCTTCAACAGATTTGATCAGGCATCCGCCCCTCCCCCGGCCCAGTCTCCTCTGCTGCAACCCCCATCACAGTCTTTGCCCCCTGTTCCACTGGCTCCTCCTGTGCCCCCTCCCCTCTCTCACGACCCTCAGTTCACACCCACCTGACACTTCCATTTCACACTCTGTCCTGTGCACCCCCCCCCCTCTCACGACCCTCAGTTCACACCTACCTGACACTTCCATTTCACACTCTGTCCTGTGCACCCTCCCCCCATCAACACCTCCCTGCTCCAGCCTGCTCCTCACATCACACCAGGTGAGGAATGCCCTGAAGAAGAACAGGGCCAGGAAAGCAGCAGGTCCGGATGGCATCAGCTCCAGGCTCCTGAAGTCCTGCGCAGACCAGCTGTGTGGGATTTTTAGGGTACACATTCAACCTGAGCCTGACTGAGAGCTGGGGAGAGTGCCACAACTCTGGAAGACGTCCTGCATCGTCCCAGTGCCAAAGACACCGCACCCCAAGGAGCTCAACAGCTACAGGCCGGTAGCTCTGACGTCTCATCTGATGAAGACGCTGGAGAGACTGGTCCTCGTCCCATCTGCGCCCGCTGGTGAGAGCTCCTTCATGGACCCGCTGCAGTTCGCCTACCAGCCTGACATCGGGGTGGATGATGCCGTCATCTACCTCCTTCACACCTCCCTCACTCACCTGGAGAAGGCTGGAAGCACTGTGAGGATCATGTTCTTTGATTTCTCCAGTGCATTCAACACCATCCAGCCCAGGCTGCTGGGGGACAAGCTGCAGCTAGCTGGGGTGGACCATCACCTCACTACATGGATTTTGGACTACCTCACACACACAGACCACAGTTTGTGAGGGTGCAGGGCTTTGAGTCGGATCGGCTTCTCTGCAGCACCGGAGCTCCACAGGGAACTGTTCTGGCTCCTTTCCTGTTCACCCTCTACACTGCAGACTTTTCATACAATACTCCATCCTGTCATCTCCAGAAGTTCTCTGATGACTCTGCTGTTGTTGGCCTCATCACAGATGGGGACGACAGAGAGTACAGAGGACTTATTCAAGGACTTTGCGGACTGGTGCCTGCGGAACAACCTCCAGATCAACGCTGGTAAAACCAAGGAGCTGGTGGTGGATTTCCGCAGGCATGTAGACACTCTCTGCCTGCACCGGTGAGCATCCAGGGAACGGACATCGAGACTGTGAAGTCCTACAAGTACCTGGGTGTTCACCTTAATGACAGTCTGGACTGGTCGGAAAACACCAATGCCCTTGTCAAGATGGGCAACAGCAGACTGTTCCTGCTCAGGAGGCTGAGGTCTTTTGGAGTGCAGGGACCACTCCTCAGGACCTTCTATGACTCTGTGGTGGCATCAGCCATCTTTTATGGGATAGTCTGCTGGGCCAGCAGCATCACGGACAGAGGATAGGAGGAGAATGGACAGACTGGTGAGGAGGGCCAGCTCTGTCCTGGGATGCCCCCTGGACTCAGTGGAGGTGGTGGGAAACAGGAGGATGATGGCTAAGCTGTCATCCTTGTTAAACCAACACATCCCACCCTCTACAGGACAGTCTGACAGCTCTGGGCAGCTCCTTCAGTGAGCGGCTGCTCCATCCACGCTGTGTGAAGGAGAGGTACCGCAGGTCCTTCCTGCCTGCTGCTGTCAGACTGTACAACAAACAAAATGCCTGCTAGTCTGCAGACAATGGACAATGAACAATAACACAATTTCACTGTTTTTTGCACTCCCTGAGTATATTATATATATTTCTCATATGTATACTCTCAGGCACACTCCCTCTGTACTATGTACAGGTTTACTTACAGTCATAGTTATAATTATTTATCTTGGATAATTTTACCTTTCATTTCATTTTATTTCATTTTATTTCATGTCTTAAACTCTTATTGACTAATATTGACCTATTGAAATCTGAAATCTGAAATCTGAGCCCGACTATCTCTAGCCGGTACCTCTCAACCTCCCGCATGAGCTCAGGCTCCTTCCCCCCCAGTACAAGGTGACATTACATGTCCCTATTGCCAGAGTTTTGGTCCAGGGATTGGGTCGTAAAGTGACGAGGCCCCTGCCGCCACGACTGCTACCCAAACCACATTGCACCGGCCCCTCATGGACCTTCCTGCGGGTGGTGAGCCTACTGGAAGGCGGCCCATTGCCCACGTTGCCATTTCAGGGCTGAGCCCGGCCACCAGGCGCTCGCCTGCGAGCCCCAACCCCAGGCCTGGCTCCAGGGTGGGGCCCTGGTAACGCCAATCCAGGCGACGTAACGCTCCTTGATGTTCTTGAATCCATGGTGGGCTTGTGAACTGCTCTTAGTCTGGCCTGTCACCTATGGACCTGGTTTGCCATGGGAGACCCTACCAGGGGCGTAATGCCTCCTGACAACATAGCTCCTAGGATCATTTGTGCACACAAACCCCTCCACCACAGTAAAGTGGCGGTTCAATGAGGGGAGAAATTTGCAATAACTCATAAATGCTTTGCGATCTGAAATGTGACACACATTCAGTTTTCACTGAGCTTACATATTAAAGCACATTACATTCACCTATAGGGGGCACCTGTGATGGCTACACTAGCAGCCACACACTAAGCAAGGGACACAGTAACTCTTTAATTGTTTCATGTCTTTAGTTTAAGTATTTAACATAACACAAATGATACACAAACAGAATAATAACTGGACACCGTCTTGATTACATAAGATACAGTTTACTTGCAATTTTGACAGTAGTTTTATATTTGGAGTGCACACATTTAGTTAGCTTTCTTTGTCAATTTTGCTACGTTAGTTTAAGTTACTTTAAGTTATTATATTATTGCCATTTCTTTTGAGTTACCAGTTCCTGTGGGCGGCTGCTGGAGTGTCTGGCTGGCCATCAAAAGGAGTCTCAGCTGCAGAGGAAGAGTTTAAATGGGATTGGGTGCTAATTGGGCTGCATCAAGTCCCTGTTGCATCATGGGGAGGGGTAAGGGTTTTAGTTTTTGGTTATTGTTGTTTTGACAAATTTGGTTGTTGTGTTTTGTTCTTTTTCTTCTTAGTTGATAATTGGGGGCATAAATCTGATGTGATGTATTTAGGTATAGTCTGTTTGTTTAATTGTTTGTTTAAGTCTGTCCCCCCCGTTGTTTCTAAATGACCTGATCAGTCGCTATATACGTTCCCCCATGTCTCATTTATGTAGGTCAGATTGGGCTGTTAAGTTGTCTTCTGTTAGTGCTTGAGTTTAGTTATGTTACGTTGACCTCTTTTAAAGGCCAGAACAATTAGATATGCTCTGTTATCATTTTGGATTTTGGTAAATAAATAAATAAATAAAACATTTTTCTTCAAGAAAACCCCCTGTGTCTCTCTGATCTGCCAGCTCGGTCCCTGACAGCACCACAAACGTAAAGCGCTTGTGTCTCGTAATAAGTTGGATTTGTATTAAATTCGGTCTGTGTGATCTCGTGTTGTAACTCAGTTGGTGTGTAAAGTTTAGACTCAGGTGTTCACCTGTGATCTTGTCTCAGCTCAGTGAGCTCAATCTCTCTGGAGATACAAAGGTCAAAGGTTAAACTCTGCAGGTGTTAAAGGTCCTGCTGCGTCAATGAGACAGTTGATCCTGCTGAGTCAATGTAGACAGTTGATCAGAGTGAGTTTAACAGTGATCAGAGTGAAACATCACACTCTGATCTTTGTTGGAAGAAGCTTAAACTCCCACTTCTGCTTCATTTGTGTAGATTAGATCCTTCAACTGAACTTCATCCATGTCACATCGAGGAAATCCATCATAAATCCAGAAATACACACACACACAAATACACAAACACACACACACACACAGAAACACACACACACACAAATGACACACACAGACCTTTGACCTCATCTTTAATCAGGCAGGTGTGTGCAATGTGTGTGTCACATGATGAGGCACACATGAGGACACACATGAGGGACACATGATGAGGCAGGCACCAACCCCCCCAATCATAAGACAATAAAGTGTGGAGATAAAATAATTTAAGAATAATAAATATTGATTGACATGATATGACATGTCTTGATATGACAGAGTTTGAAGTGTGTGTTTATAACAGAAAGATAAAAACAACCAGCAATGAACGATGACTCGTTTCACCAAAATTCAATCAGATAAAGGGACAGTGTGAGGAGAGTGTGTGTGTGTGTGTGTGTGTGTGTGTGAGTGTGTGTGTAGTGTGTGTGTATGTGTGTTGGGGGTTTGAAGGTCACTTTGGAGGTCGATGAACTTTACTGGAAATCTTGTGTTTGCTCACAAACACACAAACTTGTGTATTTAAAAGGATTTTCTGTTCCCTACCTGCAGTCTGAGTCGAGTCGCAGATGTGAAGGACAAAACGCTCTTCAGGCTTCACCACAGCGACTTCCTGTTTCTCCCACAAACAAACAACAAACCGTGCTGGTCTGAGCAGGATGGAGGACCTGAGGCTGTGGACGGTGGCGGTTCTGCTGCTGGTCTGCGTGGAGCACTCAGGTCAGTCTGTCTCTCTGTCTGTCTGCCTGCCTGCCTCTCTCTCTGTCTGTCTGTCTGTCTGTCTGTCTGTCTCTCTGTCTGTCTGCCTGCCTGCCTCTCTCTCTGCCTGCCTGTCCGTCTGTCTGCCTGCCTGGCTCTCTGTCTGTCTGTCTCTTTGCCTGCCTGTCTGTCTGCCTGCCTGTCTCTCTGTCTGTCTGCCTGCCTGTCTCTCTGTCTCTCTGTCTGTCTGTCTGTCTGTCTCTCTGTCTGCCTGCCTGCCTGTCTGTCTGCCTATCAGAGTAAATCTGCTGAGCAGCAAAGATGGAGGACGTTTAAAGATGCTCCAGTCTGAGCTACAGAAACAGGAAGCGATTACGGTCTGAGCAGAGAAACACTCCGCTGCGTTTGTCAGTGTTTTAAAAGTGTGTGTGTGTGAATTAAAAAGCGTGTGACATCATTGTGATGTAAAGTGGGCGGGCCGAGCAGGACAAACGCCACTAGGAGCCTCCAACTCTGACCATCCACCCAGTCACAAGAGGCATTCGTCGTTACCATGACCGGTTACCAATCAGTGTCTCCTGAAGGTCCTCCTGATTCTTCTTCTGGATGCAGCACTGCAAACAAACCATCCACAGAAGAAGAATGAGGAGGAGCGGGAGGAGTCGTTGAAGCTTTTTCACAAAATGAAACAAACTCTGTTTCTTGTTCATTTGTTAACGAGGTTTTTGGAAATTTGTCAGGAAATTTTGCAACATTTGTTTAGAAACCAGAAGTTTCGCCTGCATCGAAATCCAGGAAATACCTGACACACACACACACACGTTAGTTTGGCCGAGAAAAGGAAAAGTGTAAATTAACACATAAACATGGTTAAAATGACAGAGGAATAAAACATCAAGATACTTGATGACTGATTATCTGTGTGTGTGTGCTTGCGCGCAGAGTGTGTGCGGTGTTTCGCTTCGTTTTGATGTGATCCAGGGTCGGGTTGATGACGAGAGATCGGTGAGGTGGACGAAGACGACTGCTGTCACAATCCTCACTACGGATACCTGGACTAAGAAGACGGACGACATCACTTCTGTGGGTGAGTAACACACACACACACGCAGAAACACACACAGACACACACAGAAACACACAGCAGAAACACACACAAACAGAAACACACACGCAGAAACACACACAGAAAAATTTGCATCAGAAATCATTGTCAGTGAAATTCTTCAATCTTTTGCTAAACAAAACTTATATTTAATACTTTAATACTTAAATAGTAACAAGAACAGAAAGAGAAACACTAAAACAAATATGAGATTAAATAAAATATAAAAATACATAATAGTTATAGAGTAATAGTTAATAGTTAATAGAGTAATAAATACAATGAATATAAAATTTAAATTAAACAATTAAAATATAAATTTTACAACTAAGTAAATATACAACTAAAACAGATATACAATAAACAACAGTAAAAAAAAAAAGTGATAGTGTTATCGAAGCTGTCTGAGCCTGCTGGTTCAGCTCGAATGCTGCAGAACAGAACGTCGGCCAGACGGCAGCAGGCAGAACAGTTTGTAGCTGGGTGACTGGGGTCCTTAATGATTTTGGTGGCCTTCTTCCTACACCGCTGGGTGTAGAGGTCCTCCATGGATGGCAGCTCTGTCCTGGTGATGTGCTGAGCAGCTTTCACCTCCCTCTGTAGAGCCTCACAGTTGAGGAGCAGCTGCCACAGCAGGCGGTGATGCAGCCAGTCAGGATCCTCTCTATGGGTCACCTGTAGAAGCTGCAGAGGATCCTGGAGTCCATGTTGATCCTGCTCAGCCTGCAGAGGAAGAAGAGCTGCTGTCTGTCTGACTTTGTGATGAAGTCAGTGTGGTGAGTCCAGGTCAGGTCCTCACTGATGTGAACTGGAGGAACCTGAAGCTGTTGACTCTCTCCACCGTAGTCCCGTTGATGGAGAGGGGGGCGTGTTCCTCTCTCTGCCTCCTCCTGAAGTCCACCATCAGCTCCTTTGTGTTGCTGACGTTGAGATGGAGGTTGTTGTCCTGCAGATGTCAGGGCTCTGACCTCTCTGTAGGCGTCTCATCGTCGTGGTGATCAGGCCGATGACGGTTGTCCCATCAGCAGGTCTGATGATGGTGTTGGAGCTGTGGGGGCCACAGTGTGAACAGGGAGTACAGCAGAGGGCTGAGCACACAGCCCTGGGGGGCGCCGGCATCTTCAGTTGACCTGTTGGGCCTGTAGACAAACTGAAGAGGGTCCAGTGAGTCCAGGAGGGAGGAGGTGATGAAAGATTTGAGTAACCGCTCAAAGCACTTCATCATGACTGTACAATAAAGAAAACGCCAGCTGGCCTGCAGACAATAAACAAATAAATAACTGACTAATAACTGGACTCTTGCACAATACACTCCTCTTCACCTCACTATTCATTTCACTGTTTCACTGTTATTCACTTTTTTCTACCCGAGATATTTTATATTCTTATATGTATTCTCAGGCACATACTCTCTCTGCACTGTGTACAGGTATAATTATAATTAAAGTTATAATTATTTATTTTTTTTAGATTTTTATGCTAAATAAATTATTTTCTTATTTTTTATCTTACCCTATGTCTTGCATTTCCTACTATTTATTTTCCACTGTGTGTCTCGCTGCTGTTACACTGAATTTCCTGCTGTGGGACTAATGAAGGAGATCTGAATCTGAATCTGAATCATGGTGGAGGTGATGCACAGAGAAATACACATACACAGTGACACACACACACACACACACACGTGTTGGTCAGTAGAAACAGATGCTGCTTAGAAAAGAAAATCTGAGTTTAGCTTTTAAGATAAGATAATCTTTTATTGATCCCACAGTGGGGAAATTTCACTGTTACAGCGGCTCAAAAACAACAATTTAAGACAGAGAATAATAGAGAATATAAACACAAAAACAATATGTACAATAAATAGTAATAATAAGAAGAGACAGTATTTGCATACACAGCCTCACTCCAGTTAGATGTGCAGTGGTGAGGTGTTATTGCACAGGTGAATATGGATCTAGGTGTTGCTGCACAGATGTTAATGTTGTTTTTGCACAGATATGATTTCACAGTATAAATAAATGAGTGGAATGAAAAAAGACCATAAAGTGCATCAGCTAGGACCTCAGTAAACATCAGTAAACATCAGTCCTACTGTGGTATGAAAGTGTTTTTTTTTTTTTTTTTTTGTGTGATGAAACATTTTAACGAGGATTCAGATTCACACATGATGACGTGATGACTGTGTGTGTGTAGCCCCCCTGTGTGGTCCCCCTGGTCCTCCTGGTCTCACTGTAACACCCTGTGTGGACTCGGAGTGACTCAGAGGAGCAGGAAGTGTTTCGGCATCGGAGACTGTGAGAACATGGCTGACAGCCTGAACACCAAACCCTGCAACGGCACCTGCTGCACTGCACACACACACACACACACACACACGTGCTGTTAATGTGCACACTGCAGCTGAACGTGTGCGTGTGATTGGTCTGTTCAGCTGGGGGGTGGAGCTTGTGGCTCCCCTGGTCGCCCTGCTCAGTCACCTGTGGAGGAGGCGGAGTCAGGAAGAGAGAGAGACAGTGCTCCGTTCCTCCTGAGTGTCGCTCAGCCTGCAGCGGCCCATCAGAGGAGAGAGAGGCGTGTCCAGCACTCAGCACCTGTCCAGGTAACCTGTCTGTCTGTCTGTCTCACCTGTCAGTCTGTCTCTCACCTGTCAGTCTGTCTCTCACCTGTCAGTCTGTCTCTCAGTCCATGGTGGGTGGTCTGAATGGGCTGGTTGGTCTCAGTGTTCTGGTCCATGTATCAGTGACCAGCGTGGGGGTGTCGTCGTCCCCACCAGAGTGAGATACCATGCCTGCACTAGCCCCGCCCCCTCCAATGACACGGTGCCACCTGGCAACAGTTGCCCTGGCGACAGGTTGGAGGTCCAGGACTGCAACGAACTCTTTAACTGTCCAGGTGAGAGGATGAACCGAGCGACCGCATGATGGCCACGTTTCAGTGACAACCTGACCTGTGCTCTGATTGGCTGTCTCCGCAGTGGACGGCAACTGGGGGGCGTGGTCTCTGCCGGGGCCGTGCTCCGTCTCCTGTGGGGAGGGGCTTCAGTTGTCAATCAGGAGCTGTGACAGCCCCGCCCCCAAATATGGCGGCAAATTCTGTGAGGGATCAAGCACGCGAACCCACGTGTGTCAGAATCTCTGTCCTGGTAACACACACACACACACACACACACACAGAGAAACACACATAGAATTTAACCAAGAGGAGAAATGGGAACTACTTATATATAAAATATATGGGGAAATACACTGCTCAAAAAAATAAAGGGAACACTAAAATAACACATCCTAGATCTGAATGAATGAAATATTCTTATTAAATACTTTGTTCTTTACATAGTTGAATGTGCTGACAACAAAATCACACAAAAATTATCAATGGAAATCAAATTTATTAACCCATGGAGGTCTGGATTTGGAGTCACACTCAAAATTGTGGAAAGTGGAAAAACACACTACAGGCTGATCCAACTTTGATGTAATGTCCTTAAAACAAGTCAAAATGAGGCTCAGTAGTGTGTGTGGCCTCCACGTGCCTGTATGACCTCCCTACAACGCCTGGGCATGCTCCTGATGAGGTGGAGGATGGTCTCCTGAGGGATCTCCTCCCAGACCTGGACTAAAGCATCCGCCAACTCCTGGACAGTCTGTGGTGCAACGTGGCGTTGGTGGATGGAGCGAGACATGATGTCCCAGATGTGCTCAATTGGATTCAGGTCTGGGGAACGGGCGGGCCAGTCCATAGCATCAATGCCTTCGTCTTGCAGGAACTGCTGACACACTCCAGCCACATGAGGTCTAGCATTGTCTTGCATTAGGAGGAACCCAGGGCCAACCGCACCAGCATATGGTCTCACAAGGGGTCTGAGGATCTCATCTCGGTACCTAATGGCAGTCAGGCTACCTCTGGCGAGCACATGGAGGGCTGTGCGGCCCCCCAAAGAAATGCCACCCCACACCATTACTGACCCACTGCCAAACCGGTCATGCTGGAGGATGTTGCAGGCAGCAGAACGTTCTCCACGGCGTCTCCAGACTCTGTCACGTCTGTCACATGTGCTCAGTGTGAACCTGCTTTCATCTGTGAAGAGCACAGGGCGCCAGTGGCGAATTTGCCAATCTTGGTGTTCTCTGGCAAATGCCAAACGTCCTGCACGGTGTTGGGCTGTAAGCACAACCCCCACCTGTGGACATGTCGGGCCCTCATACCACCCTCATGGAGTCTGTTTCTGACCGTTTGAGCAGACACATGCACATTTGTGGCCTGCTGGAGGTCATTTTGCAGGGCTCTGGCAGTGCTCCTCCTGTTCCTCCTTGCACAAAGGCGGAGGTAGCGGTCCTGCTGCTGGGTTGTTGCCCTCCTACGGCCTCCTCCACGTCTCCTGGTAGCGCCTCCATGCTCTGGACACTACGCTGACAGACACAGCAAACCGTTAAAGCTCATCCTGGATGAGCTGCACTACCTGAGCCACTTGTGTGGGTTTGTAGACTCCGTCTCATGCTACCACTAGAGTGAAAGCACCGCCAGCATTCAAAAGTGACCAAAACATCAGCCAGAAAGCATAGGAACTGAGAAGTGGTCTGTGGTCACCACCTGCAGAACCACTCCTTTATTGGGGGTGTCTTGCTAATTGCCTATAATTTCCACCTGTTGTCTGTTCCATTTGTACAACAGGATGTGAAATTGATTGTCAATCAGCGTTGCTTCCTAAGTGGA
Source organism: Scortum barcoo (assembly GCA_023238725.1). Taxonomy (NCBI): domain Eukaryota; kingdom Metazoa; phylum Chordata; class Actinopteri; order Centrarchiformes; family Terapontidae; genus Scortum; species Scortum barcoo. The sequence goes on from CM041547.1 coordinate 526,866, forward strand.
CAGTTTGATATTACAGAAGTGTGATTGACTTGGAGTTACAATTGTGTTGTTTAAGTGTTCCCTTTATTTTTTTGAGCAGTGTATAAAAACATTGCACATTAAATGAAGTGTGTGTGTATCTGTGTGTGTGCGTGTGTGTATGTGTGTGTGTGAGACAGCCAACAGGTTCTGGTCTGGGTGGTCCAGGTGGGGTCCGTGTTCTTCTTCTTGTATTCCTGGCGGTCAAGTTCCCGTCAGGACTCGCACACGTACCTGCTCCGCCCCCCTACCTGTCCCAAAGTTGTTCTCCGCGCCTATCGGAGGTTGCCCCGGCGACGGCAAGCAGACAGAGCGGTGCAACCACCTCCCTCACTGCACAGGTACACCTGTCTGAGAAGCTCCACCCACACTCTGCTGCAACAGTGGACCATAACTCTGCCTGTCTGTCTGCCTGTCTGTCTCTCTGTCTGTCTGTCCTACAGTGGACGGGGCGTGGGGGGCCTGGTCTCAGTTCTCCTCCTGCTCTGTTACCTGTGGGGTGGGGCTTCAGGTGTCAACCAGGAGGTGTGACAGCCCCACCCCCAAACATGGTGGCCAGCCATGTCCTGGAGAGGGACGTCGAACCATGACCTGTCAGATCCACACCCACTGTCCAGGTACGCAAACCCCCGGTCCAATCAGCTGACTCCTCAGGTGTGTGCCTGAGGTCCAATCAGCTCCTCAGGTGTCGATCCGTGTTCTTTTTTTTTTTGCTCATTGATCTGTTTTGTCTTTGGTGAGTTTGTCTTCAGTTTTTTTCACATCAGACAAAAGAACCAAAATTCAATTTGAATTCTTGACCTCAGAATATTATTATTTCACTGCAGCTTTGAGGTACTTTTACTTTACTCAAGTATTTCCATGTTACTTCTACTCAACTCCAGGAATACTGGACCTTCATGACCTTTCAGTTTATGGGGTCAGATAATAAGTCAGCATGTAGTTTGTCTTTCTATTTATCACTGAGAAACTGCAGTGATGGAGGCAGGCACACATGTCAGTGTAACTTCCTGTGTGTTGCAGTGGATGGGGTGTGGTCGGAGTGGTCACCGTGGCAGCAGTGTAAGTCGCCATTCCCGGGGCGGGACATCAGGTGTAAGAAGTCCGGGGGGGGGGCAGTCAGATCAGAGAGCGGCAGTGTCTTCACCGAGCATACAACGGATCCATCTGCAGCGGAGACACGCTGACAGAGAGACGAGTCTGCTATGACGTCAACAGATGTTACCGTGGGTGACACACACACAGATGATGATCAGACCTTCAGCTGACAGTTTTTATGTTCAGTTTGTAATTGTGACGCCTCATTACAAACTCACTGACGACACACAGACACTGTACTTTATTTCAGATGTGTGTGTGTGTGTGTGTGTGTGTTACAGCCAAGGCACCGTGGAGGGCTGGGAGCAGTGGAGTTTGTGTAAACCAGCCTGTGGAGGACAATCCAGACGCATCAGGAAGAGAATCTGTAAACCCATTTTTGAAGGCTACAGGTGAGTTTCCTGTTTCTGCAGCTGGCCTAAAGAGGGGGGTGTAAAGAATCCAACATGGAAGCTGTTTTGTCATTAAATACCAAACAGGAATGTCAAAGATGTCTTCACAGAGCTGAATACTGTGTGTGTGTGTGTGTGCGTGTTTTCAGCCCTACCATCGGTCTCCAGCGTGAGATTGCGACGTTCTTCGGGGATCCAAAAGCCGACTGCAAGTTCCCCGATGGCGAGCAGAAATATCAAGTTGAGGACTGTGTCAATGTTCCCGACTGCCCCTAACAGCACCAACACAACCTGTCAGCTAGTTTAGTCCAGCGGGTCTCAACATAGGGGTCGGGCCCCCCCAAAGGGCCACCAGACACACCTGAGGGGTCGTCAGATGATTAATGGCAGAGAAGACTTTACCTTTTGATTTTAGTGAAATACTGATGATTTGATGAGTCGTGAAGTGAAACCACATCAGATGTTTGGACGGGCTTCAGTGTGTTTTTATGTACAATCCTCTGAAAAGTAACTGAAGCTGTTAATAAATGAACATAAAAGACAATATTCAAGCAAAGTACAAGTACATACATGTGCTTTAAGTTCAGCAGATGAGTAAATCTACTTGGTGACTTTGTGAGTGTGTATGAAGTACTTCATTACGTTGACTGCTGGTCCCAATAATTTCTCATTTAGAAACAGATGACTCACTGCTTCATAACTTCATAACTCAAGTTAAGTTCCAAAGTTTAGCAAATGAGAAATAAAAAGTGTTTGTTGTTGTTTACAACCACATCTTTAGCGTCAGAGTGGAGCGCGCTCAGTTTATGGTCACCATTAGAAACCATGATAAACAACAAACAGCAGCTTGTTTTTGTTCCTCTCATGTACTCTCATATAAAAGTGCATCAACTCGGGCTCTGTACATCCATCTTAGCTGAACAGAAAGTCAGTGGCAATTCAACATAATATGGTCCACAGGGCTTTTATTGTTAAGTTAATGTCTCCTGTTGACAGTGTTAGCTGCAGCATTTCAGATATTCATTAAAACATTTTGTCCCCTACAGGCTGCACGTAAAGGAGTAAAGGTCACAGTGAGCCTAGAGATGTTTGGCTACAAGATTACTCACTCAGTACAGGAGAGGGCCCGTCAGGAAGTCCAGGATCCAACCACAGAGGGCGCTGCTGAGACTGAGGTGTTTACAACACATTAGTCCAACAGCCTCGCAGTCCAAGAAATGGCAAACTGCTCTGATTTGCTCATTTCTCCAAAAATACACATCATCCCTGGAGGAAGGGGCCTTTTTGTGGGCTGTTGGAATAATGGGATGTTGAAACAAAATGTGGCACATACTGTTGTCAGATGAGCAGATTTGTTCACTCACCTGTCCTGTAGAAGCTGCAGACAGTCCGAAGTCACCTGCACAGGTAACGTGCATTAAAGTCACAGGTCTAATCAACTGTCTCGTCAGGCTAATGGAGGCCTGGAGATTCAAACAAAATCAACTCACCTGTGTACTGTCCTGTTGGCATGCTAGCTTAGCTTTTAATTTAACCTTTTTGAATGACATGCCAAAAGGGAAACCTCCGGTAGATGATTTTGTTACCATGGTTACCATGGCTCTAGGGATGACCAGATGCCTGCAAAAATTTTGACATACCCATCAGCCTCAGCTGCACTGTGATCACTGCTACTTAGCTAATGTTAGCATGCTAAGCTGAGGCAGTGAACATGGTAAACATCATACCTGTTAAAAATTAGCATGTTAGCTTTTAGCACAGCCTGAGCTGTGAGCCTGACTGAAGACTGACGTGATGTGGATTTGATAAAACTCTGCTTTTTTGATACTTCATATTTCATCTACCAAAAAAAGTACTTAAAAAGCAGTTGCACAAGAAACGAATAAAACGGCATCAAACTGGAGAAATCCTGATGTAAATCAGATGAAAAAATCTGATGAAAAGAAATCATAAATCTACAGACACTTTTGATGTTGTAGTAAATCCAAAGGGCTGAATCTGAACAAAGACAGAAGAAAAGAGTCCTGTCCACACTGTTTTATTAACAGGTGACTGCACAGAAAGGACTGCTTTGCACCAAAGATGACAGATTACTACTTCACTGATCCTCCACACCAAAAATAATATTTCACATTTCATCTTTCAGCCCTCAGCGGGTCTCCAGTCCTTCATTGTGCAGTGTTCATACTTATTTGTGTCCTTCACCGTTTTGACATCATGGAAGTGTCCCCACAGGGCGCTCAGGTCCAGCTCAGGTTTTCCCAGTGTTCCCAGTCTCTGCTGGGACCAAATTCACTCAGAGCCAGTGTCCGAATCAGTCAAACTCCAGTCCATCCAAACAGCAGCTTGTTCCAGTGAAACGTCACCGAGGTAACGCAGTTCAGTAGTCGCGACAAAAAGCCTCTGCCTTTTTTTTTTTCCCCCAATTTTTTGGTAATACCGCCACAACAGTAGCTGTGGCTGTCGCCTCCAGGATCCTGATTCTCTTAAAAAAAAAAAAAAAAACTGCTGTTCAGTGACCTTTAGGACAATGACATCACGAATGCTTGGCAAACAAAATGGAAAACAAAATTAAAAACCTTGAGAGAAGCATAACCAAGTTTTACCCTAATTTATCTGCTACTGTTCGTAGATTTATTCTTCTCAATTTAGAAATTATAAGCCCGTACTTTGAAAAATGTTACAAAAATAGATATGAAATAGTTTTCTTGGGTTTGTGCTGTCGTAGAGTTCTGCATGAGACTCCAACCCGGCCTGAACCAGCATCATTAAGATCCAAACTAGGAAGAACTAGCAGACCCGGCCATCTCCAATTGAGACTTTGGAAAATTATACAGTAATGCCAAAAGACATCTCTGAAAAACTGCGATATCTGATTTAGGTCTGAATAAATGAAAAGTAAATCACCTGATGTTTGGCGTTTTGGAAGAGGAAAAGCTGCGTACAACAGCGGGGTAATAAATAACGTTTTAAAATGAGACCTAAAACGGACCCAAGCTGCGACCAGTTAGTTCAAACAGAAAGCTAACGAGCAGCAACTAAACCAAATAAATATCCAACACCAGAATTTTGCTTCTAAATTACTCTATAAAAACTTTATCAGCAGCCCTCGTTAGAGAACATCAGCTGATGTAAAATTACTTCAGTGCGAGCAAGCTAGGCTAATGCTAACTAGCAAGAACATTAAGTTAGCAGTCAAACTCTGATCCTGATGACATCTTATCACATTCATGTCACGTTTCTTTCTGTGAGTCTCTGCTCACTTTGTTACTCTGAACTTTACAAACTGAGTGATACAACTATCAAACAGAAACTTTATTTCTTTAAAGTTAAACATCTCATAAATAATCTTGGCAACAAATTCTTCACAGCAACACAGCGTCACCTCCGTTAGCACGTCAGATATGCAACGTTTCATGAAGTTCCAGTGTGAATCTGTACAACAGATAAAGTCCAACACACACCGACCTGCTGAGCACGGCCTGTCAACAAAAGGACATTTCAAAACTGTTCAAACTGTTCATAGCTTCAGTTGAGTTCTTGACTTTGGAAACAGATGACACCGTTCTGAAGCTTTCCACCCTCTAATCAGATCTGTGGATGTTTAAGTGTTTTTTTCAGAGCACTTTGAGGACTTCTTCATTAGGTCAAATTCAGACAATCAGCTTGGACGAGGTCTGAAGTTTAGACAATAGGAGTCTTTGTAAGAACCTGTATGTGTTCGCTGCTACACGACATTTTCGATCAGATGTGGAAATCCACAATTTCATGATGGCTTTCTGATCCATCGGAAAGCTCCAGAAGTGCCACTAAATGGACCTGGTGAGATGTTTTTGTTAAAAGATACAATCCCAGTTCTTTCATTACTTCGTTTTTTAATATCCGTTTTAAAAAGGTAAGACGAGGTCACACCAGTGTCTGATGAGGTAAAGTTGCTCACACTGAATTTGTGCAGCTGGCCAATAACAAAGCTGGGACGGAGAGCCGGAGGGTCCAGAATGAAGGAAGCGACGGTGGCTTACTCAAAGTCTCCACAGCAGAGATCTCGTTTACACCGTCTGACAGCTTTAATTTACTGTGGACGCTTCCTGTCCTGTTAGCTGCCGAGCTAACGAGCTTCCTTTCCCTCTTTTTAACGACTCTTTATTCAGCGACTTGAGTGACGGCTGTTTTACAAAGATGTGTGGTTGAATTTCATTGTTTCTGGCGTGACCGGGCCTTTACGCTTCACGGTTTGAATGGACGGTTTACCAACAGAGCGTGTCTGTGTGGACCCCTTTATTGACAGATCTCAGCAGGTTTCACAGGGTTGAAAGCTCCAGCACAGCTCATAAGGTGGACGCTGAGTTGATGTTGGAGTTAATTTGGACTCCAACTCGCTGAATTTGAACTGCCACAAATTTAAGATCAACCTTGGTACAATCAGACTCTTTGTTTAAAGTCGCTGCCAGACTGAATCCCAAGGTGCTTTTTCACATTCAGTTAAAGGATCCCAGAGGCGACATTATGTCTCTCTCCTCACTGAGCTTTTTCTTTTAGAGCTTTAGCGTCTTTGCTAACAGTGATGTCACATTTCCCTTAGTCAGCTGCTCAGTGATGACATCAAAAGAGAGGCGGAGTCTCCACATCCCCTGTCCCTCCACTGTCAACTATCCGCGAGCCAATCAGAGAGCTCAGAGGAGGGTGGATCATCTGAAACCCGCCCATATACAGGACTGAGCGGAGGGAGCTGATTGGCTGCAGTCTGTGAGTCCAGTTTGAATGTTCCTCAGTGATTGACTGTCCAAAAAACGAAGACAAATCAAAGAAAAGGAAAGAACTGGAGGGAACAAAGAGAGAAAACACATTTTTATTACCAATCAGTCAACCTGTTTACTCGATCAATAATATTATTTATAAGTAAATTTGTATTTCACTTATTGCCAGAAAATCTCGTGTTCAGACAACACACGAGTGCATCTCTAAACGCCGTCTGACTTCCTGCTCTCAGCTCATTGGTTCATTTTGAAGATATAAAAAAATTATTTAGTTTGATGTTTTCAAAGTCTCAGTAATTTAAAACGGCTGTTTGTTGTACTTTTTAATCAAACAAACAGAGGAAGTAGTGTATTTGTTGGGAACTATTTTCTGCAGCGGATGAATCAACATTTGGTGCTCTAATGTGTGTGTGTGTGTGTAATGTGTGTGTGTGTGTGTGTGTGTGTGTGTGTGTGTGATGAAGGAACAACAGTGCGAAGTCGGGCTTAGCTTAGCATAAAGACTGAAAGCGGGGGGAACAGTTAGCCTGGAACATGTCACACCTTGTTTTTCAGTTTCAGGGTGAGAAATGTGTCCTGTTGTCATTTACGTTTGGATTAAATTAACCACTTATAACATGTTAATCAGTGAGGCGGGCTAACTGTTTTCCCCAGCCCTTATGCTAAGCTACGCTAACTACATGTAATCAGAGATATGTTAAAGTTCATGTCTGGAGTGTCCTGGTGGTAAATATCTGTCAGAATTATAAATATTTTAACATGTTTTAGTGTGTCGGACTCACGTGGTCCTCTGAGGCTCTGGTGCTACGTTTGAGACTGGACCCCCGGGTGGCTGCTGGGCTCCGGTCCTCTTTCCTTCAGGGATGGGCTGATCTCCTCCTCGGGGTCGTAATAATAAAACTTCCTCAGGTAGGAGATCAGAGGCCTGAAGAGAGAGCGAGTAGCGACGCATGAGAATGAAGATGAAGGTGAAACAGCTCCATGGAGAGTAATCAGACAAAGTTTATTACTCCTTTATTTTCTCTCTTATTTTAAATCGAACATTTGAGGATTTGTAACTGAACCTGAGGCTCTTTATTTATTAAACACCGAATTAAACGTTTTGGTGCTGACTCGTGATGACTGGAGTGTTTTAGGCCTCCTGTGCAGAGAAACTGTCACTGAGGATCCCCTCGGGTCCATCAGCAGCGACGTGGACTCACGTGGGCAGCGGCAGCTCCTGGATGTGGTCGATCCGGACCAGCTGTCTGATGCAGAAGCGACAGAGATGCTGCAAAGACTTCACGCTGCTGAACCTGGAGACCGGGTACAGGAGCTGGACCGGCGTCGGAGGCAGACCTGAACACAAGCCAACAAAACTTTATTTATACAGCCGCTTTGACGACAAGAGTCACTGAAAGCTTTACAGGAAGAACAGAGCTGAAACAGGAAGCTGTTGAGGAGAAACTTCACAGACCAGACGAAGGAAATCAGCTGACGTCCATCTGTGGTCTGAGTCTGCCGACCTCTCCACAGAACAAGACCCATCCATCAATCAGTCAATCAGTCAGTAGGCATCAATCTGATGAAGCTCAGGGTGACTGATGGACTGATTGATTGATTGGCTGTAAACCAGCAGCTTTAAAAAATAAAAACACTAAAGTGACCTTGTTGTCCGTGAAACTTTATTTTCTGTGTTTTCATGTTTTGATGTTTGTGTTTTTCTCCGTTTGTATTTTAAATGCAGATAAAGTTAACTTTATTACTTTCTAAGCAAAACAACATTTGACGTTTTCAGACTGAAATGTTTCATGTTTGTGTTTCTCACACAGGAACATTTTTAATCTGACAAACACGACATGAAATCAATGAATGCATAAAATGATGTCAGATTAATCAATAACTGTTAGTGATGGAGAGAGACAGGCAGGCAGACAGACAGACAGGCAGACGGTTACCGGGGACTCTGGAGCGCAGGAAGTAGAGGAACTTTCCGTTCTTGGAGTGCATGATGGCTCGCTCGATGAACTCCACCACAGAGTGACAACGATCCTCAAACTTCGGGTGACACCAGAGACTGAAGGTCCCTGCAGACCAGAACCAGAACCAGTTAGATGTGTGTGTGTGTGTGTGTTACCTCTGTAGTGCTCCGATGCGTGCGTGCGTGTGTGCAGTGTGTGTGTGTGTGTGTGTGTGTGTGTGTGTGTGTGTTACCTCTGTAGTGCTCCATGCGTGTGTGGTGTGTGACCCCCTGCGACCTGAAGCTCAGACTCAGGATGTATCGGGGGTCCGAACTGTCGCGGACCAGAAACGACCCGTCAGGTTTCCCCTTCAGCTTCATCTCTGCGTCCTCCCAGTTCATCGGCCCCCAGTACCACCCACACTGCACACACACACACACACACACACACACACACACACACAAGGTTAGCTGGCTGATCAGATAACTGACCTGTAGAAAGCTGCAGAGGGCCCACCCTGTGGCCCCACCCTGTGGCCCCACCTTCTCCAGTTCTCTGAGGCTGGTGGCGAAGCTGCCGGCGTCGGGTCGACTGAGGGGGCAGCGGGGTGAGAGACGGGGAGGGGGGTGCTGACCGTCGGGACGCAGAGGGACGGGCCTCGGTAAACCTCTGAGGAAAGTGTCTGTGTACACACACAAACAAACACAGAGGACAATTCATTCAGAAAGGAGCAGAGCTACCATCATTTAACACGCAGAAGAAGAATGAGGCCAAACACCATAAACACCAACACTCTGAGGGGGTTTATACACATGACCTGTGTGTGTGTGAGAGAAAGTGAGAGAGAGTGTGTGTGAGAGAGAGAGTGAGAGAGAGTGAGAGAGAGACAGGTGTGAGAGAGAGTGAGAGAGAGAGAGAGAGAGAGAGAGAGACAGAGTGTGAGAGAGAGAGAGAGAGGGAGGGAGAGGAGAGAGAGAGAGAGAGACAGAGAGTGTGAGACAGGTGAGAGAGTGTGAGAGAGACAGAGTGTGAGATGTGTGAGAGAGAGAGTGTGAGAGAGTGTGAGAGAGAGTGTGAGAGAGTGTGAGAGAGTGAGAAGTGTGAGAGACAGAGGTGTGAGAGAGAGAGAGAGTGAGAGAGTGTGAGAGGTGTGAGAGGTGTGAGAGACAGAGGTGTGAGAGTGTGAGAGAGAGAGTGTGAGGAGAGAGGAGAGAGAGACAGAGTGAGAGAGAGAGAGAGTGTGAGAGAGAGAGAGACAGAGGTGTGAGAGTGTGAGAGGTGTGGGGACAGAGGTGTGAGGTGTGAGAGTGTGAGGTGTGGGACAGAGGTGTGAGAGTGTGAGAGAGAGAGAGTGTGAGAGGGTGTGAGAGAGTGTGGGGACAGAGTGTGAGAGACAGAGGGTGTGAGAGAGGTGTGAGGGAGAGAGGTGTGAGAGAGAGAGTGTGGAGAGAGGAGCAGAGGTGTGAGAGAGAGAGAGAGAGAGGGGAGTGAGAGGTGTGAGAGAGTGAGAGAGAGGAGAGAGGTGAGAGAGAGTGGGAGAGAGCAGAGAGTGTGAGAGAGAGAGTGTGAGAGAGAGAGACAGAGAGAGAGAGAGGAGGAGACAGAGAGTGTGAGAGAGTGTGAGAGAGAGAGAGAGAGCAGAGAGTGAGAGTGAGAGAGTGAGAGAGAGAGTGTGAGAGAGAGAGAGAGTGAGAGACAGAGAGGGAGAGGTGAGAGAGAGAGACAGAGTGAGAGAGTGAGAGAGGAGAGAGAGTGGAGAGAGAGAGAGAGGTGGAGAGAGGTGAGACAGAGAGGTGAGAGAGTGTGAGAGAGGGGAGACAGAGAGTGTGAGAGGGTGTGAGAGAGAGAGGTGCAGAGTGTGAGAGAGAGAGTGTGAGAGAGTGTGAGAGAGAGAGAGTGTGAGAGAGAGAGGTGAGAGAGAGGGGAGAGAGAGAGTGTGAGAGAGTGAGAGACAGAGAGAGAGAGAGTGTGAGTGTGAGAACGAGTGAGAGCGAGTCACCGTTGAGGCTCAGGCTGTGTTGGATGGTGCTGAGGGGGGGGGGCAGGGCCAGCGGTCGGGGGGGCAGAGACTGCATGGAGGCCCCCACACTGCGCTCCATGAAGGGGCCCTGCTGCTGAGGAGGACCCCCAAAATCATCTGAGATCAACGAGAGACAGAAAGACATGAATGTTTCACCTGAGACACACCTGAGGAGGGAGGGGGAGGGGGGGGGGCAGGAAGTGGCAACAGAGAGAAAAAAGAAGATAGTAAAGTACCGAGCAGACTGAGGCTCCGTCTGGGTGGGGGAGGGGGTGTGGGAGGGTGAAGAGAGTTCATCCCCCTCCGAGAAATATCCACATCAACCAGAGACACCGTCTCACCTGGAGACACACACACACACACACGTTTGTTAAAGCAGAGAAGTGAAATCTGAAATGTTAGTGTTGGGGTGACACCTTCACAGTGCTCAAACCTCCACATCATTCACACACATTACATTTCACATGATTCAGAGAAGAAGAAAACCTGAAACATCTGATCAAATGATGACAGGAAACATTACTTCAACATCATCAGGAGAGTTTATAACTGATTGACTAATAATTGATTAACTGATTATTGGACTGATGGTTGGTTGGTTTGTAACTGAACATCAGATTTTATAAAGTCATGTGTTTTGTGTAAAAATCTTAATTAAAGTAGCTAAAGTTGCAGATAAATACAATGAAGTAAAACTACAGTATTCGGAGTATAAAGTCACATGACAGGAGAAAACTTAAGTAAAGTACCTAAAATTATTTGTACTTGAGTACAGTATGTGAGTAAATGTACTTAGTTACTCTGAGAAGGTGGCCTGAAGAACATTTTATTCTGAGTTCTGAACAAACTAAAGAACAAAAAGGTGAAACTGCTGCAGATCAGAGAGCTGCTGTGTCCCCGGGAGAGTCACAGACAGATAAAAATACCTCACCTGTATACACACACACACACACACACACACACAGGTGTGTTCTTACCGGTGAAAGCAGGAGTGAAGGGCACCGGAGAGAAGGCACTGTGAGGTCTGGAGACCTGCAGCCTGAAGGAAACAAACAACAGACATCATCATCATCACCATCAGATGACACTTCCTGTCTCTGAGCCAATCAGTATCTGTTCCTGAGACCTCGACGATCCTGGATGATCCACTGAATGATCCATTCATGATCAGAAACAAACACACAGAAGAAAATCTGATTCAAACACTTCATCAGGTCTCAGCTCTGTGAGAAGACCTGCTGCTGGTTACCTGTGACACAACAGGAAGAACACATACAGGAAGAACCACACCTGTAACCACACAACAAACACCTGCTAGGTCACCAGAGACCGAGAACCCAGAGCAGAACCGCTCAAGAAACCACAGTCCAAAACAAACGTCTGCAACACAGAGTGAAGATTAATCCACCAAAGCTTCAACCTGAGCCGAACTCCCATCAACCAGAACACCTGAGAACAAATAAGAACACCTGAGAACAAACGAGAACACCTGAGAACAAACGAGAACACCTGAGAAAGTTCCTGTTGTGTTCCTGTCTCTTTGACCTCAAACAAACGACTTGAATTCTGTTCACTGAAAACTTCTTGTGTCTTTTCCTCAAATTCAAATAATTCACATATTTTCTGTTCATATATCAAAGTAATCTCATACTGTCATATTAACATAATGTGCACATGTATGTTAACGTGTATGTTGTCATACTGTGTATTTATATCATGTGTTGTTCACTTGACACTTCCTCATTGTCCACTAAAATCCAAACACCGTTGCCATGGTTACGAGCTCCATAACATCCGACCGTTTGTCAGACTCGCAAAGTTTCGAGTGTTGAGTCAAACGATGCTGTCGCTACAGCGACAGCTTCATCTCTCTCTCTCTCTCTCTCTCTCTCTCCCCGAGCAGCGAGGTTGCTTATCGCCATCCATGACAACAGCTAGAAAAAGTTCTGTAGTTCTGTATGTTCTGAAGTTTGTTCTGCTGCGTTATTTTTAGATCAGAGTTAAATACTGACCTGAGACCAGCTCCAAAAGAGAACAGGAACACCTGAACTGAGAACTGATCCATTACTGATCTGATCATGTGGTCAGCTCAATAATCAAACACATAGAGGCCCCCCACCCACCCCGCCTCACCTGCTGCTGTCCTGCTCCGTGTTGCTGCAGGTGGACCCCCCACGCCATCAGCAGGCTCCCCGGCAAGTGGATGACGCCAGGGGCGGCCTCTTGTCCAGCAGCAGCCCCCGACCCCCTGCTGGAGCTCTTGGTTCTGAACAGTTTGCTGAGCCGGACCTTCAGGGACCCCCCTTCCTCGACTTCCCCCTCAGGCGTCTTCCCACCTCCCCCTCCCCTCCTGCCTCCTCACCTCCTCCCCCACCTCCCCTCCAGGACCACCAGGGGGAGGCACACGGCTCCTCCCCCCACCTCCCCCTCCAGGACCACTGCCTCCCCTGATGCCACGCCACGGGAGGCACACCGGCCTTCCCCCTGGGGCCGAGTGGGGGTGGCGCGGCTCTGTGGTTGCGAGCGGGACTGGTGCTGGTGATGAGGCGGGGGGCAGGACTGGAGGGCAGGGAGGGGTCGAGGGAGACCTGGAGCCCGCCAAGGGTGAGGGAACCGCTGCAGGCCTGGAGGGCCTGTGGGCGGACAGGGGGTATGGGCAGGGACGGTGCTGATGATGGGGAAGCGCGGGGAGTGCGACACTGCAGGGGAGGGACACGGGCGGCACCGAGGGCCGGCCAGCGAGGAGTGGCAGCCCTGATCGGGTGCAGACCCCCGCCTCCTCCGCCAGCCGGTGGACCTGCCGCATCAGACCGCTCAGAGTCCCGCTGGAGAACACAGGGCCCGCCTCCCAGGCATCACCCCCCATCGCCTCCCCTACCCGCTCTTCTTTCTCAATGCCCCCCCCTCCCTGTCCCTCCCTCCCCAGCCTCCCCACCTCCTCGGACCCCAGACCCTCCAGGACCAGCAGGGCGTCGCTGGTCTCGCTCGGGTCCTCGCCCCCCGTTCCCGAGCCCAGCACGCTGTGACAGGAGCACCGGGGCAGGGGGGGCACCATCTCGCCCCCCACACCTCCTCCTCCCTCCCTCCCCTCCCCCAGCTGGCCCAGCCTCCGGGCCAGAGCCAGGACCGGGTCCTCGCCCCCCCCGGAGGAGCAGTTCTTTCTGGGCTCCAGCAGACCCAGACGCAGGGCTTGGTCCAGCAGACCTGGGGGCCACTTGGCCAGTCGGTCCGTCAGCAGACGGTGTCGGTGGCACAGGACCGACCCGGGCTCAGAGTCCAGGCCCTGGACGTCCTGCTGGGCCGTCTGGGAGGCCAGTCTGAGGACCGGGTGCCACTGAGGCTGCAGGTTCTCTTCTGCAGAGATCTGGTCTTTCCCCCCTCCCGGACCGGGGCCGGCTGTTGTGCTCCCAGGACCGGTACCAGGTCCAGAGTCCAGCTGCTGCCTCTGTCTGTCTGGAGGCGGCTGCTCCAGTCCGCACTCCAGGATCCGGTCTCCGGACCGCAGCAGGTTCTGAAACACCATCAGCTGCGCCCTGGTCCCGGGCCCTCCCGGGCCGTGCTGCACCGGGAAGTCCACGAACCGCTGGGCCGCCACTGCGAAGTCCTCCGGCGGCGGAGGGGACAGCGGCGCCTCGGAGCCCGGCGGGGCCTGCGTCAACACCAGCCCGCCGTCCAGCTCGCCTTTCCCGGGGAGCGGAGAACTGTAGTGCGGGGAGGCCGAGCCGAGGCCCGCCGGGGGGCCGCTGGAGTCCAGATCAAACCCGCCGTGGTGACCCAGCACGGACTTCACGGGCCCGAACCCGCCGCCCCCGGACAGCAGGTCGTCGGGCTCGTCCAGCCGGTCGTACTCGGCCGCGGAGACGAGCCGCATCAGGACGAAGTCCGGAGACGGGTCTTGTTGCGCGTCATTCATCCTGCTAACGGCGGCTAGCGGCTAACGGCTTACATAACACATATAAATAAACAGCTGCGGAGCTAACGGCTAGCATCCTGCTAACCGGGAAGCCCGGGTCGGACCGGGCCGGGTCGGGTCGGTAACGGCTCCGCTGATCGCTGCTGACCGACGTTAGATCATGAAACGACATGAAGACCCGCCCGGTGCCGCTCGGTGACGGTGGCTGGCTGTTAGCCTCCTACCGACTGATGCTCCGGTGAGACAACATGGATGTGATGAAGATGATGATGGGGGGCGGCGGCGCAGCATCAATAATCGATCAGACCTGATTGATAAACGGAGCGAACACTTCCCGGAACTGAGAGCTCCGTCACTACCGGAGCGCTGTGATCGATATTATTATTATTAATTATTAACTTTATTACTGACACTTATCAGTCATCAATCCTCTGATCAGTGTCTGCATTCATCGATTATTATATATTGATTTAATTCATTTGTTTTGGTTCATATAATTTCTTTTAAAAACACTATTTATTATCAAGAGGCTGTTTTGTTTATTTTGTCACAGTTATTATTATTAGTGACGTCAGAACAGAAAATCCGAAACAGGAAGCCGCAAACTGACGTCATGACATCATTGGTGTCACCGATGACGTCGCTGCGAGCAGGGTTCGATACCCCGCTGGAGTTCAAGTCCAACGCCTTAACCACTCGGCCATCGCAGCTGATCACAGCTGGTCACAGCTGATCACAGCTGGTCACAGCTGGTCACAGATCCGGTCTGATGGATTCAAATGTTTCATCCTTTGGCCACCAGACGGCGACACTCTGAACTGCAGATTCTTCTTCTCTCATTAATGTGCGCTCAGCAGCTGCTCAGTAAATATGTCACATTTCTATTGGTGGACAGAAACACGTGTTTGAGCCGATCAAAATGATTGATGATCGATAATGTTTCATCACACCTTCAGCCTGATTCTCTGCTCTGATTGGCTGACAGGTGTTTTTCTGATTACTATTTATACAGTCCCACTGCTTTTATTCTGAAGTTCCAACAAATATTTTTTCTCCCTTCAGTTTGTTCATGTTTGCAGAGTTTCCACATATTTTTATTGATTATTAGAGTTTCATTGATTATTAGCTTTCTGTAAAGTAAAGTAACTCATAGTTCGATTTTATTGGGACAAAGTGCTCATTGTTCCGCCTTATTGATCCTAACTTCAGGTGACTTCCTGTCTGAGGTCTGCTGCTGTTTGTCCGTCTGCACTACAAAATAAAAGCCTCAGTGTCTGTGCCGTTTGTCTCAGCTGTCAATCACTCGCCTGGTTTCTGATGACACACTGAAATAAAGTTTTGTTGACATTTTTTAAAATCTGCAATGAATCAATATTATAGATTATTAGTTACTTTCTTTCCACTAGTGACAGAAAAATGCTCCCAAATTATAAAAATATTTTCACACATCTGAACAAGCTTCAGTTTTTAAACACAGGAAGACAGTTTATCCCAAAACATTAAAAATATCAAAGATTTTCACGCAAAAGTTACTTCAATCAAAATAAAATCAAGTTCCCTTCGTGTTCGTTCAGTGGCTCAGACTCGTTCAGAGTTTGATTCACCGACAGTCTGATCAATCAATTGATTATTGATGGTGTCTGTGACAGCAGTCTGGCGCAGGTTCGGTCTTTAAACCAACACCTGATGATGGACTCAGGTGCAGCTCTGCAGGACGGAGGCTCGTTACCTTCGATGAAAACTTGAAAATCTTTTCTCGTAATTTTGTGAAGATGTTATTTGTTTTTCTTTGCGAGTGTTTGAACCTCCGATAAAGAGACGTCTGTGACAGCGCCCCCTGCAGGCCCTTCACAGCAGCATCACCTGGAATAACGTGAACAGTATGAAACAGGAAGTGCAAACAGGAAGTGAGGCTGCGTTATCTATCAGGTGAGTCTCTGAGGTGAGAAGAAGCAGCAGCAGAGCGTTCAGTACAATATAGACTTTATTAGTTCACTAAAGTTGAATATGAAATAAAAAGCAGATTGGCTTTAAATGATTCACAATTCAGTAATAATCAAGTCGCCAGCTTCATCAAGTCAACAGGAAGTACGGCTGCCGCACCTCTACAAAATAAAAGCCCTCTGAGACTGGAAACACTTGACTTTCAACTCAAAGAAAATCATTTGTCAACTTTATTTCTTAATGAGAGAAAACTTCCACTTGTTTCTGTGAGACAGGAAGTCGTTGTGTTCGATGTTCGGTTCTCATTACTGAGTGAAAGTGAGGTGAACAACCCGGAGCCAAGGCGGACAGACGACTGCAGGTTTCTGCATCGCCAGCGATTTTCACACCAACTCAACGTCCCGCCAAAACTCCCCATCAGCGAGGAGCTGCTGCTACCTAACAAGCCATGAAGGGAGTTGGAAAACAAAAACAACAAAAATCATGGTTCTCTGTGGCGTCGAGTAAACAAACCCTCAGGCGGCCACCGAACGCAAGAGCCAAAGTTCAGCCTCCAATCAGCAGAGTCCAAAACGTCCTCAGTCCGGGAGTCCGACTGACAAAAAAAGACCGAAATCACCAGAACTGCTTGGGGAATGTTTCATATCATTTTATTGTTTTTTTACTTTATTTTCATCATAGCAATGGAAAAATATAACCTTATACAAACGTCTTCAATTCTCTCACTTTTTTTAAACAAGCAAAAATGGTGAGTGACCCTTTTCCCAAACCAAGTGCAGCGGGGAAATAAAAACTGAAACGCTTCACCAGCAGCTCGCACCGCTCGCTTTATTTTCCGCTAAACTATTTCCATTTGGCACTCTCCTCTGAGGATTCCTCGCCGGGTTTTACTTTTATTTTGTAGGAATTTAGTGCTGTTGTTGTTTGGATAAGAGCGTTGAACCCCGAAGACGGAGCAGGTGGAGGTGTTCGTGTCCGTCAGATCTCCATGGCTGTTTTAGTGCTCGGAGGAAGAAGAAGAAAAAGAAGAGCAACAAAAATCTAAAGTTTTCCACAGAAGTCCACAAAGTCCGCTCGATTTTCATCTTTGATTCCACAGAAGTCTTTTATTTTCTCGTCGTGTTTTTATCGATTACACCTCCTCCCCCTCTCCCCCGGCTCGAGGGGCGGCGGCGGGGGGTTGGTGACATCATCGTGATGTCGTAGGAGAGCCCGGCTACAGCGAGAGAGGTGGATTGTGGGAGGAGGGGAGGGGCTCGAAGGTAAGTTTGTTTAGATTGGGGAGGGGCGGGGGGGTGGTCAGAGTCCAGTCCACAGGCCGTCCAGGAAGGTGGGGGGGGGGGGCACCTGAAGGAACTGAAGGTGGTGTGATGTCATCTCTTTCTCTCTCTCTCGCTCACACGTCTCACACCCTCTCTCTCGCTCTCACACACACACACACTCTCACTCAGCTCTCACGTCATCTCACTTGACTTCTGCTTCGACCGGACGCTGGCGACAAAGACAGAAGAGTTAATTCCAGTGGGGCAGTTTGTCCTCGTTGTTCACTGATGTCGATCTCTCTCTAATCTCTCTCTCTCTCTGTTCCCCGACCAGCAACAATCTGCAGAAGAAGAAACAGTCAGCTGGAAGACCAACAGAAAACACCTGACAGTGTGTGTGTGTGTGTGTGTGTGTGTGAGAGAGAGTGAGTGAGATGTCTGACCAGGCCTGGCTCTTCAGTTTGCGGAGCTCCTTGGTGGCCCAGGTGGCCAGCGTCTTAGTTTTGGTGGTTTTGGAGCGTCTACCCTCCGTCAGCAGGTCGTTGATGAGCGGACGAACCTCCACCAGTTTCATCACGTCTTTACCAAAAGCTGTGCAAAGATCACTGCGAACACACACGCAGAAAACAAATGTTAACAACCCAGACTCAGGGAAACAGGATGATTATTATTACTGTTGTTTTAAAAAATTATCCTGAAAAAACTGGATTGAATCAAAATAGCAGAAATTAAAACGCTTAATTTCAAACGTGACAGAAAACAAACTAAAAGTTTGATGTTGGAATAAAAAGGACCTGAAGAAGTTGAGTTTGGATCAGATGATTTCAGATTTCCTGTCAATCAATCAATAGTTTATAATCTACAGTTTGGAGGTGAAGTGTGTGTTTGTCGGTCTCACCCGATGAGTCCGGCTGCGTTGGCCACCACTCCATCAGAGTGATCTTCATCCTCGGCAATGTGGTGGATGAAGGAGAGGATGAACTCCACTCGAGGCTGAACCAGCATGACATCGGCTGAGGATGGAGGGAGAAAAAGATTAAAACAAACTGAGCTTTTGAAGATTTCAATTTAAAAAGGTTGTTTTGTTTGTCGGGTCTCGCAAAACCAGGAAGTCTTTAGTTTCTCGGCTGTAGCCTGAAGCCTGAAACGCCTCAGGGTGAAAAAGACCCAAATTTCTCTGCGACGTCGTAAAATCCTCCTGCTGGACTTCAGACAGGAGGAGGAACCGACGTCGGCTAACGGTGTGTGCGTGGTCACGTGATGTGTTTCTTACGGTGCACGTTCTCCTGGTCCCCCTTCAGGCCCTGGATAATCCCGGTGTAGGCCTCCAGGCAGCCCTCCCTCAGCTCGTTCAGGTAGTCCACCATGTCGTAGTCCGTCTGAGCACACGAGCACACAAACACACAGAAGCTCAACACTTCGAAACTTGTATTCTCACAGACGATCGGCCGACCTGTTGGCGTGATCACATGACTTCCTGTTCACCTTGTCGACCTGAGCCTGGGAGGCCTGCTGCAGAGTGTCCAGCACGATGTCCAGGTATTTCTTAAACTCTCCTCCAATGGCCAGAGCGATGTCACCGAACGCAGAGAGGATCTGGGGCTTCACCGACCGGTGGACGTTCTCGTTCTGAAAACAGAGGTCACGTTAGAACAGCTGACATCATCTTCGGGGGACAGTGAGGAGGAGGAGAGAGATATGAAGGTGAAGAGCAGAGAGAGGATTAACAAAAACTTTGATTTTGGCTGAAACTTCTTGTTTCTTTTATCCAAAAACGTGCTGAGTATTTTCTTCGAGAATCGATGAGTCATTCGGTTTGATAACCCACCTGCAAGCCGAGAGGAGCAGCTGGACGAGACGACAGACGTTTAAACGGTTTTGCTTAAAATCACTCAAATTATCAATTGATTATCAAAGATTAATTATTTATTCCTGCTCTGAGTGCCACCAGGTGACACTCCAGTTTATCTGTCAGTCTGAATGAAATAGGAAGTCGCTTGTTGTACTAAAATTGTGAATGTCAGTCGTGGCTGATTGTTGTGAGCTGGCTCTTTACAGTAAACAGGTACACGTATGTTGTTGGGTCTCAGACAGCTGTGGTTCGTTGTACATCACAGTCAGCGTGGTGCATGAGCTGTCATCACAGACCGCAGACTGATGGACAGGATGTGTGAGTGAGAGAGAGAGAGAGAGAGAGCTCTTCCTCCTCTTCCTCACCCCGAGGTTCTCCAGCAGCAGCTGCATGATCTCGTCACAATAAGGCAGGATGTTGGACATCAGAGCTCTGCACAGGTCGCACACCAGACCCACCGCCGCCAGGCACACCTGCAAACACCATCATCACAGTGAGGGTGAGATGAAGCTCTGGGTTTGTTTGTGTCTTCACTGTGTTGTCGCTCTGGTGAAAATATTACAGGAGTGTGAATTTAATGTAACAGAAGTTGAGGGTGACTTTGATTGGATGCTTGGATTTATTTTAAAGTCGTTATCTCTGAATATCAAAGCTGTTTTTCTGATAACTGGATAATTGTGTTCAACACAACTGAGCTGATTTCAACCTTCAAGACCACTAATGACTGTCAGGGAGGATCCATAACTGATCAATAATTAAGGATTCTGTAAATGTGCACTTTAATCTGAGATGGTGAAAATGTTTGTATTTTTTATTTTTTTTTTGCTCCTGTCTCATCTTTCTGACATCAAATACAACGAGTGAAGCTGCTTCACCCAAACATCTTGTGAGTGAAGTCACATCTGTGTCCTCACACAGCCAATGTGTACAGATAGAGCTACACGTGTGCGCTGCCTGTGAACAGCAGGCGGCGCTGTAAAGGCCTGCAGATCAGATGAGGTGAACCGGACTGTCACAGTACCTGATACTCAGCGTAGTTCTTCAGTCCAATACCGAGGAAAGGCTTAAAGGCATCCATGTATTTCTGGAAGTCGCTGCCCAGAACTGAAACACACACAGAGCAGCCGTCAGTCCATCCAAACACAACGTGTGTGTGTGTGTGTGTGTGTTTCAGTGTGTACCTTCCACCAGTGTGGACACAGCCATCAGAGCGTCCTCCTGAACTCCCCCGGAGCCGGCGGTGCTCTGAAACATCCTTAGCAGAGACGCCATCACCACGTCCGAGATCTGCAGGGCGTCCTGATGCTGAACTTTACGTAGGACGTTCTGCAGGAAACAGGAAACAGTCAGTCCATGATGCTCTGTCACAATAAGAGCACGAACACAGCTCACAGTAGTAATGTGTTTCAGGTGTTGTCTCACCTGTAGAGTGGCACACAGCAGCGACTGCAGGTCGTTGAACTGGATTCTGTCTGAGGTGCTCTGGATGTGAGACTGCAGACACAAGAAGTGACATCATTACACAGGAAAGGTCAGTAAACTGGCTGTTTTTTCAAATTACATTTTTAACTCTCTCCTTCGTTAATATACAAGTGAGTGTGTGTGCGCACGTGTAACCATAACACATCCCCGCTGTCTCACCTCCATCTGTAGGACCTGCTGCAGCCTCTCCATGATGACCAGCGTGGTCTTCTGGACTGCAGGGTAACAGTCCTTTGCACTGTTCTTGACGATCTCCATCAGAGCCTCGTAGGCAGCGGAGCGGAGGTTGTTCTGGTGGCCGTCGGGCCTGCAGAGGAAACGCATTATCAGGACAAAGTACAAACATCCTGTCACTATAACAACAAGGTTTACCTTTGTTTAATGGTATTAAAGCTCATTATTCATGTATATATGATCTACCAGCAGTCAAACTTGAAAACTCGATCAAACCAAGCTGTTGATTCTGTTTAATCATAAAAAAAAACCTAATGTCTGACAGAATCTTCTACTTTTCACTTTTCTTAAGTTTCCTTTTCGGTTCAGCGAGCACTCGAATGTTTCTCATCTGCAGTGAAACCAGGAAGTCTCTGCGACAGGAAGCTGTCAGTCTGTGGTGTGACGCTGGCGTCATCCAACAGCAAAATCTGATTGCAGCACTGAAACTCTGTCAGCCCGATGAACAACTTCACGCCTCCCTCTGTGAGACAAGTGTTGGTGTTTACCTGTCTGTGGTCTCCAGGAGTTTCTGGACGATTATTTCGAAAGAGGAGGACAGGCAGTAGGTGCTGGGCTCCTCCTGGTCCTCTGCAGCGTCTGTGGCTTCATAAGCTGCCTCAGCCAGAGACGAGAAGGCCTGAAGGCACAAAGAGGAGCTCCGTTCATCAGCTTCTGTTCGTGATGATGCTCGTTGAGGAACACATCAGTTATTCAACAGTTCAACTCAGACGTAACTATCAGAAACTAAATGTCTCTTTTCCATCAGTGAAGAGTTTGTCGGATGTAAACACGGCTCAGAGAAAACAGAGATCCTAAAAAGGTTCCTGCAGGTGAAAAAGGTCCCGACGTGTCCGAACAGACCCTGAACACACCACGACCTTCTGTAAGTTTACCATCCAACTCTGCATGCTAACACTGGAACACCCCCCACCCCCAAATGTTAGATTCACCTCAGACCCCCCAGCTCACCCAGCAGACGTTAGAGGCCACTCTGGGCTCGGCCCCCAGGCCCTCGATCAGACACTGCAGCAGGGGGGCCAGGTAGACCTCGTTGATGGCGGCCTCAGGCAGGAGCTCACAGATCCTCCCCACTGTCCACGCTGTGGTGTCCCTCACCACCACGCTGGGGTCCTTCATCAGCTCGATCAGGGTCGGCATGGCCTGGGGGGGGGGTGGGGGAAGTGCATGACATGAGAGGCACCATGATCGGTGGAGGGGGGTCGGTAAGCGACTCACCTGTATGACGAGCGGTTTGAGCTGGCTGAGTTCAGGCCCCTCCAGGATGGATCCGAAGGCCATGACGGAGGCGTCTCTGTAGCGCCAGTCGGGGTGTTTGATGTGTTCTTTGATGAAGGGCAGAACATGAGGAACCACGTCGTCCTCGCAGCAGGTCGCCAGCAGCATCAGACACACGCCCGCCGCCTTACAGGGGTTCCAGTCATCGTCGTCATCGTTCTCGTCCTACAAAAGCCAAAGGTCAAGGGTCATGTGGCAACATGTCTTACAGTTTCAGGTGTTCACAGGACTAAGAACCTGAAATCAGAGCAACTCAGGTGAGTTACCTGTTTGCTGAGGGTCTGGGTCAGGATGGGGACCAGGTACTGCAGAGCCCCTTTGGCGTAGAATTTACTGGTGTGCTCGGGAGGGCGGCCCTGCTCCGAGGCCTGCCATTGGACGAGAAGAAACAGGAAGAGGCCAAAAGGTGAGTTTAACTATGTGGATGTCAAAATGTTGTGAATGCGGTCGAGTGTGCTGACACTGACCTCTGAAGCCTCGATGGCCAAATCCATCTCCTCATCACAGACGTTAGACCAGAACTCGATGCCCTGTAAGGCCACCTCATCGATGTCGCTCTTCATCGCCTCGATGGTGATCTGACAAGGAAGACAACGCGACGGACACAGAGAGGATGAGGACAGAGAAAAGTGAAGGGAGAGAAGTTTAGGAGACAACTGAAGAAAACTGTTTTCACATCTTCATTATTCCACCTGCTCGTCTTCATAACGAACATTACTTTCCTGCTCTTCAGATATTTGTACCATGTTGAGGTCATCACTTTGTATCACACAATTATTCTGAATATTTTAGTTTTGTTTGTTTTTAGTGCAGACGATGAGCGCAGCCCTCGACCAGTGGCTTATTTATCTGAAGATGCTTTGACTGTGAACACACGTTCTTTGTACGCATGAAACAGATCATCAAACTGGTGGACAAAAAGTGAAAAACAAATGATTCAGGCAGGTGTGTGTGTGTGTGTCTCACCGCGAACAGAGCAGGGCCCATGTAGGTCTCCATGTACTGATAATACAGAGACATGATCTTCACCAGGTTCTGTAAGGCTGCCACGCGCACCTGAAGGCAGCACACAGGTATAAACACACAGAGCAGAGAAGCTGGCAGCAGACACGCAAACATTGAACTGAATCATTCGAGGTTGTGACGTTACTCACTCTGGTGTCAGGACACTGCGTCGCTTCACATACCACCTGCATGATGAAGTGTCTCTCCGTCTGAAACAAGAAAATCATCTTCAGACTGCTTCATCATTGTTCCACTTTCACTTCACACCTTGCTCGACATTTCACTTTAATCTGACCGATCTGACCTTAGGAACTACAGAGGAACCGACCGAGGACAGGAAGTGGTGTGTGTGTACCTCCTTGTCGAAGTTAGCTTTGGTGAACTCCAGAGAGTTGAGCAGGGCGTTGGTAGCAGCCAGTTTGACGTTGTTACTGGGCTCCTCCTTCCTCATGCCCTGGATGATGGCGGTCAGGATCTGGTTGGCGTTCTCCTGCAGCTGCTCCGGGTCCTGAAGGAACCACGAGCAGGTGAACGTATGACATTTGCACTCTGACTGAACTTCATGTGTGTGTTTGCATCTGATCACTCACGATGTCCTGGCAGATGTACCCGATGGCCTCCAGCGTGGACTCCTTCATGTGCTCGGTGCTGGAGGGGTCGGTGACGTTGGCCACCAGCTGCGGGATCAGCTCGGGCCACTGGTTAACGGGGATCTCTGCGCAGGCGATCCCGGCGACACACACACTGCGACGCCGAGCCGAGCTGGGCCGGTACGTCTCTGTGCCCAGAGTCTGTAAAACCTGAGGGACAGACGGAGAGGGTCGGGCGCGGGGACACAACAAACAGGAGCTAACGTAACACTGCGTAGGCGTGTTCGGGGTTCTTACATAGTTCTTGATCTCGCGGCGAGCGAGCGTTGGCGTCGATGGCCAGCCATCTCTGCTGGTACTGTGTCTTCACGTCGGGGTCTTTGGATGTCAGAGAGTTCTTCACCTGCAGACCGGCAGCAACTCGAGCTACCTGAGTGTTCCCCGGGTTCGCCAACACTTTGGACAACTCCACCAGGAACGTAGGCTGTGGGAGGGGGGCAGTGAGATTACAGAGAAACAAATATTTGTTTTTTGAGGTGTCACACAGCTGGAGGCTGAAGGTAATCCTCCACACCAACGAAAACCTCCAGTTTCATGTTCACTGTTACTGCAACGTCCAAATTTTAAAAGTTCAACACGTGTGAAACACCTGAAAATACCATCTGGAGAAAACTGTTTCTGATCAGCGATCAATGACTGAATGTTTTTCATTTGATGAGGCTGAAGCTGATGCTTTGTGGTTCAGCTCTTTCTGGCTTCCTGTCTTTGGGCCATAAACAAACTGCATCTGATCTGTGAGCGGCTTCCTCTTGGCCATCAGAGCACTGCCGCTCTGTCAGTCTGAATATCCCATCATGCATCAGAAGAGCTGACACCCCCCACACTGATCCACCGATTCATTCAACTTCACTTCATGTTGCTTCACATGTGCTTTGTCTCCTTTCACACAACTCAACACAAGCTTCCTGTTTATAACGACGTTGATGCTTCATCATCAGAAAGATTCTGTCTTCTTCATCTGAGCCTGAAAATTTACTTCAACCATCAAACTGAAGAAATCAACTCTCACGACTTAACCAGTTTGACCAAGTCATTCTAGACTTTGGAAACTCAAAGTCCACTCACTAGTTTTTTTCACGGCTTTCAAACTCAGCATTTCTGACGTGACGTCCATGAACGCGAGTCTGTAACGAGTCAAACTGTGAGCAGCCCGACAGCGTCCGGTCAGCTGAGAGTTTCTGTTTGGATCAAACACGTTCTTTAATCGCATTCTCATCTTCAGACTGACCAGGTAAAATAAGACTTATTTTCTTTCACCTGTTGATTTGTCATATTTTATTTTTTCATCATAATTAACTTGAGTGTTGGATAATAAATGTAGAAATGAGTTTGAATGTTGAGTTACTCAACGCAGGGAAGTTACAAACCGAAAAAAAATCAAATAAATATTTCCCAAAGATGTTTGTCATTTTATGTAGTTCTTATCTGATGTTTGTTCAGGTGTTCATTTTTCTGATCAGTTTGTTTAATTTAGTTAAAATAGTTATTTGTTGCTATAAAAGGGGCGTGGCCTCATGATTGACAGCTGTCAGTCAGTGAAGTAGTCGTTGAGGTGTCTGCAGACATCTTTTCAGGAACTGTTCGTAGAAAAGAAACATTGAGAGGAGACGTAACTTTAACTTTAGCAGGTGATCGTTAGCTTAACAGTTACTAATTATTGATTACTGATCAGTCAGGCTGGTGTGTGGGCGGGGCCTTGATACAGAAGCTCCTGCTGGGTTGTACTGAGCCTCCACCTCCCAGCAGGGCGGGGCTCAACTTTATCGATTAGTTTGATTATTGATCGTGTTCGACTGGTTTCTGTCTGTGACTCTGAACCTCGATCAGTTTCACTGACATTTTGTGGAGAAATGAATCGTCCACTTCAGTGATTATTGATCTGAAGTGAACTCCACCTGTCTGAGCAGACGATCAGAGAGTTTCTGATGCTTCAAACATCTGAAAGATGGGGGCGCGACAGTGTGTGTTTCAGTGTGTGTGAATGTCTGTTCATGTGTGTGAGGTGCTTGTGTGTGTGTGTTGGTGTTGATGTGTTTGGGGGGGGGGGGCAGCAGAAGGCTCCATCACGCTGCAGCAGGTCAGTTGCCCCCCTCAGAGTTGGACTGACCAGGTTCTCTATCGCCGCCTGCTCCAGAAACTTCTGCGCAGCCTCCAGTTCATTCCGATCTGCGGGGGGGGGAGAGGGGGGACAGGTCTGTTAGCACTGAACTAACACGTTAGCTACAACTCACACACACACACACAGTAACACACGCCGCTCAATTACGGCTCGTAATTGCCACCGGCCAACACCCCCGCTGGTTCCCGCAGTTCGGCTGAACGCGGCGGGACTCAGCGGCCGTGTGAGCCGCCGGGTTAGCATGCTAACGTTAGCCGGCCGCCGGAGCGAGCGGCTGTAATAAAGTTTATTAAAGAAACAGCAAAGCGCTGAAAACAACACGAACTCTGTTTAAAGCTTCGGGGGAGGCTCTGAGTCACTCCTGGGGGGGGGGGCTCCGTCTCTTTGCCTCCTCTCTGCGGCTGAACGGAGCCGTTAGCCCGGAGAGGCGCGCGGAGGAGCGGCCGACTGTTTGAATGATACAAGCTAACACGCTAACAAGCTAACAGCATGGGCAGGGTCGCTGCTGCTAACCGGCTACACGCCGCTGTCAGCCCCCCCGCAGCGTGGACACGGGGCAGCTCACCTGCGTACAGTCTGCCCGGTGACCGACACCCCCACCCCCCCCCCGGCTGCGGGATGCTGACCGGGGCGATGACCGGGCAGACTGCGCGGGGCTGTGCGGAACTCGAGGCCGTGCCGCTAGCCCGGTTAGCCTCCCCAGCTAACGCGCCTCCTCCCGCCTCTGACTCTCCCGGTCACCGGCGCGGAGCCTCACGCTGCTCCGCCGCTGCCGCCCCGAGGAGCGGCCTCCCGGCCGGGCAGCACATCCCTGCGCCCGACGCCCGACTCTCACTCACCCGGAGAAACGGTCTTTTCCAGGATAGTGATTAGCTCCATTCCGCCGCTCAGCTTCTCTCCGTGCTTCGGTTGCCGCGCAGCTCACAGCGGATTATTTTCCTTCCACGGGGCTCGGTCGGTGGCAGCCACAGGGCAGGATCTGTCGGTGCTTCAGCAGGCGGGAGTTCCCAGTGCTCTCTCGGTGTCTGTCGCTCGGATGTTGCGGGGGTTGCGGTCGGCCGTGGTGCGGAGGGACGTCTCGTAGCTTCACCACCGCCGCTTCACATCCTGTAGTCCGGAGGAAAGGCCGCGCTGCTGCCGCGGAGGGATATCACGCTGCGAGTGACGGCGGTGTGCTGCGTTCAGGGACTCACGGACATTTAAACAGTTTACACACTGAATAGTTACTCTCTCAGGTATACATACTGCAGTAAAAGTACTGTGCAGTAATTAATGCACAGTAGAAATACTCTGTTACACGTAAAAGATTTACTGAAACGTTAGCTTAAAAATATACGCACCAAAAGTAGGCTAACTATTGTTGACAGATAAATGTACTGCAGTATAAAAGTATAAAGTAGCATAAAAACGCAATATTCAAGTACTTGTACTCAGTTACTTTCCACCACTACACACCATTTAAGATTATTACTCTCTCTTTGGTGAGAAAAAGGTTGCGTTGGATTGAAAGTGATTCAGCTTCACTGTAAACAGACATAATAATAATAATAATAATAATAATAATAATAATAATAATAATAAAATAATAAAAGGTAGTTTATTCCACAGAAACCACAGAAACGACTGATATGAATGGAAGCTGTTATCAATCATACAGATTATATGCAGTATAACTGTAAAGATGAAACTGTAATGGAGCACATTTATTTATTATTCACTCTAAAAATAGAGAGATAAAACTCGTCACAAGCTCCATTTTAGTTTCATTTTCAACAAAAAAAACAGATTCTGATTCACTCTTGAGTTTACGAGGAGATCGTGAACGCATCAGCTGCTCCTCCCGCGCGTTCTGCACGTGCGCGTCTGAATGTTGATTTTATAAAAAAGAAAAATAAAGTTTATAATTCATTAATTTATTTATAATAATATTAATATTAAAGTTTATTAAAAAACACACAAAGAAGAAAAAATCGATTTAACCACGTATTGAGTTAAAGGAGCAGTCAGTACATTTCCTGTTTCTATACAGGAAACGACTTTAAAGTCAGATTTTCTAAGTTAGAGCCTGATTTAGTCTAAATAACAATTTTAAACTAGATCTTTCTCCTTAAGTGTTTTACTGAACAATAATTTGATCCCTCTTATGTGTTCCGGTGTATTTTTAGCTATTATCCCAGTTTATTGTTTTAATGTTTGATTTGAATGTCACCTGAAACAGGAAACTTTATTATTCTTAATAAACTGATTGATCAGGAGCATCCTGTCATGATCGATCTGAGCCGCAGTCTGGGTTCAGGTTGTTTGTTGTGCAGATTGTGAAGCTCCTTGAGGTGATTTGTAAATAGATTTTTAAATAAACACAGTTCAGTGTTTAACACAAATTGTGTGAGGAGGATCACCGGATCCTCGTGGAGAGGGGGGGCAGTTTCAGGAGGCTCACCTGGCTGACTCACCTCAGACCCTCAGAGAAGGTCCACATATCTCCTCAGATACTGAAGACTTTCTACTCCTGCACCACGAGAACCTCCTGATTGATGACTAAATGATGTAGTTTGTTCACGTCTTTAAAATAATAAAGTTATGATCCACTTTATTCTGTTTTTCAGGATGAACTCTTGTAAATGAACAAACAGACTCCAGGATGTAAAAACAAACCCATTGCTTCTTTATTAGTTAGTCATTTTACAGTAGTCACTCATACGTAGCTGCCTTGAGTTGGTCTTTTTGTCTCTTTTTACTTTTTTGTTCCAACTTCTTCCTCTTTTTTTTTCATGAACACAACGGAAGATTCATGGACAAAGTATAAAAAAGAACAAAAAGCAAACAAAGAAAAAAAAACAGGATAAAATGCCCCTTTTCACAACAAAAACTACATTTGGCAAAATGTGAGGATGAAGGTGATGAAGATGATAATCCAGTGCATCTTTAAAACATCCATAAAAACATGAGTCACGTCTTACTAAGATAAAGAGAGAGAAGGTGAGATATGTCTGGCCGTCTGATTGGATAAGAGCTTTCAGGGTCAGGTGTTTTTGTCCAATCAGATTTGATCTCCTCACTTGTTGCTAGGTGAAGTGGTGAAGGTAAAGCTGTGATATGCATCTTACGGTCACAGTAAAAATAAAAAAAAAACAACTACTAAATCACAACTGAATACAAAAAACTAAATATAAAAACTGACCCAGTGAAACGTTGATCTGCTTTATGGCACGACGACGTCATGGCAACATAAAGTTTAACTACTAATACTTTTTATTAGCTCCACCAGCTAACAGGAAGCAGACGCTAACGCTACATCACTACATCACGTTAGCATCTGCTTAGCGTCTGCTAAGCAGATGCTAACGTAGATGGGTGTTGGCGTTTGACTTCGAATGCACTGCGACAAAAACATTTAATCTCTGAAATGTCAGAAAATAGTTAAAGAAAAAACGTTCAACTCTCCAAAACCACTAAACATCCAGTTTACACAGAAAAACAGGTTTTTCTGGATGATGGACTGAATGTTTACAGATTTCATGTCAAACTGTTTAATGCTTACGGAACGATTAATTAAAAAATCAGTTCAGCTCTGATCATATTGATCTTTATCTGTATCAACCAAATTTCCATTGTGGGTTTTATGTAATGTAGAAAGAGCTAACCAGTGTTAGCTTGTTACCAAAGCTAACTGAGCTCATTAAAAATAGAATCTTACGTTTTGAACATTAATTAGCATTTTTTGGACCACTGGAATAAAAGTTCTTTGTGATGGTAGAAGCTATGCTAACATTAGCCTGTGACAGATCAATGCAATCAGGAGCTAATGTTAGCGTAGCTTTGGCTTTCTGTGATTTAAATGTTCTTTAGTTTGAAGTGTGACGGGTTTTCTGTTTGTTGTCACCTCAGCTTGCTAACAGACTGACAACACAGCTGATTATAATCTGCGCTGCAGCTAAACATTAGCATCACTTTGACCCACTGAGTTTTAGTTAGCTAACCTGCTAATGTTTGTTTTCCTGCTTTTCCTGCTTTTTTTTTTTTTTTTACATTAAATGAAAACTCTCGTAGTTTTCTGACATTCAGTTTGTCTGCGAGTGCAGGAGAAGAAACGCAACGATAACGCGAAATCGACCTACCAGCTAATGAGCTATGAAGCTAACACGCTAACCAACATGCTAGCCAGCACAAGGCGATCCATCTACTGAACTTTCTAATATTCATTATTTTATGGTAACTGTAGTCCATCATGTGTTTGGCTGTTCACAATATGAAATATGACGTAAATAATCAACAACCCCCCTCAGTGCCGCTGCCTCACGTGATCGAGACAGCCAGTAAATAATAAGCAAAACAAACCGGTGACTCAATCTTTTCACAAACATTTGGACGTCATTCATGAAAACATCTGTGAACAAAGTTCGTCCAAATCAGTTGTTTGAATTGATTTCTAGTTTCTTTGTGACGAATCCATAGAGTTTTCATGAGTGAGAAAATTACGGAAGCCCAGTTTAGCCAAGAAAACAAAAACCAGATGAAAATACTCCGAATGGTAAATTATAAAACAGAAAGTCAAGATTATAAGATGAGTTTTCTTTTGATTTGATTTTGATCTGTTGATTTTAACTTGATGACAAGTGATGAAATACATAAAGATGATCAGATAAAATGAAAACGAGTCAAAACTGTGAGAGAATTTGAGATAAGGGTAGATTTATGAGATTTATGAGATAAGATCTGATAGAAAATTAAGATTGTAAGATGGCATCTAGATGTATTTGACTAAAATGAGATCCTGAAGTAGTAAATTCAAATTATGAGATGATAATCAAGATATGAGTCGTAACCTCGACACAAGTATTTTCATTATTTTGAACCTCGTTTTTTTTGTCCTGGCAGAAATGAGCCTCCACAGAAAACAGATTCATTCATCAATACTCTGAACAAAACCCCGAGATGAAATGTTCGAAATGAATAATAAGAAGAACAAAGATGAGTTCAAACAGATGGGACTGTGTGAAATCTCAAAAACAAACAGGAATGTGTGTTTGGACTGGATGGGAGTGTTGCTGTGGCACAAAAATAAATTAAAACCTGATTTAAAGAGAAACAAACAAAAAAAATACTCCTGAGAAAACACGATCAATCACTTCCCAAAAGAATCTGACCGGAGGTGATGGACGCGGGCGGTGGGGGAGGACGGGAAGTGGAAGGTGAATGATCGAGGCGAACGTCGAAGACACTGAGGCTCAGTTTGAAACACACCTGGCGCTGTCGGTCTGATCACACAAACAAGAAGGAGAACACCTGAAACCAGAAACACACCTGAACAACCTTCACCTGCGATGCCGCCTCCGGAGAATACGGTCGCACCGATCGCATCGAGCGACTGCTCAGAGGAACAGTCTGACATTTTACTGGATATGTTTCATCTCAAGAACAGCGGTCTGTTAGCATAGCTTAGCACAAAGACTGGAAGCAGGGGGGAACTGTTAGCATAGATTAGCACAAAGACAGGAAGTGAAACGTCTGACTCTGGGGATTCAAACACTTTGAGTTTTGTCTCCCTGCTGTGACTCCGTGCTGACTGATGGACTGGTTCGAACTGATCCGCCTCCAGAACGGCTTCGTACAATCACAGTTAACACTGTTTTCCATCACACACACACACTTCAAACAGTGTGTCTGTGTGTGTGTGTGTGTATGTATACATTCATTATGATCGGCTCTGATTGCAGCCTCGACACTGAAGCACTTCATCCCGAGAAGAAGAAGAAGGTGAACAAAGATAATTCTGACCGGTGCGATTAATACTTTATTATTTATATTCATCTTTAGGAGACCGTCCGGCTCTGATTAGCTGCTCAGATCCTCAGCAGCCCATTCACACTACAGCTGCGGAGATTACGCTATTGATTATTCGATTTACAGAAAACTAATCAACAGTACTGACAATAGATTAGTTGTTTCAGACATCTGAAAAGAAAAGTGCCTAAACTGTGTACCAGCTTCTCAAAAGGGAGAATCTGCTCATGTTCTTTGTCCGACTTGATAAAGAAAAATATTTTGGTTTCTGACCATCTAATCAATAATGAAAAGGACCTTTGAACAGATCAAACTGTCCACCTGAGGCATTCAGAGGAAAAAGTGAATAAATATCCATACCAGATTTCATAGAGAAAAGATGCGTTTTTGGATCCAGAGTCAGACGAGAAAACGGACATTTAGAGAAACACGTGATTAGCTTAGCTTAGCACAAAGACTGGAAGCAGAGGAAACTGAAACTGTTAGCTTACCTCCCAAACTGTCTGATCTTCACTGAATGAGACACAAATGTCAGACTGTTCTTACCTTATAATTGAAACATGACTCCCCAAGGCAAACCTACACGTTTCTGACTTCCTGACGGGGGAGGGGGGGCACACCTTTCAAACCACAGCAACTAAATCTGAACATCGATTGAGTATTGATTTTCCACCTCTCCCTGTTCTGCAGCTACTGACGAGCAGGTGATGATGATTGGTCGCAGGGTGGAAGGACGGAAAGTGGAAGAAAGGAGGGAAAGGAGTGTTGGAGGTGGGGGGGTTCAAAGATTAAAGGTCATTTACAGTAAACTACAGATATATACACACACCCAAATTGTACAGAGAACAATATGTACATGCTCAGGGTTTCTATTTTAACAATATTACCAACAATCTTTCCCATCTTCCTCTTCTTCTGTAAATATAGTACAACACAACATTACTTTCTCCTCAGATTCAACACCCAAATTGTACAGAGAACAATTGTACATGTTCTCAGGGTTTCTATTTTAACTATTACCAACAATTTTCCCAAAATATCTTTCTCCTCTTCCTCTTCTTCTGCGGTCGCAACAACACAACAAAACCTTTTCCAACATCAGGAGAAATGTTGCACAGGTCCTCCTCCTCCTCCTCCTCCTCCTCACCTGTCTGTAGTGTAACGACGTGGAGTGGAGGCAGAGCTAATCGGCTGTCTGAACTCAGGTGTCGCATGACACGAGGAGGCCTTTAGCTGTTCTTTAGCTTGCAGCGTTCTGTCTTCAGGAGGACAGGACAGGAGGAGGAGACGGCTGTCTTCAGGAGGAGGAGGAGGAGGAGGGAGGAGGAGGATGAAGCAGCAGCGACCGTGGTTGTAGCAGAGGGACGACGAGGAGGAGGAAGAGGAGGAGGTGTGATAAGGGAAGGAGAGCAGCTGTCCGTTCTCAGAGGAGAGGAGGGAGCAGGAGCGAAGGTCTACCGTCTGCAGGGAGGTGCAGCGACGAAGCAATGGGAGGCACTGCTCCGTCACCTTCACACAACCTGAAACACACAAACACACAGTCAGAAAATACAGCTGTACACAACAACACGCAGATGATGTGCTGCTTTATTGTGGTAACTTACTTTAACTTATACTTACAGTAACTTATACTATAAGAAATTAAAATAAAAATAATCTTTGTATTTACCTGCCAGGTTGATGTAGGTGAGGCTCTCTCTCAGGGGGGAGATGGGGGAGGTGAGGGTGTGCACTGTCTGGTCGGTGACGTTTCCACACTGACTCAGGTCCAACTTGGTCAGGTGGGGAACGTAACGCACCAACAGGCGGGACGAAGCGTCCGACAGGTCCAAACCGGCCAATCGCAGGTCTGTCACGTTCTGGAAACGCCCCACTCTGGTTTCACCGTGAGCTGATCAACCAATCAGAGCAGAGAACAGGTATGACACCAACCCTTCTTCTTATTGGCACAGGGGTTTTAGGTGTAATTATAAAAATAATACATAAATACATAATATTGTTCATTTTAAGGGTTTTCACCACTCAGTAAGCCAGTAAAATAACTAATTTTACAATCCATTAATTGTTCAGTCAATAATTATCCATTTTTATTATTAAAGCTTTATTAACGGAGGAATTAACAGAATTATAAAAGTCTCTTTCGTCTTTCAAACAGAGAAATGGTTCATCCAGACACCTCAACAAAAACTTCACTCCATCATCCGTAAATTTAAGAGATCTGAAGCTAATCTTCACAGACGCACAGAGTTTAATCTCTCACCTGTCCGGGTGTCAGGTGGGGGGGCCAACAGCT
The DNA here is from genome assembly GCA_023238725.1 of Scortum barcoo. NCBI lineage: Eukaryota > Metazoa > Chordata > Actinopteri > Centrarchiformes > Terapontidae > Scortum > Scortum barcoo. Next base: position 560,907 of record CM041547.1, read on the forward strand.
CTCTCAGGTGGGAGTCTTTGAGGTCCTCCACTCTGCTGAGGTCCAGCAGCTTCAGGCAGGGACAGACGGCCTGACACAGAGCGGAGACCGCCGGCCACGGACAGCCAGACACATTCAGCTCCAACAGACCTGCACAGGTGAGGGGACAGGTGAGACTCACACTGTATCTGTCAGTACCTAAAGTGAACATTGCCCGAGGAGCTCCAGAGGAAAATTAATGTGTGTGTTTGTTCAGGTAAAACAGGACATCTGAATAAAGACACAGACGAGCTTCAGGTGAACAGGAAGTGTTGGCGCACCTTGTAAGCGGTTGATGAGCCACATCAGCTGTTTCTTGGAGATGTTGGTGTAACCCAGGTTGAGGGAGACAGGCTGTCGGCGGATGATGCCGCTCAGCAGCATCGGGGGGGTGATGGAGCGCTGCCGGCTCAGGTCGATCTGCGTCCACAACCTTTTATCACAACACCTGCAGGACAGAGACGAGTTTCAGAACAAACACCGAACACCGAACACAGCTCTGACAAACAACGTGTAGTTTTCAGATCAATTTAATGTTCTGTCAACTTGGTTTGAATTAAAGCTGTTAGAGAACTTTTTATGTCGACAAATAATTAAAAGACAATAATCCATCCACAGAGTAAAAGTACTTAAAAAGCAATCATCATAAAAGATCATTTTTAAAGTGTCGACAAGTCCAACCTGAACGTCTTGTTTCTGTATGTTTCTAACAGCGTCGGTATCATCACCTCTGTGTCGTCACTAGTGTCCCTTTAGTGCAGAAACACTGAAAGTTTGATGGCTTCAGTCTGGTATTATTCTCGAGCGCTCAGAGAGCAAACACTGACCAGGTAAAGTTAAAGATCAACACTCGTCAGCTCTGCTTCTTCAAAATGATACATTTCTCTCATTTTATCAGTGTCTCCTTTAATTAGCTGCATTCGTGTTGACCTGCTCAGACTGCAGATGGAAACTCTGAACTAAATCTGGTTCAAAACATCTTTTCTGTTTGAAGATTCAAGTTTCCTCATAATGAACAAAGAAAAAACTCCTCCTGCAGCAGAGTAAAAACTGATCGACCCATCAGAGCAGACGACAGGACAGAAATATAAATTAAAATAAATTAACAAATTCAATCAAGGCACAAATTCAGGACTTAACCCCAAATCTGAAACTAATGGCTGGATCAAGGACTGGATCAATGAAGGGATCAATGACTGGATCAGTAAATGGATCAATTACATCAAGGAGTTTTAAAGAGTTTCCTGAACACAGACAGGAGTCCAAACCTGAAGGTTTTTAACCTCTTAAAACACATTCAGAGTAAAAAGGCAAAACTTCACTGATAAAGTCTTTAAAACTTATTGATCAGAGTCTATCACCTCCATCAGCTGCACACTAGAACTCTAAACACACCTCAGTGATCAACACAGTATTGATTACAAAGTTACAGAAACACAGAAAGTGATAAAAACTGAAACTGGGTTGAGTTCAGACTCTGAATCAGATGATGAGATGAAGAACGACGGACGTGCTCCAGGAACTATCCAGTACCAACCCAACAACTACACAGAACCACTGAGTCTGAGCTGACCCTGAACTACACCGTGTGACGTCATCCTGTGATGTCACTCACCAGCGGCTCCAGGTGCGGCATACTCTCATGCAGACGCACAGCTCTCTCTGGCTCAGGTGTGTGAACACTCTGAGCCACACGTCGCGTGTCATGATGTGGGAGGAGCCAGAGTCCAGCGGCAAGCAGCTGGGCTCAGGGCAGGTGGGGGGGGGCCGCACCAGGTGTCTCTCCATCTGAACCGGCCGGGGGGGCGACAGGGCACAGCGGGCGGGCTGCGCTTCATCATCTGAGAGCGTGGGGCGAGGCGGGACGGCTGCGAGCAGGGAGACGCCGCCATCGCTGACATCATCATCAGACCGCCTCCCCCGGCACCAGCCCCCCCTCCTCCCCCATTGGAGGTGGGGATGGAAGAGGAGGAGGAGGAGGTGATGTTGTTTCTGGATGTCTGGTTCTTACTGTTGCTACGGATCTTGTTGCCGCGGCTCCCGCTGCCTTTGGTCCCACCCCCTCCTCCCCCACTGTGTCTGTGATTGGTCAGAACCCCACTGGCGTTCTCCTTCTCCCCTCCCTCTCTCCCCCCACCTGTCCCTCCTCGTGTCCGTCCATTGCGCGCCTCCTGCCCGTTGCTGCGCTGCTTCCCTGTAAAGCCGTCGTGTTTGCGAGGACGGAGGCATCTGATTGGAGGAGAGGGGTGAGGGCGAGGGGCAGGGAGGCGGAGTTTTTCCTGGTCCTGTCGGAGGTGGGCGTGTCCTCCTCCTCGCCATCCAGCAGTCCTCCTTTCCACCCTCTGGGAGTTAACCCCGCCTCTCCTCCTCCCCCTCTCCTCCGAGCCTTTTCCCCCCGCAGCCTCCTCCTCCAACTCCTCCCTCCCCCTCCTCCCTCCTCCTCCGACTCCTCGCTGGCGCTGAAGCCCAGCTCGGCCAGACGCCGCTCCCTCTCCCTCTCTCTCCCCGCTCGCTACGACTCCTCTCTCGTTCCGCGCCCGGCTGCCGCTGCTGTTGCCGTAGACGACAGGAGGAGGCGGGGCTGGGGAGGAGGACAAAGGTGAGGAGCCTCCTCCCACCTGGTCCCCCCTCAGGGAGTCGTCAGAGTCGGACTCGGAGTCGGACTCTGAGCTGGAGGAGGAGGATGACGAAGACTCGGGCCGCCGCTCCAGCAGACACATCCTCTTGAACCGCTCCAGTTTCTCCCTGTGATGGGAGCGCTGGTCTGCACTTGACGTCCCGCCTGCACCTCCCCCGCCTACCCCACCTCCCGCCCCAGGCTGAGAAGAAGCAGAAGCTGAGGAGCCCTGCAGTGCTCCTGCTCCTCCAGCTGAGGAGGTGGGACCGTTGGATTCCGTTGCTTCCTGTTTGGGTTTCTGACAGAGAGAAAAATGTGAATCAGGACATTTGAACTTCAACAAAACGGAGTTCAGCGTTCAAGAAGAAGAGTCGGACAGACAGAACAGGAGGTGTGTCTACGTCCAGATAAACATCCTGACGACCATCGATCAGACCTGCTGTGAGCTTGAGCTGTTACCATGTCAGTTCGTACCTTTTTGAGGCGTTTCTCGTGGGCGCCCTTCATCTGAGAGAGAGACAAGAGGGAGAGACAGACAGTCAGAGCAGTGAACCGGGTCAACACATCACCACCTTGGACCTCCTCAGTCCTGAAAGAACAGGAGCAGCTCACCTTCTTCTTGGCCCCACTGTCCTGAGGCAGCTCCTTCTCCTTCTTCCTCTTGTGTCCCCCGTCTGTCCTCCCCCCCTCCTCCAGGGAGGGAGGGGCTTTCTTTTTAGGGGGCGGGTCGTCCGTGAGCTTCCAGCGGCCCACCTCCCCGTTATCCAGCCTTCGCTTCCCAGAGCCGTCCGCCTGGTCCTGCACACAAACACGGAAACGCTTTAATGATTGGGATCACAGGAGCATAACAAACTGCAGCAGGAAGAAGAGATGGCACAGTGAATTCTTCATTTATGAGAAAACTAGTCAGACTCAAAATCACAGGTTTTAATTATCATCAAATCACAACTTGTAAAGATAACCTTTTTCTTATAAAGTCACATTTTTTCCCTGTAAAGTGTAAAAAAAAAAAAAAGCAATATTAATAAATATTTGGACTTTAAAATATTTTTAGTTGAATAAAGTTATTTTTGAACAGCAGCACTAATATTCCCATAATCATCAGAGGAAATGTTTCCTAAATCTGAGTCCTGACTGGCGTATCTCTGATCAGTCTCAGTGAAGCGATGGATGTTTAGTGTCTCTCCACCAGTTTGACATCCCGTCTGACTCTCACCTTGCTGGTTTTTCCCTCCTTGTGGCACTTCGGACACTCCCAGCAGTTTGGGATTTCATCGTTGATGATTCCTTCAGCTTTCCCCATCTGAGGACACAAACACATTCAATTCATCATCTCTGCTGCAGGGCTTTTAATATGAAAGAGCTGCAACAGGATATCACACATGGTCACTTTTACAGAAAAGGAAAATTGATCAGTTTATTCTTTGATGGACAGAATATGTTGATCAGTCACTGAAGTTATTTATCATACTGTCAACACGTCCTGCCACCTCCTTCAACTTTCTGTCAGTAAACTAAATCCTAACTGATGACAGTTGATCCTAAAAAATGATTCACAATTAAATAAAATAATCAACATATTAATCATGAAAATACTGCTATGATATGTTCTTGTTTGGGATGGATGAAGTGAACAAACGCTGCAGGTGACTCGTTTCTTTTTCGCCATCATCTTTCAGGACTTTGTTTCTTTGACCACTGGAGTTTATTTCTCCGTCTGGTGTTCACGGTAACGACTGGCTGCATTCAGTCAGCAGGACACACACAGCACAGTTTGTTCTGATATGAGCAAATCACAGATCAGTGAGGCCTGCAGCGCCACACCTCCACTTTATCAGGAAGAAAACAAAATGAAAGAACGTTCTGACTATTCTGACAGGTATCAGGGGCAGGATGTGGTTTATCTCACAGGAAAATGCTAAGAAATCTGAGGTGACGTCTCCAAGCTGAAAAGAACTGGAGTCAAACTGAGACGGCAGCAGGTTGGTGGTCACTGACCTTGAGGCAGCTGGGGTGGATGATTTCATTACAGATGGTGCACTCCATCAGAGAGAGGCTGAACTTCTCCTCCTCAGAGTCCACCGTGTCCTCCTTCCCTGCCTCGCCGCACGTAAAACACACCGCCGTGTGAGGCAGCACGGGCTGTACGAGAGAGGGAGAGAGATAGGTGAGTCAGACAGGTGTGGGGATCAGTAACAGAGAGCAGCAGAGGCTCATGGGAATGTTTGTAGTTCTGCAGGTATGTGGACCTGATGACGGCTGTGACTGGATATAATTACTATAGGTTATTTTTTTATTATTCCTATTTGAAACATTTTTCTTCCTTGTCCACAGCTGGCACCTACATTACCCACAATGCACCTGTACAAACAGACCAAGGTGTTATGTCAGTAATGGAGCATCTGGTGACATCACTGCCAACGAGTCAGTATCAATAAAGTAATCGATAAAAAATAAATTGAACAAAGCTGTTTAAGTTTGTTCTGACGGTGACACCACCAGAGGGCATCTCTACTCCTCCTCCTTCCTCTTCTGCTCCTCCTCCTCCCATGACCACAGATAAATAAATAAATAAACCCTGATCAGAAATAATATGAAGAGGAGCAGATCGGCCGGTTCAGTGGTTGTGTGTGTGTGTGTGTGTGTGTGTGTGTGTGTTGAAGCATCTCTCTGAAACCACGGCGATGGATCAAAGCCAACTCTCTCACTCGCAGCACCAGCAACCATTTGTGGTTGCCACGGAAACCCAGCATCCTCTCCTGCTGGGCTCCAGCTCTCCGCTGATGCTATTTGAAGACTCGACACACAGAAAAATCCACACCTTCATGTTTAAAGACGCACTGAGTGTGTGTGTGTTAATGTCTGTATCTTTGTGAGAACATTTTGTGCAGCCCTCACTTCCTCATAAAAACCTCTCTCTGTAATATCTCTGTTAAAACACACTGTGAACAATCAATCAATCTGACTGATTAATGACTAGTTTAGAAGTTTAAATTATATGTACATAAAGATGATGAAGATCTGTGATTTGTTTTGGTATTTCATCCCCAAATATAAAGCTTCAATTGTTTCCTTTAAAGGAGGATCTGATTTTCAGTCCATCATGACGGAGGCAGCAGGTCGTCGCCCACAGAGACCGCCATGTTTCTACGGCAGCCCAGAGGGGACAAATTGTCTCTGCAGAGGTCCTTTTATATTGTGAAGTGACGGATAACAGTCACTGGCTCTCTGAGTACACTCTATTGATAATTAACAACATCTTACTTCTTTAGATTACATCAGTTAAATCATCTTCATCTCAGCGAAGAAAAAACAGTCAAAAATCAATATACTTTCTGATCACCAATCAGCACAAGCCGATCGTGAATGGACCTGACGGGCCACCGCAGGTTCTGCTTCTGTTTCGCCTTGAACGGAAGAGATGAGGACGACCTGCAGCCTCTCTACACTCTGCTTTAACGTTCAGCCAGAATATCTGAATGATTTTATTGATTCACTGAACTGATTGATTCAGGTTTAAGTCACTAGTTTACAGATAAATGTTGTGGAGTAAAAAACAACTTCACCTCGCAGACGAAGAAGAAAAACCTCTGAACATGTTCAGGTGTCGATCCTGCTGTCAAAGTCCTTAATGAGTGTGTGTGTGTGTGTGTGTGTCTCACCGCCGTGCACTGTCTCAGGAGGCAGGACTGCTTCATGCGGCCGGGGCCTCCAAACTTCTTCATGTCTTTGCAGAAGTGACACTCTCCACACTCGGTCCTCATGCACCCAGGCCTGGCAGCGTCGGCACCGTGTCCGCCTGCGCCTTGCCCCCATGCCGCCAGCCCCGCCGCCATTACAGCGCCTTACTGCCCGACATCCCCGAACAAGTCAGCTGTGGACACAAAACAGGATCGACAAATCAATAATAATTCATCAATAAATACATCTCATCAAATATCACTGTGGTCAGATGACAGCACAACATTACCACTCATTGACCATCAGGTGACATCAGAGCTGAACGCCACACGTGATGTCACATGCGAAGTTTGTTTTCTGAAAACGTGAAAATCACTGATTCATCTTCTCCATCACATTTCAGGAAAACTCCGCCTCCTGTAGACAGCGCTGATTAACATCACAGAATTCTTAGAGAGTTGGACGTCTCCACTTTCTCAAACTGTTATGAATCCAAAATATCTTGGACACTGGTGCTACCATCTTAAGACGCTTACATCAATTGGAGGCCCCGCCCACACATCAGCCTGACTCAATCAATAATCATTAATTAGCAACTGTTAGCTAACGATCACTTGCTAAACTTAAAGTGACGGCTCATGTTTATCACACGAATCAGCCGTAAACAGACTCACCTGAACAGACTCTGTTTATAGTGACAAACATTTTTGATAAAAGTTCATCATTAAAGACTCGTGAACAAAGTTTCTGGCAGGTGTGTGTTTTACCTTTCAGTCCTGACATGTCCCTTACTGATCAACTTATTGATCATAAAATGCTGATAAGTATGTGACCATCACCTGATCGCTCAGTCGACCTCTAATCACAGCGATCAGACTTTTGGTCAAACAAAACATCCTGGACGCTGGCTGTCTGTGCTGGACGTTCATCACTCTGTCCGGACTCTTATTGCGCTTTTCCATCACACAGTTCTAGCACCTACTCGACTCGCTCAGTTTCGGTCGTTTTCCATTACAACAGAGTACCACCTCAGCGTGGGTGGGGTTGTCATAGCCTGTAACGCTGGCCGAAACTCCAGCAACGTCATTTGTTATGCGACACAAACACAAAACAACTATGGAGCAATGGAGGCCACCAGACAAAGAAATGTCTGCAGCCTCGTCGTTGCTCCGCGTGGGTTGATTTCTGTGCAGCATCTCTGATCGTGTTCGTTGTTGTTATTGCGTTTTAAAAATGGC
>CM041547.1:573460-575960 GCA_023238725.1 Scortum barcoo
CCAGAGTTGGACAGGAACCACCAGGAGCCTCACCCTGCTTCATCACGCAGGCTCAGACAGCTGACTGAGGCTCATGAGCTGTCAGACGTGTGGAGGATTTTTAACAGAAATCACAGGCAGTATACATGGAGTCACTCCAAAGACAACTTGCTATCTCTGGCCAGGCTAGACAGGATCTACGCTTTTAAACATCATGTGAACATTTTTAACAGCTGTCACATCAACCCAGTGGGCTTCTCAGATCATTGTCTTGGTTTTTTGTTCTGTTTTTATAAAAAATGTGCGTCTGCAAAGTGCGTATTGGCATTTTAATGTCGCCCTGCTCCATGACAAAGCTTTTAGAGCGGCTCTTGAACATTTCTGGCTAGCTCACAGAAAGTCTAAGTCTGTTTTTAGCAGTGTCCAACAATGGTGGGACTTTGGAAAGACTCAGATTAAGCAACTTTGTCAACAAGTTCACTCGTAATGTCACTAGAGACATGACCAGATCTATGAGGGACTTGGAGATTCAGCTGGTAGAACTGCAGAGTCGAGCAGAGTCTACAGGAGATCGAGGGCTTTTAAATTCCCTTAAATCTAAAAAGCGGGCTCTAGCCAACCTGCTGGGCGTCGCAGCAGAAGGTGCTCTGGTCAGGTCACGGTTTCTTAACATCACCCAGATGGATGCCCCCTCTCAGTTCTTTTTTGGTCTGGAGAGGAAGAATGGACAAAGAAAAATAGTTCACTCCTTGCTGCGATCCAGTAACGGCTCTGCAATCTCCGACTCTTCTGAGATCAGGAAATTTGCAGTGTGTTTTTATAAAGACCTATATAAGAGTGAACTTACAGACAACCCAGATGTGTGCAGCAGTTTTTTCACAGGTCTTCTACAGGTGGAGACTGAAGCCAACACAAAGTTAGAGGCTCAGTTAACTCCGCAAGAACTGTATGCTGCTCTGATGAGCCTAAAGAGCGGGAAAGCTCCCGGCATTGATGGTCTCCCTGTTGACTTTTATAAATCTTTCTGGTCTGTGTTGGGAGAAGACCTGTTGGAGGTTTTTAACGACTGCCTGGAGAGAGGACGGCTGCCTCTGAGCTGCAGTAGAGGGCAGTCATCACCTTACTGCCCAATAAGAAGGGAGACCTGCAGGAGCTAAAGAACTGGAGACCTGTATCGCTGCTCTGCACGGACTATAAAATAATGTCCAAAGTCCTGGCCTCCAGACTCAGAGAGGTGATGGCATCGATCATCCATCCTGATCAGACGTACTGTGTGCCCGGCAGGCTAATCAGTGACAACGTCACTTTGATTCGGGACATTTTGGAGGTCTCTGGCTCATTGGCTGTAGACACTGGTCTGATTTCAATAGACCAGGAAAAAGCTTTTGACCGGGTTGAACACAAGTATCTGTGGCAGAACTTTAGCTGCTTTTGGTTTCAGCCCAGGCTTCATAGCTAAGATCCGGGTTCTGTACTGTGACATTGCGAAGTGTGCTGAAAATAAATGGAGGTCTGAGTGCTCCTTTTAGGGTTCAGAGGGGGATCAGACAGGGCTGCTGTCTGTCCGGCATGCTCTACTCTCTGGCCATCGAACCTCTGCTTCACAAACTGAGGAACAAGCTGAGTGGTGTATGTATGTTCCCGGCTGCAACGACGTCTCTTTTAAACTGTCGGCGTACGCCGATGATGTCATAGCCCTGGTTAACTCACAGAAGGACATTGACATTTTAACGAACACTGTGGATCAGTTTGGGTGTATTTCCTCGGCCAGAGTTAACTGGGGCAAGAGTGAAGCTGTTGTGGTTGGGGACAGGTTGGGGGTCAGCTCAGGCTACCTGGAGGCTTGATGTGGAAGAAAGGAGGGCTGAAATATTTGGGAGTCTTTTTGGGCAATGAAATGTTTGTAAAGAAAAACTGGGAAAATGTTTTAGAAAAGGTCAAAGGTCGGCTTGAAAAATGGAAATGGCTTGTACCAAAAATGTCCTACAGAGGCCGTGTACTGATTCTAAACAATCTGATCTCCACTGCTCTGTGGCATTCGGTTGGCCTGTGTCGACCCCCCAGTTTCTCTTCTGTCTCGCATTCAGGCAGTGTTGGTAGACTTTTTCTGGGACAGGTTGCACTGGGTCCCTCAGAGCATCCTGTTTCTGCCAAAGGAGGAGGGTGGACAGGGTCTGGTCCATCTAGCCAGCAGGGGCGCTGCCTTCCGCCTACAGTTCTTACAGAGACTCCTCACCGGACCTGCAGACCTGGTTTGGAGGCGTTTATCCTGCTGCATCTTGCAGAGGTGTGGTGGTCTGAGACTGGGTCCGGCTCTGTTCCTGATGGACTGCAGGAGGTCTGGACACTTCATCTCTGCCAGCGTTTTACAGAAGTGTTTTCTCAGTGTGGATTTTACTGAGGAAGCAGAGGAGGGAACAGGCCGACTCTCTGTACTGGCTCTTACAGGAACCGGTACTGTTTGGAGGGTTTCTGGACTGTCCCAGCTGGAGTGGACCCACTCTTGTCCAGACTACTGAGA
>CM041547.1:580960-593460 GCA_023238725.1 Scortum barcoo
TGGTTTTTTACCTCAGAGCTGTAGGAGGGCTGTAATCACTCTGCTCCCAAAGAAGGGAGACCTCCAGGATCTGAAGAACTGGAGACCGGTCTCTTTGCTTTGCAGGGACTACAAGGTCCTGTCGAAGGCTCTAGCGTTGAGACTCAGAGAAGCGATGGCTGAGGTGGTTCATGTTGACCAGACTTACTGTGTGCCCGGCAGGTTAATTAGTGATAACATTCACTTAATTCGGCAGGTTTTGGACGTCTCTGGCTCTTTGGGCATTGGGACTGGTCTTATTTCAATAGACCAGGAAAAGGCTTTTGACCGGGTTGAACACCAGTACATGTGGAAGACGCTTGCTGCGTTTGGGTTCAGCCCAGGTTTCATTGCTAGGATCCAGGTTTTGTACCGTGACGTTGCGAGTATACTGAAAATTAATGGTGGTCTGGCTGCGCCTTTTATTGTTCAAAGAGGAGTGCGGCAGGGATGCTCATTGTCAGGCATGCTGTATTCTTTAGCCATTGAGCCCCTGCTGCATAAGCTTAAGAAAGGAACTGCTTAGGTGTGTGTTTTCCTGGGTGTCCTGCAGCTGTGAAACTGTCAGCCTATGCTGATGATGTTTTGGTGGTTTTAAATACGCAGACGGACATAAAGGTTCTGGAGGAAAATGTAGAGCTATTCAATAGAATTATCATCATCCAAGGTCAACTGGAACAAGAGTGAAGCGTTTGTAACCATGAAAGACTCTCTGAATGGGCTGGTTTTACCTGGAGGGCTGAGTTGGAAGATGGGGGGGTTGAAGTACCTCGGGGTGTTTTTAGGCGATGAACAGTGTTTAAAGAAAAACTGGGAGGGGGTTTTAGAGAGTCCATTGAGGGCAGACTGAGGAGGTGGAGGTGGTTGGTTGCCATGCATGTCTTTTAGAGGTAGGACCCTTGTTATTAATAATCTAGCGTCCTCCTCTTTATGGCATAGGCTGGCGGTGGTGGATCCCCCCTCTAATCTGCTCTCACGGGTCCAGGCTATTTTAGTGAACTTCTTTTGGGACAGACTCCACTGGCTCCCACAGGCGGTGCTGTTTCTCCCTAAGGAGGAGGGAGGACAGGGGCTGGTTCACCTGGCCAGCAGAGGTGTGCGGCTTTCCGGCTGCAGTTTATTCAGAGGCTGCTGTACGGACCACAGGATCTGGTGTGGAGACCTCTGGCCCAGCTGACCCTGCGGAGTGTTGGAGGCCTAGGTTTACAGCAATCTGTGTTCTTAATGGATTTTAAAGCGGTGAATTTACTTTCCCTTCCTGTGTTTTACCGTGGATTGTTCAGCGTGTGGAAGCTGCTGTGGAGACAGAGGGTTCGGCATGAATCCTTGTTTTGGCTGCTGCAGGAACCGAATGGGTCATCACGGAGGCCTCATGAGTGCCCCCTCCTGGGTAGGGGCAGCAGCAGTCGCGAAGGACCTTAGGACTGCAGGGATTTCTACTCTCGAGGCCTTGATGGAGCACGCTGGGCCGGACCTACAGGAGACAGCGGGGTTGGCAGCTGGTCTGGGGTGGAGATCGCAGAGGAGCGTCGGTCGACTGCTGGATCACTGGAGAGCCTGTCTGAGCGGGACAGGAGCGTCGCATGCTGGGAGAGTACAGCCGTGGTCAAACTGCCCACCTGTTCTGACGACCCTTTTCCCCTCCCTCATCATCTTGCCCCAGCTCAAACCAACAGGGTGAGGTGAATCCTGAAGGAGGCCAAGGGCAAAGTACTGTCTGCTCTGATGGTGAGGTGTCTGAACAGACAGAAGCTGCAGCACAGGTCCCTACTACCTTGGAGAGCTCACCTGTCCTTGGGTGAGGAGGTCCGGCCTGAATGGAGGAGTCTCTATACAAACCTCCGCTCTCTAAGAGGGTGGCAGACCTCCAGTGGAGACTCCTGCATGGGATTTTAGCTGTGAACGCTTTTATATCTGTCCTGAACCCTGCTGCTCCAAACACCTGTCCTTTTTGTGGGGCAGTAGAAACTGTTTTTCACTGTTTCACAGAGTGTCATCGTCTTATTCCTCTCTTTCTGCATGTTGGACTGTTTGTTCAGGAAGGCAGGAGAGGTTTTTTCTCTCAGAACCTTCATTCTTGGTTTTAAGTACAACAAGACTCAAAAAGACAAATGCCAGATGATGAACTTTATTCTGGGTCAATCAAAGATGGCGGTGTATGTGAGCAGGAAGAGGAAGGTGGAGGACAGTGTGGACTCTGACATCGTTCTGCTGCTGAGCAGAATGATTAAAGCGAGGGTTCTGATTGACTTTAAATATTACAGAGAAATGAAAGATCTAGAGCGTTTCACACTGACATGGACTCACGGTGGTGTGCTGTGCTCCGTCCAGGAGAACGAACTTTTGTTCTCAGATCAGCTGGTCTGATCTTTTAGCTTAGATTTTTTATTCCACTATTACTGAATGTGAACTGATATAACTTTACACTGACTTAATAAAGTTGTGTTGAAAAATCAAAAAATCAAAAATCTCTCTCTCTCTCTCTCTCTCTCTCTCTCTCTCTCTCTCTCTCTCTCTCCTCTCTCACACTCTCACACTCTCTCTCAGTCTCTCTCTGTCTCTCTCTCTGTCTCTCTCTCTCTCTGAGCGCATGCGTGAGCGTGGTGAGTGGAGGAGTGAATTTCGGAGTGAGTGGTTTCCAACCTTTTTTTTGTCTTTTCTTTGATGTGTTGAACTTTAATGTGATATCATTTAGAGTATTTGGTGTATTTGGTGTAGGGTGTATTTGGTGTATTTGGTGTGTTTTTGTGTTTTGGTGTGTTTGGTGTATTTGGGGTGTTTGGTGTATTTGGTGTGTTTTTGGTGTGTTTGTGTTTGGTGTGTTTGGTGTATTTGGTGTGTTTTGGTGTGTTTGGTGTGTGTTTGGTGTGTTTGGGGTGTTTGGGGTGTGTTTGGTGTGTTTGGTGTGTTTGGTGTATTTGGGGTGTGTTTGGTGTGTTTGGTGGTGTTTGGTGTGTTTGGTGTGTATTTGGTGTATTTGGTGTTTTGGTGTATTTGGTGTATTTGGTGTATTTGTGGTGTGTTTGGTGTGTTTGGTGTATTTGGTGTGTTTGGGGTGTTTTGGTGTGTTTGGTGTGTTTTTGGTGTGTTTGGTGTATTTGGGGTGTTTTGGTGTGTTTGGTGTATTTGGTGTATTTGGTGTGTTTGGTGTGTTTGGTGTGTTTGGTGTATTTGGTGTTTTTGGTGTTTTTGGTGTTTTTGGTGTTTTTGGTGTGTTTGGTGTGTTTTGGTGTGTTTGGTGTATTTTGGTGTGTTTGGTGTATTTGGTGTATTTGGTGTGTTTGGTGTGTTTGGTGGTGTTTGTTGGTGCATTTGGGGTGTTTGGTGTGTTTGGTGTGTTTGGTGTTTGGTGTGTTTGGTGTGTTTGGTGTGTTTGGTGTATTTGGGGTGTTTTGGTGGGTTTGGAGTCTCCCAGCTTTCTGCTGGTTGTCTCCACACATCATGGTGAATGGAGACTTCTCCACGCTTTCCCTGCAGCGTGGAGGAGGTCGGGCTGGCTGTAGGAGAGGTGGTCGGCCACGGCAGCGTGAAGTCGGCCGCTCGGATGAACAGTGCCGTGGTCCTGTTCCTGGACCAGGTGGAGAAGGCGAACTGGGTCATAGAGACAGGTATCGCCATTAACGGATTGCTTGTGTCCGTTGGACCAAGATCATCCTGTCCAACGTCCCCCAGTTCATACCTGATGAGTTCCTGAGCAGAGAGCTGTGTGTCTCATTAAAAAGATCCTGTCGGGCTGTAAATCCGCTGCTGAGGCGCGTCGTGTCTCACAGGAGGCAGCTCTACATGATCCTCAAAAACCGGGACGAGGAGCTCAACCTGCGCCTCCACGTCAGAGTGGAGGACTTTGATTACGTCATATTTGCCACCTCGGCAGCTATGAAATGTTTTGGTTGTGGGAAAAGAGGGACACACAGTCCGAGCCTGTCCTGACCGAGGGGAGCCGGCTCCACCTGGTGTGGGCGGGGCAAGCGGCGCCGTGGACTGGCCCGGGGCCGCCCGATCATCGCGGTGCTGGGGAGCAGGTCCAGTGTCACATCGTGGCCGAGGGCAGAGTGGTGTCAGAGAGCAGGTTGAACTAAATGGTTCTGCTGTGGACAATAACGCACAAACTGGTGCTGAAGAAAAATCTAATAGTGAAGATACAAAAGGAAAATACTGTAAAAATGATGTGAGTGAGCAAGTACAGGTGAAACAAACAGGTGAAGTGTGTGTGAGACACGGGGTGGGACAGGTGTAAGTGTGCGAGACACGGAGGTCAGGACAGGTGAAGTAGGAGATGTACAGGCGAGTGAGACAGGTGAGGTTAGTGGAGTGCAGGTGAGCGAGACAGGTGAGGTTAGTGGAGTGCAGGTGAGCGAGACAGGTGAGGTTAGTGGAGTGCAGGTGAGCGAGAGGTGAGGTTAGTGGAGTGCAGGTGAGCGAGTGAGGTGGAGTGAGTGCAGGAGACAGGTGAGGTTAGTGGAGTGCAGGTGAGTGAGACAGGTGAAATGCAGAAAACGTGGTGTGAAGAGGTCGAGGAGGCTGAGATGGTGGAGCAGGAAGCAGCGTGGAAACTTACTCCGCGTAAAAGAAGAACTAAAGTGAGGAATGTTTGTGGCGAGGCAAAAACAAGCAGAATAAGCACAGACGGACAGGCAGGTAAGAAACAGGTACAGACAGACAGCAGTGACAGTGATGAGTGTGTTTCCGACAGGTAGTGATGTGTCTCTCATCAAACTGAGTGGCAGTAAGGATAAAAAGAGCTACACAGCCAAAATGTTGAAAACCTTCCTTCAGGAAACAAAAAACATGAAGGGAGTCCAGCTGGAGGAGTATTTCCCAGACAAAGAGCTGTTTCACTCCTCGGCCAGGTTCCACATGAGGAACAAGAAGAATCAGCCTTCACTGATCAGGAAGTCTTTAGACTTAGAAAACTTGTTCTCAAAGTTAAGAGACAACTCATTAGTAATGATGGAAAAAGTCCTGTTCTGCATTTTAACTAAGTTATTGTTTGTCTTAAATCTGGTTTTTAATATCTCTCTCTGTATGGACACTTTTAGAGAGTGGGAAGTCTGAATGTGAATGGAGCCAGAGAGATAAAGAAAAGGGCAGTAATTTATGAAACAGCGAGATTGAAACACATTGATGTGCTTTTTCTACAAGAAACACACAGTGATGTGAGCGAGCAGCGAGGCAGACTGGAACAGAGAGTGGGGGGGTGAAGTGATTTTAAGTCACAACACAACACTCAGTGGAGGAGTTGGTTTCCTCTTCTCCACGACGTTCACCCCAGCCGCTCTGGAGGTCGAGCATGTGATTGAAGGGAGGTTTCTTTTAGTCAGAGCTCGGTTCGATCATTTTCACTTTCACTTTGGTTTTTATCAACATCTATGCTCCAACCAGCGGTGCAGAGAGGAAGTTGTTGTTTGGAAAAATCACTGATAAGTTAAATGAATGTGGCTCGGAAGATTATTTATTCCTGGGTGGGGATTTTAACTGTACTGAGAATGAGGTTTTAGACCGAAATCATGCAGAGCCTCATCCAGCATCCCAGCATGCTCTGAGGCAGCTGGTCCACGCTCATGGCCTGGTGGACGTGTGGAGGAGGATGCACGCAGACACCAGACAGTACACATGGTCCCACCTCAAGAGAGAGACAGGATTGTTTTCAGCCAGACTCGACCGTTTTTATTGTTTTAAACATCCATTTTAATATCTTTAAAATGTGTAAAATTATGCCAGTTGGTTTCACGGATCATTCCTTGCTTTCTTGTCATGTTTTTATCAGAAACATTCTGCCCAAGAGTGCTTACTGGCATTTTAACTCAGCTCTGACTTTAGACAAAAAATTTCAGAGATGCTCTTATTTATTTGTGGACTGCTTTTAGACAGAGGAAAGAATGATTTTAGTAGTCTCAGA
This sequence comes from Scortum barcoo, assembly GCA_023238725.1. Lineage (NCBI taxonomy): Eukaryota > Metazoa > Chordata > Actinopteri > Centrarchiformes > Terapontidae > Scortum > Scortum barcoo. The sequence continues at coordinate 586,878 of CM041547.1, forward strand.
CAGTGGTGGGACCATGGGAAAATTGAAATTAAACTCTTGTGTCAGCAGCACACTCTCAATGTTACACGAGACATCACCAGATCTATAAAAGATCCACAGGAGATCGAGGATATATTGAAATCCTCAAATCTAAAAAAATGGCTTTAGCCAGCCTGCTGGATGTGAAAGTACAGGGCGCACTGGTCAGGTCCAGAGTTCAAAACATCACTGAGATGGATGCTCCCTCTAGCTTTTTCTTTGGCCTAGAAAAAAAACAAGGACAGAAGAAAGTGATCTGCTCTCTCCTATCAGACACAGGGCAGGAGCTAACGGAGCCTGGCCAGATAAGGAGGCGAGCTGTTGAGTTCTACTCCTCCCTGTATACCAGCGAGTATGAAGGAGGAGGACGAGCTGTTTGAGGGGTTCTGCAGTGAACTGCCTCAGGTCTCTGAATGGACCAACTCACAGCTCGAAAAGCCGCTGCAAGATGCAGGAGCTTCAGGCCGCTCTGCAGAACATGCAGGGACGGAAGTCTCCGGGCATTGATGGCCTCACTGTTGAGTTTTTTAAAGCCTTTTGGGACATTTTAGCAAACGACATTTTGGATGTCTTTAATGAAAGTCTGGCTTCAGGTTCACTGCCACTGTCCTGTCGTAGGGCTGTCATCGCCCTACTACCAAAAAAAGGCAATCTGCAGGACATTAAGAATTGGCGCCCTGTGTCTCTCCTCTGCACAGATTACAAACTTCTGTCCAAGGCCTTAGCAAATAGGCTAAAAGAAGCTATGGAGCAGGTCATCCATCTGGACCAGACCTACTGTGTGCCCGGCAGGTCCATGGTAGACAACATCTACCTAATTCGGGATGTTTTGGAGGTCTCCAGTTCACTTGGGCATAAACACTGGTCTGATTTCTCTAGATCAGGAAAAGGCTTTTGACCGCGTTGAACACAACTTCCTCTGGAAAGTCATGGAGAGGTTTGGGTTCAGCGCAGGTTTCACAACAAAGATAGCAGCTAAGATCAAGGTGCTGTACAGTGACATTGAGAGCGTGCTGAAGTTAAATGGTAGTCTGTGTGTGCTCCCTTCAGAGTGTGTAGAGGCGTCCGGCAGGGCTGCGCTCTGTCCGGGATGCTCTATGCACTCTCCCTGGAACCCCTGCTGAACAAAATACGCACAAGCATTCAAGGCCTGATTTTACCTGGGTGTGGGGGAAACATTGTTTTATCTGCTTATGCGGATGATCTTATTGTTCTTATTAAAAACCAGGGTGAAGTTAATATTTTAGCCAATATTATAAAGGATTTTACCATCATATCAGCAGCAAGAGTGAACTGGAAGAAAAGTGAAGCTCTTGCTGTTGGTAGATGGTGCATGGTGCTGCTGATCTCCCAGTTCTTCCACAGAACCTCTGTTGGAAAGAAGATGGCCTAAAATACCTTGGCATCTTCTTGGGAAATGAAAGAATGGTCAGGAGGAACTGGGAGAACATCACAGAAAAAATTGAGGGAAAACTAGCAAAGTGGAAATGGTTATCCCTCAGATGTCATACAGAGGTCGAGTGCTTGTGCTGAATAATCTGGTAGCCACTCAACTCTGGCATCGCCTTGCCTGTGTAGAACCTCCCTCAGGGCTACTAGTCAAGATACAGAGCAAAATAGTTGACTTTTTCTGGGTGTATTGTTTTTATCCAGAGAAGAGGGGGGACAGGGCCTCATCCACCTGGCCAGCAGAACAGCCACCTTCAGGTTACGTTTTGCCCAGAAGTTCCTGACCGCTCCATTAGACATAGTGTGGAGAGACGTGGCCAGCTGCATTTTCAGACGCACAAATAACCTGGGGCTAGATGCTGCTTTGTTTTTAATCGATTCCAAATTTTTAAAGCTAAAAGGGTTACCTCCATTTTATCAGGGTGTTTTTAAATCCTGGGCACTTTTTAACTGTAAAAGACGTGAAACTTCTAACTCTCTGCACTGGTTGTTAAAGGAGCCGCTGATATATGGGGCGAGACTGGACGTCTGCAGTGATGCCACGCCATGCCTGATGGCAGCGCTGCACCAAACAAAGACTCTGTGCCTGCAGCAGCTGGTAGACGCAGTAGGACCGGCGCTGACCGATGCCCAGGAGCTGGGCTCTTTACTGGGCATCCAATCTGTCCGGGTGGCTCAGAGGATCCTGGAGCTCTGGAGGCAGAGGCTTTCTGGGAAAGAGAAAAGCCTCATCACAGAGTACAGCCGGAAAACCTCTGAACCTGACCCCAAAGACCCCTTCCCTGAAATCCTCCTAAGCCCAGTGCTCGAAGAGGCAAGTGGACCTCTGCTGGTCACATGCAACCCCACAAACCTGAGCCTGCACAAGGCTGACAACAAGACTCTGTACAGGAACTGTGTGAAGAGCATGAACAGGAGGGGGCTGAGCGGCCGACCACCACTCACCGCATGGACCAGCAGACTGGGAACCGACGGATGGAGCGACACCACAGTGGAGGGTTTTATATAAACCCCCCCTTAAAAAACGAACTGCCGACCTCCAGTGGAGGATTTTACATGCTGCTATTGCCTCAAATGCTTTTATTTCTGTTCTTAATCCTGCTGCCTCCAACAAATGCCCTTTCTGTGATCTGCATGAGACCGTATTTCATATTTTTACTGATTGTAAGAGACTCACTGAACTCTTCACTCTCTTAACTCAGGTTTTCAGTCTTTTTAATGAAACTTTCTCAAAGGCAAGGTTTATTCTTGGTGCTGGTTATAAAAAGACAAACCGAGTGAAGTGGCAGCTTCTGAATTTCCTGCTAGGAGAAGCCAAACTTGCAGTGTATGTGAGCAGGAAAAACAAAATGGAGGACAGAGCAGGTCAAGAAGCCACATCAGTGTACGTGTGTAACGTCAGAGCCAGACTGTGGCTAGAGTTTAAATTTTACAAAATGATGGGTGACCTGGAGACTTTCAGACAGCAGTGGTGCTACAGGGACATAATTTGCACTGTTAATGATGAAGATTTGCATTTTGCACAATTTTTTACCTTTTAAGCTCATGTGACTGTTTTTTAATGTAAATGTGATTAATGTGAGCATGTAAATAAAGTGTTTTTGTAAAAATAAAAAAAATCTCTCTCTCTCTCTCTCTCTCTCTCTCTCAGTGCATGCTGGGAGATTGTGGCGTGTGAGTGAGACGCGGAGCGTTTGAGTTTGGAAAACTCTTTTTTTGTGTTTTTCTTTCTTTATTAATGTATTTTGTTAATATTTTGTAGTGGTGGTGGTTCACAATAGTTTAATATTGACGCACGGGGGGGTTTAGGGTAATTTAGGGGTTTATTTGTTTTTTTCTCTCCTGCCGGTGTCTCCGCCGGCCGGCGGCTCAGAGCCATGCCGGTAAATGGAGACTTCACCAAACTGACGAGGAAACACGGCATCAAGATCTCTGCGCCGGTTTCCCTGCAGCGTGGAGGACATCGGGCTGGCTGTGGGGGAGAAGGTCGGGCACAGCAGCATCAAGTCGGCCGCGAGGATGAACAGGCTGTCGTCCTCTTCCTGGATCAGGTGGACAAGGTAAACCGCGTCATCGAGACAGGTGTCACGGTGAACGACATGTTTGTGCCGGTGCTGCCGCTAACGCAGCCCGCAACCAAAGTGATCCTGTCCAATGTCCCTCCGTTCATCACCGATGAGTTCCTGAGCAGAGAGCTCTCCAGACACGGGAAGGTCTCCCCGATTAGAAAGATCCTGTCTGGATGTAAGTCTCAGCTGCTGAAACACGTGGTGTCTCACCGGAGACAACTTTATATGATACTGAACCACCGGGGAGAGGAGCTCAGCCTCACCGACCGAGACAGCTCACCGGAGACAGCTTTATATGATCCTGAACCACCGGGGACGAGGAGCTCCAGCCTCACCGGAGACAGCTTTATATGATCCTGAACCACCGGGACGAGGGGCTCAGCCTCACCGGAGACAGCTTTATATGATCCTGAACCACCGGGACGAGGAGCTCAGCCTCCGCTTCATGGTTAAAGTAGATGATTATGATCACGTGATCTTTGCGACCTCATCGGTGATGACGTGCTTTGGTTGCGGTGAGGAGGGACACACCGTGAGGGCCTGTCCGGTGCGCGCTGAGCCGGTCCCGCCGGGCCCGGGGGGGGGCGGCTGGCGCTGCGGCGGCTTCGCCCGCCGCTCCGCCGCTTGGTGCGGGGCGGGGGCAGTGCTGCTCAGGCGGCCTGGTGCCTGCCATGCGGCAGGGCTCCCCGCTCGGGGTGTCCGCTGCGTGCGGGGCCGGTCGCGGCGCCGCGCTGCACGCTGCGGCGTGTCGTGCGGCTGCTGTGTCTGTGCCGGTACACCGGGGTGTTGGGCACGGTGAGAAGGAGGGTGAACAAGGTGTAGGTGAGGTAGGGGAAAGTGAGGTAGAAGGGGAAAAACAGACAGATGAAAGTGAGGTGGGAGGGGAAAAACAAACAGATGAAAGTGAGGTGGGAGGGGAAAAACAAACAGATGAAAGTGAGGTAGAAGGGGAAAAACAAACAGATGAAAGTGAGGTGTGTGGGTCAGTAATAAACGAAATAGGTGAAGGCAGTGAGACACAAAAGGGTCAGACAGGTGAGATCACAGAGGCACAATTGGGGAAGACTGGTGGAGTCAAGTAACATAGACATGGAAGATGGGAATCAGCCTCACAAGTTAAGTGAGGATGGTGTTGCTTGCTTGAGTGAGATGGTGGAGGAAGCTGAGGCAGCAGCATCTAATCCAAAGGTTGCAAATAAGCGCAGAAGAAATACCAGAAGTGCAGCAACTGAGTCAAAGTCTACTAAAGTTGGGGAAGAAACAGGGAGGAAGTCTGTACAAGCAGAAGAAAGTGGGAGTGAAGATGAGTGTGAGTCGGATAATAGTGACATACCAGGCTTTAAAATGACCAGCAGCCAACAAAGAAAATTGTACACGGTGGAAGATTTAAAAATCTTCCTCCAACAAACAAAGAATCAACACGGTGTAAAAGTTGAAGAACATTTCCCTGAATTATCAATATTTTGCACATCAGCCAGACTCCATATGAGTCAAAGGGAAGAGTCAGGCCTCACTGACCAGGAGGTTTTTAGATTAAAAAAACTTGTGCTTAAAGTTAAAAAACAATTGAACAATGATGATGCAAAAAATTCCAGTGTGTTTTTTAATTAATTTATTGGTTTTAACTTTGGTTTTCAACATCTCACTTAATATGCATAATTTTAAAGTGGGAGTTTTAAATGTTAACAGGAGCCAGAGATGTAAAAAAGAGAGCACTGATTTATGAAACCATCAAAATAAAACACATTGATGTCATGCTTGTACAAGAGACTCACAGCGATGGTGGAAATGAGACAGAATGGAGGAGGGAATGGGAAGGGGGAAGCCATTTTGAGCCACAACACAGCTCTTAGTGGAGGAGTGGGTTTCCTCTTCTCTAGGAGCTTCTCTCCAGTCTCGTTGGAGGTCAAACATTGTATTGAGGGGAGGTTATTTTTAGTTAAAGCTCAGTTCGAACAGTTTACGGCTGCTTTTATTAATGTCTATGCTCCAACAAACGGTGCAGAGAGAAAGCTGTTTTTAGACAAGTTAAATGATGTTTTAAATACCTGTGCATCGGAGGATTTTTTATTCTTGGGTGGTGATTTTAATTGTACTGAGAATGAGTTTTTAGATCGTAATCATGCAGAGCCTCATCCAGCATCTCAGCGTGCTCTGAGGCAGCTGGTTCACACTCATGGCCTGGTGGACGTGTGGAGGAGGATGCACACAGACGCCAGACAGTACACATGGTCCCACCTTAGAGAGAGTAGGATCTCCTCAGCCAGGTTAGACCGTATTTACAGTTTTAAACATCATTTTAATATTTTTAAAATGTGTAGAATTATACCTGCTGTTTTTACTGATCATTCCCTGGTTGAATGTCATGTTTGCATAGGAAACATTATGCCAAAAAGTGCTTATTGGCATTTTAACTCAGTTTTGGCAAATGACAAAAAGTTCAGAGAGGTCCTTATTTATTTTTGGAGTGTTTTTAGACAGAGGAAGGGTGATTTTAACAGTCTTAGGCAGTGGTGGGACCATGGTAAGACTGAGATCAAGCTTCTTTGTCAACAGCACACCCTTAATGTCACTCGAGGATATCACCAGATCTATGAAAGATCTGGAGAGCGATATAGTTGAACTAGAGGAAATGAGTGAGTCCACGGGAGATCGAGGATGTATTGAAATCCTCAAAGTCAAAAAACTGGCCTTAGCCAACCTGTTAGAAAGTAAAGTACAGGGGGCACTGGTCAGGTCCCGGTTTCAAAACATCGCAGAGATGGATACTCCCTCTGGCTTCTTCTTCGGCCTGGAGAGGAAAAACGGACAGAAGAAGGTAATCCACGCTTTGCTATCTGACACGCAGGGCAGGAACTTGTGGAACCGGGTCAGATCAGAAGGCGGGCCGTTGAGTTTTACCGTTCCCTCTGCTCCTCAGAGTACGAAGAGGATAACACACTGCAGGAGGAGTTCTGCAGTGGGCTGCCTCAAGTTTCCACAGAGACCAACTCCCGGCTAGCAGAGCCTTTGAGGTTGTGTGAACTTCAAGCGGCCCTGCAAAGCAT
>CM041547.1:598460-618460 GCA_023238725.1 Scortum barcoo
ATCATTTAAAAAACTGATTGTCAAAGTAAGAGCACAAATCTTAACAGATAATGATGCTTTTTGAACAAAGGGTCTGGTTTTCTCTCTTTCCTCTTGGTCTGCTTTTATATTGTTGTGTTTTTATCCACCTTCCCTCTCTCTATGTGTGACTTTAAACTGGGCACTTTAAACTTAAACGGAGCAAGGGATGATGGGAAAAGAGCTTCCTTTTTTAAGTTGATGAAGCTGAAGAAGGTGGATGTAATGTTGATTCAGGAAACACACAGCTATGCAGAAGATGAGATTGACTGGAGGAGGGGGTGGGACGGGGAGGTCATCCTGAGTCACAGGTCCAGCTGTAGTGGAGGAGTGGGGGTGGTCTTCTCCAGAAGTTTCCTACCTTCTTCATATGACACTGAGGAGATTATTAAAGGCAGCTTGTTGAAGGTCAGGGCGCAGTTTGAGAAGATCACTGTGGTTTTTATTAATATTTATGCTCCTACTAAGGGGGTGGAGCGACTCCAAGTACTGGATGTTTTATGTGAAACTATCAAAAATTGTAACAGTGATGAATATTTGTTTTTAGGAGGTGATTTTAACTGCTCTGAAAATCCAGAGTTGGACAGGAACCACCAGGAGCCTCACCCTGCTTCATCACGCAGGCTCAGACAGCTGACTGAGGCTCATGAGCTGTCAGACGTGTGGAGGATTTTTAACAGAAATCACAGGCAGTATACATGGAGTCACTCCAAAGACAACTTGCTATCTCTGGCCAGGCTAGACAGGATCTACGCTTTTAAACATCATGTGAACATTTTTAACAGCTGTCACATCAACCCAGTGGGCTTCTCAGATCATTGTCTTGGTTTTTTGTTCTGTTTTTATAAAAAATGTGCGTCTGCAAAGTGCGTATTGGCATTTTAATGTCGCCCTGCTCCATGACAAAGCTTTTAGAGCGGCTCTTTGAACATTTCTGGCTAGCTCACAGAAAGTCTAAGTCTGTTTTTAGCAGTGTCCAACAATGGTGGGACTTTGGAAAGACTCAGATTAAGCAACTTTGTCAACAAGTTCACTCGTAATGTCACTAGAGACATGACCAGATCTATGAGGGACTTGGAGATTCAGCTGGTAGAACTGCAGAGTCGAGCAGAGTCTACAGGAGATCGAGGGCTTTTAAATTCCCTTAAATCTAAAAAGCGGGCTCTAGCCAACCTGCTGGGCGTCGCAGCAGAAGGTGCTCTGGTCAGGTCACGGTTTCTTAACATCACCCAGATGGATGCCCCCTCTCAGTTCTTTTTTGGTCTGGAGAGGAAGAATGGACAAAGAAAAATAGTTCACTCCCTTGCGATCCAGTAACGGCTCTGCAATCTCCGACTCTTCTGAGATCAGGAAATTTGCAGTGTGTTTTTATAAAGACCTATATAAGAGTGAACTTACAGACAACCCAGATGTGTGCAGCAGTTTTTTCACAGGTCTTCTACAGGTGGAGACTGAAGCCAACACAAAGTTAGGAGGCTCAGTTAACTCCGCAAGAACTGTATGCTGCTCTGATGAGCCTAAAGAGCGGGAAAGCTCCCGGCATTGATGGTCTCCCTGTTGACTTTTATAAATCTTTCTGGTCTGTGTTGGGAGAAGACCTGTTGGAGGTTTTTAACGACTGCCTGGAGAGAGGACGGCTGCCTCTGAGCTGCAGGAGGGCAGTCATCACCTTACTGCCCAAGAAGGGAGACCTGCAGGAGCTAAAGAACTGGAGACCTGTATCGCTGCTCTGCACGGACTATAAAATAATGTCCAAAGTCCTGGCCTCCAGACTCAGAGAGGTGATGGCATCGATCATCCATCCTGATCAGACGTACTGTGTGCCCGGCAGGCTAATCAGTGACAACGTCACTTTGATTCGGGACATTTTGGAGGTCTCTGGCTCATTGGCTGTAGACACTGGTCTGATTTCAATAGACCAGGAAAAAGCTTTTGACCGGGTTGAACACAAGTATCTGTGGCAAACTTTAGCTGCTTTTGGTTTCAGCCCAGGCTTCATAGCTAAGATCCGGGTTCTGTACTGTGACATTGCGAGTGTGCTGAAAATAAATGGAGGTCTGAGTGCTCCTTTTAGGGTTCAGAGGGGGATCAGACAGGGCTGCTGTCTGTCCGGCATGCTCTACTCTCTGGCCATCGAACCTCTGCTTCACAAACTGAGGAACAAGCTGAGTGGTGTGTATGTTCCCGGCTGCGACGTCTCTTTTAAACTGTCGGCGTACGCCGATGATGTCGTAGCCCTGGTTAACTCACAGAAGGACATTGACATTTTAACGAACACTGTGGATCAGTTTGGGTGTATTTCCTCGGCCAGAGTTAACTGGGGCAAGAGTGAAGCTGTTGTGGTTGGGGACAGGTTGGGGGGTCAGCTCAGGCTACCTGGAGGCTTGATGTGGAAGAAAGGAGGGCTGAAATATTTGGGAGTCTTTTTGGGCAATGAAATGTTTGTAAAGAAAAACTGGGAAAATGTTTTAGAAAAGGTCAAAGGTCGGCTTGAGAAATGGAAATGGCTTGTACCAAAAATGTCCTACAGAGGCCGTGTACTGATTCTAAACAATCTGATCTCCACTGCTCTGTGGCATCGGTTGGCCTGTGTCGACCCCCCAGTTTCTCTTCTGTCTCGCATTCAGGCAGTGTTGGTAGACTTTTTCTGGGACAGGTTGCACTGGGTCCCTCAGAGCATCCTGTTTCTGCCAAAGGAGGAGGGTGGACAGGGTCTGGTCCATCTAGCCAGCAGGGGCGCTGCCTTCCCTTCCGCCTACAGTTCTTACAGAGACTCCTCACCGGACCTGCAGACCTGGTTTGGAGGCGTTTATCCTGCTGCATCTTGCAGAGGTGTGGTGGTCTGAGACTGGGTCCGGCTCTGTTCCTGATGGACTGCAGGAGTCTGGACACTTCATCTCTGCCAGCGTTTTTACAGAAGTGTTTTCTCAGTGTGGATTTTACTGAGGAAGCAGAGGAGGGAACAGGCCGACTCTCTGTACTGGCTCTTACAGGAACCGGTACTGTTTGGAGGGTTTCTGGACTGTCCCAGCTGGAGTGGACCCACTTTGTCCAGACTACTGAGAGCTGCAGGTGTTTCCACTCTGGGGCAGGTGGTGGAGCTGGCGGGACCCAGATTGGATGATCCTGTTGGACTGGCTGCTCAGCTGGGATTAAGGTCCACTCGGATCATGGGTCAGATACTGAAGCACTGGAGACAGAAGCTGACAGCAGAACAGTTTCTTCTTTTAAATGACTTCTGCTACGGCTCACTGCAGCAGAACTGTGAGGACCCGTTTCCTCCCATCAGACTGTTCCCGGATTTTAAAAACTGTTCTGGTCCTTTACTGGAGCTTGCGGATTCTGTGGGTGTGTCCCTGGAGGACGCCTCGGGGAAGACTCTGTACAGACTCGTGGTAAAAACTTTAAACCGGAGCAAACTAAATGACCTGCACTGACACGCCGTGGAGGACTTACCTGAATCTTAGGCCCTGATGTCAAGCCAGCATGGAGATCTTTGTATAAGCCTCCTCTGACAAAGAAACATGCAGACCTACAGTGGAGGATCCTGCACGGCATTGTGGCCGTGAACTCTTTTATTTCTGTCATTAATGCTGCTGTGGAGGACAAATGTCCTTTCTGTGGTCAGAGAGAGACGGTGTTTCACTGTTTCTCAGAATGCACTCGTCTCTCAGCTCAGCTGTTTGTCTTGTTAAGCACCATTTTTAATAGATGTGGGGAAGTTTTTATGAAACAGGTTTTTATTTGTGGTTTCAGATACACTCGTCAACACAAAAAGAAATGTCAGATTTTGAACTTTGTGTTAGGACAGGCAAAGATGGCGGTGTATCTGAGCTGCAGGAGGAAGGTGGAAGAAGACGTTGAACATTGATGTGGTTCCTGTTTTTGTCAACATGGTGAAATCAAGACTGTTGATAGAGTTTAATTTTTACAGAGCTGCTCAGGACCTGCAGAGCTTCCAGCAGATGTGGGGCTATGAGGGGGTGCTCTGCTCTGTCTCAGAGGGAAACTTAGTCTTTGGACATGAGCTGGTGTAATTCTTGACACTATGTGAAATTTTGTTGTTGTTGTCTCTGTAATATATCATGTTTTTTCACAGTGTTTTTCATAGTGGAAAATAAAGGTTGGTTCTAAAAATCAAAAAATCTCTCTCAGTCTCTCTCTGTCTCTCTCTCTCTCTCTCTCTCTCTAGTCTCTCTCTCTCTCTCTCTCTCCAGCATGTATAGCCCTCCCTTCAGACCTACTGGCCCATATTCAGAGTAAAATAGTAGATTTTTTTGGGATGGTCTGCAGTGGGTGCCACAGGGATGGGGGCTGTTTTTTAAAGTGGTGGGGGGGGGCACAGCCTCGTTCACCCGTCCAGGCTCAAGTCCACCTGACAGGTCCAGCAGGTGCAGAGGCTCAGAGGTGTTAATGAGCTGTGTTTAACTGATTTTAAACTTTTAAAGCTCAGCAGACAGCCTCCGTTTCCTCAGGTTGATTTTACGTCCCGTGTCTGGGGTGAGCGTCTGTACTGGTTGTTTAAAGAGTCACTGACACACCAGGCCAGGCTGGACCTCAGCAGCAGTGTCTCTCCCGGCCTGATGGTGGCGCTCTACAGGTTCGGGTGTCTGCCTGCAGCAGCGAGTAGATGCTGCGGGCTCCCTGCTGGTCTGCTCTCAGTCTTTGTGGATCAGAGGATCCTGACCACAATCCATGACTTTCCACTGAGCTGTACCCCCCTGTGAGCAGCATCAGAGCTGGACTGAGCGACAGGCCGTCTCCTCACACTGCTGTCGCTTCAGACACTTTCAGTTCTGAATCCTGCTGCTGTTTTTACTGAGCGTCAGGCTCACTCTGCTCTGCACTCTGAGAACATTTGTTTTCAGTCTCTTTGCTGTGAAGTTTTCGTGAAAGTGTTTTTATCAAAGAACAGAGAAAAGTGGCAGCTCCTAAACTTCCTGTCAGGAGAAGCAAAGATGGACAGAAACATGAGCAGAGAAACTGCAGGCCAGAAGCTGATGTACAGATTGATTAAAACATACCTTGAAACAAATTTAAAATTTGCACTTTATCTAACTGTCTGTAAATAATGAATGAATGTAAATAAAGTGTTCTAGTGAAAATCTAAATCTCTCTCTCAGCACGTCTTCTTCTTCTTCTCTCCTGGAGGTTGTAAAACACCTACCCTGTCTCATTCCAGGTGACGCGCAGTGTTTTAACTCGTCACTGGGTTATAACCCTCCGCAGGAAGTAGACCCGCAGATCATTCAAATCACTCTCATACTGAGTAAAGAGCAGAGCTGTGCTGTGGCTGGGGGCTTGTGGGGGGGGTCTGGATCAGTGCTGACACTCAGCTGGTCTCTGTGACAGGTTGACCCCCGCCCGCACTGATTACGTCACGCACACCGACAGAGAGAATAAAATAAATAAATAAAATATGTTGAGCGAAAATATGCAAGTCCCGCCTCTGCCTGCTTACGTCACAATGCGTCAGGTGCAGAAAAGCATTCCGGGACTTTTAGTTTTTTCGTGGAGCAGATTTTCCACCTGGTTTCATGATGAGTCCTTTTATAGGTACACAACAAGAGAAATGAATTGTTAGAAATGATCGAAATAAAAATGCTGAAAACAACTTGAGGCAACATTTGGATTAACTCGTTTGAAATGATGACTTAGTAAGTTTAAATGATTGAAACTCAAAATAAGGACTTAAAATGTTCAAGAGTCTAAATACATATAAAGTCTAAAAAATGGGACAATGAGAGAATGATTTGATATTCAAATTGTAAATTAAAAGTTTGTAGTGTCACTTTATTGTGGTGAACACATTTTTACCATTTCTGTGCCTGACACTCAATTGTGCCAGGAAAAAAATAAAATAAAATGACAATAAACAACAATAAATAATAATTAGGATGTAATAAGTTCAATATCAAATAATAAGATATTCAGACTTTCTTAAGTCACACTCACGGTATCTTAGTTATCAGGAAGGACGTGAGGGAATTTCTTATCAGTTTTTACACTTTAACAAATATACTGATATGTAAAGATGGCAAACAGTCATGGTAACTCAGAGTCATGTACAGAGAATAACTGTGGCTGTTATAACTGAAGTTAATTATCCCTCTATCATGAGGGAACCTGTGAATTAAGAGTTTCAAGTCCCATGTCAGAATAATTTACATATATGTTTCAAGACTGTGTGCACAATTACCTGCAGCAGTCACAGGATCCATCTAACAAGGCTCAAGTTAATATTAATAAAAGTTTAAGATACAGGAATAGAATATTCCTAAACTAAAATGAAGTATAAAATAAAAATAAAAAAAAATAGAAACGTGATAGTGTTGAAGATGAAGTGGTAAATATAACTGTAGTAATAAATATGTATAAATATATAGAGAGTAGTGAGTAAAGTGGCAGAAAGAATATGTAGAAAGAAAGTCAATATAAAAAATGACAGAATACAGTGTCTGAAATGACATAAAACAGTCAAATAAAGTATAAAAATAGAAATAGAAATATAATACTCGATGCCCCCCCCCGCTGGGTCCCCTCCTCCTCCCCTCTGTTAGCTCACAGGCTAACTGTTAGCTTCAGTAGCAGAGACGCGCCGGTTCCAGCAGCTCTCCGGTGCGCTGTGAACAACTGAACCGACTCTCCTGACTCTCCCAGCGGACACGGACCGACCGGCTCACCGACCGGACTCTCAGTGCAGGCTGCTCGCTTCACCCCACTGCTGAAGATGATTAAGCTGTTCTCCCTGAAGCAGCAGAAGAAAGACGAGGAATCTGCTGGAGGAAACAGAACCGGAGCCGGGGGCAAGAAAGCGAGCGCGGCCCAGCTCCGGATACAGAAAGGTGGGGTAGTTAACAGAGCCAGGACGCGTGACCCGGTCCTGTCCGCCCGGAGCAACACTTACTGTAAACCTGAGCCCCCCCTCAGAGCCGGGGGGACACAAATACACTAAAAAACAGGCTAACAGCGAGCAGCTAACTGTTAGCTCACCGCTGCTAGCTTGTTCTATAATTATACCAGACAGAGAGCAGCTAGCCTAGCCTGTTAGCTCACAGCTAACAGCTCACTGCAGTAAACAGACGCAGCTATGCTAACTAGCCACTGAGCTAATCACTAAGTTTATCGTGTTTGTAGCTAACAGCAGCTCTCAGTCAGTCTGCTGGACGTCTTCAGCTCAACAACACTCAACACGTCATGAGGCAGGTGAGCTGTCACCTGAGCGCGAAGACACATACTGACCAACACCTGGAAGGGTCTTCATCTCACACACACACACACACACACACGCTCACCTGGTCACACAGGTGGGCACGGAAACTTCATGTCTGAGTAATCAAACTGACAGATCACTCTCCAGATCCACCTTCCTGATCCATGTTCCTGATCCAGATCCACCTTCCTGATCCATGTTCCTGATCCGGATCACATTCCTGATCCAGATGAGTTGGTTCAGTGGGAACGGTTTAAACAGATAAATGCAGCTCAGATTGTTCAGCAGTAAGTGAACGCATCATTCGGCGGTGCGTTCACTGTTTAATAAACATAAACATTTAGTAAAGTTTTAATCAGACTGTGTATCACTGCTTACATTTGTCCAGAAGAAGATTTTGATCAATAATCAGCTGATGGAAAGAACTGCGTCCATTTTGATCAGTGAGTAATGGTTATTGATCAGATAAAGTTTCTTCTCTCAGAGTAAAATGTGTGTTTGTTTCTTCTGTTTGTGTTTCAGACATCAATGAGTTGAACCTGCCAAAGACGTGTGAGATCAACTTCCCTGATGACGATGACCTCCTCAACTTCAGACTCATCATCTCACCACCAGACGAGGTGTGTGTGTGTGTGTGTGTGTGTGTGTGTGTTCACTTCCTGTCCGCAATCTTGTTTCAGCTCCAGAGCCATTCTGGAGAATCACAGTCAAACAAAATGTATTTAGCTCTGATGATCATTAAAGTGTAAATCAACGTTATCATTATCTCTGAGGTCCCTCCACAATAAAGTTCCTTAAATCATCTTCCTGTCCATCAGTTTCCTTCAGTCTCACAGTGATCAGTGATGGTTGTCTGAACGTGATCCACTGATCCAGGAGCTGATTAATGAAACTGTCTGCCTTCATGCGCACTGACAGACGACATTAAAGAAACTCAGTTGAGTCTTCAGGCGTTTCTGACAAGCTGAACTCAGATTATATATTTATTCTAAGTTAGTATTTGTTAATAAATGTAAAGTTAATGTGAACCTGGTGAGTGTATTTCTTATTACTGATGGACAACAGGGTCTGAACCAGAGTGAAATAAACTAATTATCCTTCACCTGTGTGTGCTGTAGCACACCTGTATGCAGCGTATGGAGAAGTACTTTAGTAAAAGGAGCAACACTAAAGTCAAGAAATCCTCCATTAAAAATGTCACAAAGGCAAAAGAGACAAGAAAAGTATAAAGTAAAAGTACTGTTAATGCAGAGTGTGTTGTATTATTGGATCATTATGAAGTATTATTATATAAACAGTACTTACATGTTGTCTCATTTGAACATGAAATCACCTGTAAAGTCTCTCCTAACTGTGTCGGTACTGTAGTGAAGTACAGAGGATAATGTTTTCCTCTGAAACACAGTGAAGTATAAAATACTTTCAAATAGAACAATGGAAACAAAATCTACAAACTAATAAAAATCTCTGTTTGTCTTACAGGGTTTTTACAAAGGAGGGAAATTTGTCTTCAGCTTTAAGGTGAGTCTCACCCCTCACCTGCCCAGGTTGGTTTCTAAACCCACCTGCGCGGGTGGGGGTTATGTTTTCCTTCTTTACATACAGTCTGTGTCTCGAACCAGTCTGACCTTCTCCTCTGACTTTGACCTCTTGCCTGTCTGGCACCGACAAAGTAACTAAAATCACCTTCCTCTTCCTCGATCTGGTGATTGATTGGCTAATTAGAAATTTGCGTTAACGAGCAGCTGCAGTGTGAAGAACAGTGAAACGTGCTGAGCTCAGGTTTACGTATTTTAGTTTTTATTTCTCTCTGTGTCTCTGCTTTAGTTACAAACATTCATCACACACCCTGTTAAAACTCTTTAAACGTGTGTGTGTGTGTTTCAGGTAGGACAGGGTTACCCCCACGACCCCCCCAAGGTAAAGTGTGAGACAATGGTGTATCACCCCAACATCGACCTGGAGGGAAACGTCTGCTTAAATATCTTAAGGTCGGTTCTCACCTGGTGTGTGTGTGTGTGTGTGACTCCCAGGTGTGTGTGTGTGTCCCAGGTGTGTGTGTGTGACTCTCAGGTGTGTGTGTTTCTCCACAGAGAGGACTGGACTGCCCAGCCCGTGTTGACAATAAACTCCATCATCTACGGTCTACAGTATCTATTTCTAGTGAGTTGAACACACTTTTTGACTGAATGTTGTGAATCTGCACCAAGTCCTGAACCTGAAGGGACCTGAAGGGACCTGAGGGGGGATGTCGGGGGGGTAAACTTGAGAATGTGAGACAGTTTCATTGTTGAATCACAGTCACACTTATGAGGTGATTTAAATATTACTGCCTGCAAGTTGTCCTGCAGCGTCACCGCTCATTAAAACCTCCTCACCCAGCGTCCTCCCCCTTGTCACCCCCTCCCCCCACCCCCTAGGAGCCGAACCCTGAGGATCCATTGAACAAGGAGGCAGCAAGTCCTGCAGACGAACCATGCGGCTCTTTGAGCAGAATGTCCATCGCTCTCTGAGAGAGGCGGATACGTGGGCGCCACCTACTTCGAGAGGTGTCTTAAATAACCTCGGCGTCCCAAAATCCTCCCCCCCTCTTCACCTCTTCCTTCCTCCCTCCCTCCCTCCCTCCCTTTTACTTCTCAGTCCTGGTCGTTGGCAGAAGCAGGAGCTGCAGCGCCAGAAGACGCTTTCCTGTTTTAAAACAAAAGAAGAAGAAACCCTCCCCTTCTCCTCCTCCCCTCCTACCCCCCCCTCCTATATTTCTCTGTTTTACTTCCAAGACGCATTCAACCGTTTACACGCCCACAGGGGGACGCCGACACACAACACATCAGAACTGGACTTGAAAAGATGGCCGCCGGCGTGAGCGGCCGCGGGGGAGGGGAGGGAGGGAGGGAGGGAGGGGCAGCAGGTGTGGGTGGTCAGTGAATGTTGCTCGGGTGAGTCGATGATTCAGAGAACGCCACAATGCTGATAATGATACACAAGTCATTTTCTGCTATTTTTTATTTTGCGTGCGGCAAAAGATGCCTGCGTCAGACAGGTGTTCAGAAGGACACGCCCCCTCTCTCTCGCTGCCATTTGTTTGTTTCACGTCAGCTGGCAGCAAACTCCAAACATCCGTTCAACCAGGACTTCCATCTGTCCCGCAACCTCCCAGTGACAAGACTTCAGGAAGTAGTTCCAGCATGCGACGGCCTTTCCCGCTAAATAAATTATCATCATGTTCTTAGCTAGCAGGATGTTGGCACGTAGGGGGGAGGGGCCTGTAATCAAGTGTGGGAGGAGCTTTCCATGGTGGGAGGGGCTGTGAGTCTCAAGCAGATGCGCCTTAAAAAAGTCCCTCAAGACAAACCAGCTGATAGTAACTCCACTGCTGCAGATAAAATGGTGTCCTAGTGAGTGGGAAGGGCCAGTCAGACTGGGAGTCAGCCTGCAGTGATGCCACAGCTGGAGGTGTAATGATGATGATGTCAGCTCTGGGGGGAGCTTGAGTCATGGGCGGGACTAGAGGGGGAGGGGCTTATTATTGACAATGTGAGCAGGTGCGCCTTAAAACGTTTCTGAAAGCTTCACATTGACGATTTATCGGTGTCCATGTGGAAGGAGGAGCTTATGAGTCAGTGGGAGGGGCTTGTTTGTCCCAATAGGAGCAGATGTACCTTTAAATGAAAGTGAGACGTCACTGTGGATTTGTTGAGTAACTCAGTTAATAAATCTGTCAGTCTGCTGGTGGTCACATGACCAGCTGCAGGTGAGACAGGTGAGACAGGTGGAGGTGAATCAACCAGGGTGGAACTTTTGGCTGAAATGGAACCTGTTTTTATTTGTCGTAGCAACAAAAACAAGAATCAGTTTGGAGTTTGCTGCTAAATTACACACAAACACACATACACACACACTCAGCGTTGAGGGGCGGAGCGTCCTGTCAGGTGTGCAAGGCTGTTGTGGGGGGGGAAGGGGCTGAGGGATCTGTGACTTTGTTTAAAGAAGTTGGGGTGGGTGGGGTTTATGAGGAAGGGGGAGGGGCCTTATGTTTTCATTTTTGATGGGTGGGAGGGTTGTTGTGGGTGGGGTCACAGTGGGGCGGGGCTTAAAATGTTACGATTCTATTGTGTATATTGAAACCCCAGCTGTTCACATTGACTGCAATATGATTTATGTTAAATAAAATATGAACTTGAATGATTATAATTGTCTGTTTAACACACAAACTGCAACACATCATCTCAACACTTTGACCACCTGTTGGATGACATCATACCTAAAGTGGAAGGAGGTAAAAACTTGGTAAAAAATTACTTATTCATATTCATATTTATTCAAAAATTTGACTCCGCTGACTCCATCTGCTGCCTCTAAACAACCAATCAGAGTATTTGACGGAGCTCCACCCATATGAGCTAAGTGAGCAACATAATGGCAGATAAACAACAACAAACAATGAGAAAACAGCAGTTTACTGGGAAGAGAAGTAAAAAGAAGAACAAAGAAAAACGTGTTAAAAAGAAGAATTAGAGTGAGAGACTGCAGCTTTAACCTTCAAATTGAAGACATGATTTGTCTCAAATCTCAGACTTTGTTGCAGCTGATGTTGAAGTGAAGAGCTGAAGGAGCAGAGAGAATAAAATAATAAAACCTTTCCCTCTGGAGTTGTAACATGTTCAGAAACTCTCTGTTTAATCCACCGTATGAAGCAGACAGACCAGCAGAGAGCAGGTTGTCAGTTCCTATCAGTTCTTCTAAACACCTGCCGGTCACTAAACTAAACGATACCACCAAAATAATTCATTCATAAAAATATTAATTACACTGATAAAAGAAAATAAAACTACTTTATAGCAATTTAGTTATTTTCTAAACTTGTAAGTGAACTATTAAATAGTAAATATTATATTAAGGTGAACTTCCTAAAATGTTTCCAGAGCTCATTAATGATACAGCAATGAGCAGGAGGTTGATTTTCATAAATATATTAGAACTTCACCAACAGAGAAGGCAGCTTTCAGTTGCATTGTGGGAAATGTAGGAAATGAACTCAAGTAAACCAATAATAATTAATTTGAGCTTGTTTCTGTTATTCTGAATGATTCCTGAGTTACTGTTGGACATTCAGACATTGATGCTGGTGTGATTTGTTATTTGGATTTCCTCATTTCGAAAATGATTTTCTCTTCAGTTTGGTGTTTTCAGTTATTTCCTGTCCTGGTTAGATCAGAATTTGTTTCTTTGTGTTTAAACATTAATTCACACGGTTTCATCAGTCCGGTTCAGGGCGGCAACTTGAATAAACTTTATTCCACCAACACATTTGGACTTAAATCCTTAAAACTATTTTTTACCTGAAAGATTTACTCTTCATCATACATTTTCACACTGAAACAAGCTGACAAACTGTGTGTGTGTGTGTGGTGTATTTTGACCAAGTGAGTGATTATTCTTTATTAAAGAGCTTTTCTCAAATGTTGCTGATGGTGACAGGTGTTGTCATCAAACCCTCATGATTGGCTGAAAGGTGAGGAGGGTGGAGACAACTCCACTGTTGGTACAAGTGACATGAAAAACGTTTTTTAAAAAAAAGGATATCTCAAGAAACAACTGTTATTATGACATGAAAATTCAAGTGATAAAATACGTTTCATCATGAGTTTTTTTTTTACAATTTCTTCATTATAATTATTTATTAATACACATTTCAAAATTTCACTCATGTATTTATTTCACAACCAAATTTATAATTTAATTATTCAATTGTCTCCATATAAAATGTGGATTAACATTAACCAGAAAACCAAACTGCATTTTTAGTATAATTTTAGTATAACAGGATATTTATCTTACAAGATTTTATTCTTATTATTACCACATAATTAAATTTTAACAAGAACATATTACAGCAACATGTCATTTTATTCTGTTAAATGACAAAATGTTTGTTACACAAAATGTAGGGGGAAACTAAAGAGATGCTGCGCTGTCACGGTGACTTCTGAATCTGATCCACCTGTGAACTGGACGTCTCCAACACCCACGACCTCCAACATGGTCATCAGCCTCAGCCGGTAAAGTCCCGGTGCTCCCCCTTTCTTCCTCCCCCAGTATGTCCTGCTTGCCGCCCCTCCCCCTCTCAGGTTTGGACCGCCCCAGTCTCTGTCTGGTCCCTCGTCTCTCAGGCCAGGTGGTTCTGAGTGGTCATGAGGACCAGGGGCACCTCTTTGTCTCCGGTTCCCAGCAGAGGAAACATCCTCCCGGTGAACTCGGAGGATCCGCTGAAGCTGTAGATCTCTGAGCCCGACTTCACGTTATAAAAGGACACCTGACCCTCCTCCACGTCCAGGAACACGCCCACCTGACGGAGCTTCGGAGGACTCTTCACCTGCACGTCGGCCGAAACACAAATATTGATTTCAGTCGTTTAGTTTTCTGTCTGTTATGATGAGAGACAACTAAGTTTGTGTCCATCAGCAAAATGTCAGTGAATGATTCTGATCAGTAAAAAGACTCAGACAGGTCACTGTGGCAATAAATTATGGAAAGAAGAAGAAGCTAAAGCGATGAAAAGTTATGAATGATAAAACTGAAGACATCTTCAAAGTCATAATTACAAAGAAACGTTATTTGAAAAATACGTAATAATGAAATGACAAGTCAAAATCATAACGATATAGAAGTCATTTAAAATGGAGAGAAAATATTTCTGTTTAACAGTATTAATTATAGAAGTATAAATTACAAAATAAACAATTTTTCAAGATTTTAATTTTTACATAAAAATATGGCATTGTTATTCATAATTATAAGATTGTAAGAAAAAAATATGTAAAACAAAGTTGTGATAAGGACTTACTTTCTAGATTGAAATTACGTTTCAAATTCAGGATAATTAGATATTACATTCAAATGATGACTACCTTTCTTGGGTTAGGGTTCATGATTTGAAAGATAAACACTCTTTTTGTCATTGTCTTTTGTTTTCTTTATTTTCTTGGCTTCCATAATGAGTCTACAGTTTTTGGCCACATATCATCTGAAGTTTTAAGAGGCTGATACAGCCGTGTGAGCGGTGATTTGATTGAATGTGTTGGACCTTGGTGATGGGAGGGGCGGTGAATGCTCTCAGCTGGCTGCCGCTCCACCAGATGGCGTAGTATCCGTTAGAGGGGCTCATGTCGAACAGACCCTTCCTCTGAGCTGACTCACTGACCACACCCAGCTTCCAGTCCTTACTGTCCCCGACAAACACCTGCCACAGGTGGACACAGAGCAGACAGGTTGGTATGTGACTGTGGATCCTGGATCAGATTATGGGTTTGAGCTCAGTCCGACCTCCCAGTAGTGTCGCCCGCTGCTGAATCCTTCTTTAGCGACAACGCAGGACCAGACGTCAAAGCGTTGTTGACTGTTTCTGTAGAACTGCAGCTTCTCGCCTCTCTTCACCTGCTTCCTGTCCTCAGACAGGATCAGGAAGGGGTACGCCGTCACTGGGTTCAACGTCACGTCCTCTGGAAACAAACAAAGATGAAGGTCTGACCCCCCCGTTGTCAGGAGGGAAGTATCTTGGTGGTCTTCACAATAAGACTGGACTCAGTGTCATTATTTACCGATTATTGATTACTGATCGAGTCAGGTGGTTGTGTGGGCGGGACCTCAATACAGAGGCCCCTCCCCCTGATCATGACATCACCAGAGCAAGATGGTGGCGCCCGTATCAGAGATATTTTGGTGCTTTAATAATATTGGTGCTGAACATGTTTGTCATCAGGTTCCTCTGATCATTTAAGATCAATGAAGTCCAAATATAATACTGACAGAGTTCTGTGACGATCTTTAAAAATGTTCTTTAGAAAACTCGCAGCTCGGATCACTGATAATAAATTAAAAACTGAACTCAGAGTTAGCGTTCAGCTAAATGCTCACATGTTGAAAACAAAATGAAAATGAAATGAATAAGTTCAAATAAACATGTCTTGTAATTAAACTCACCCATGTAGACTCGAGCCTTCTTGTGTCCTGAGACAGAAACATGATTCATTAATAAATAATAATCAACTGTATTTATTGTTATTGATCAGACAGACACAAACCTGAAACCGGTTTGTTCTTCTTCATATCTGCAGACAGACAGGAAACAGTCATTCTTTCACATTAAGAGTCCTCACTGCTGCAGAATGTCACAATAAAAAATTTTACAAAGGTGCAGAGCCCGAGCTGACCCTGACCCTGATCCGGGATCATTCACTGACCTTTCAGAGACCACTGGCTCTTCTTCAGACTCGCGCTGCTTCCTCTCAGACTGAGCGTGCTCTCTGCCACCATCAGGTCGCCTGAGGAGACTGGAACAGATCGGAGGTCAGTCCTGAGCCGCCTCACGCTGACTTACCGTTTAACCGACAGTCTGCTGACACTCACAGGATCCTCTGGACCCTCTGGACCGGACCTCCCCCATCCTGATGTCCTCCATCTTGTCCTTCACCTCAGACAGAGAGCTCTTCACCTCCCCCAGCTGGAAGTGGAGGGAGAACTCCTCCTCGTCCACCTCCTCCTCCTGCTCCTCTGACAGAGGAGCTGTGGCCTCCTCATAACTCTGAGGGGGAGAAGAGGGGAGAGAGGGGTGAGAGAGGGAGGAGAGACGCGGGGGGGGCTGTTAAATGAACAGTCTGGTCTCACCTGCAGGAAGCTGATGTGGTCCTGACTGATGGCCTGGACCTCCAGCGTCGCCCTTCTCTCCATCAGCTGGCTAAGCTGCGCCTCCAGACGACTCACGAGCCCCTCCCCCTTTGACATCACGGCGTCCAGCTGGCTTTCGATCCCGCCCACAATCTCAGAGCGGATCCTGTCCAACGAGCTTGACGCTTCGTCCAGCAGCTGCTCCAATTCGCCTCGCTCTCCGTCCGCGTAGCTCTGACAGCAAATCACAGCATCCATCAGAAAACACTGAACGCACCACAGACAGGAAGTCACACTTTAGTCTCGTGAATGGCTGAACAGTCCGGCGTCCTGCTGTCACAAACAGAACAGAAAGCTGAACACGACTTTTTGTGGGAAAACTAAAAACGATGACTAACTCTGAATAAAACTTTCTCAAACATGTTGGACGCGGCTTCTTTTAAACTCCTTCAGACACTCAGAGGTCACAAGATGGCCAACCTTTACTCCATCCAGTTTTCTCTTCAGCTGAGCCACGTGAATCTCCTTCTCTTTGATCCGGTTCAGGATCTCCTGCTCTGTCCTGGCGACCTGTTTCTGAACACACAGGTGAACAAAAGACGGACTGAAGACGTTTGTATAATAATATCTCATTTTTATGGCTCATCCTGCGTAATGATTGGTGTTTTCCTCTCTACCTGTTTGCTGAGTCTCTCGGTCTGGACGGAGACAGTTTTGTGTGTTCGGTGTTCCTCCAGGACACAGATGGCACAGATGCAGCGCTCACATGTCCGACAGTACACCTAGACGAGTGAATGCATCAGGAGGTCAGGCTGGTAACTTTAGGTCGAGATGTGCAACGATCAATAATCAACAACCGTCCTGCTGATGTTAAAATAAAATGTAGGATGAAAATGTACTTTAAATAAAAATATTATAAATAAAAATATTAAAAATTTTATATGTTCAGTCTGAGGTGTTTTCACTCTTCTGTCTGCAGCAAATCATCACGCCCTGTTTGACCCTGAAGGACGCTGATCTGTGGACGCATCACAGTTTTTCTTTCTGCATACTCAGGAAGTTGTTTTCTTCACAAACTGACGCCACAAACATCAGCTGTCAGTAAGCTGTGCTCACCTCCAGCAGGCGGTTGTGTGTTGAGCAGGTGCGGCCCCTGAGGGCCTCCTGGGGGTCCATCAGAGTGTGTTTGGCGTAGAAGGGCGTGGTCTGATGCGGCCGCACATGCTCAGTGCAGTATGAGGCAGTGCAGGTGAGACAGGAGCTGACGGCAGGCTGTTTCACACCCGTGCAGACGTCACACCACACCACCGCCTCGCCAGATGCCATCAGAAACAGGTTGGTGCCGCCAGGCTCTGCGTTTGTCGTTACAGCGACGCTTGGCGTCCTGTTCCTGACCGGCACCGGTAACCCTGCGGCGCCATAATGAGCTATTTTGTATTTATCTGCGATGAGAGCGAAGACTTTGTTGACACTGAGCCGAGGACGTTCATCAAACTGGTGTTTACAGAGCGGACAGGTACAGACCGGACTGGACGCCCAGTACCCCCCAATACAGGCCTGCAGAGAAACCACAGAAGAAGACGGACGCTCAGACTGAAGTCTGACAACACAAACACAAAGTATATAACGGACAACAGATGGTGGTGAATGAAAGGAAAAAGCAGCGTAAAGTGTTTTCGTCACTGTGAGTCTCCAGAGCAGCTCGTCGAGTGTCTGAACTCTGAACGAGGCTCCGACATGCTCAACGTTAGCACGAAGAAACTTCGGCAGCACAGGTGAAGATCAATGGTCACATTTTAGTGTTTGTCGTCATCATGTTTCTCCTCCCAAAGCTGTTCAGCTTCACCCTGACAGACCTGTGACCCGGCCCAGGTGAGGTGTGTGTGTGAAGGTTACCTGGCAGAAGTTGTGTCCGCAGGGAGTGGAGACGGGTTCGTCGAACAGGTCCAGACAGATGGAGCAGGTCAGCTCCTGCTCTGAGAACAGATCTGGGGCCTCCGCCATCGCCACACTGCTGGAGGACAAAACACAGCTGAGAGAGACTTCCTGTCCATCGCTCCGAGACCCGACTCAACACAGAGTCCAACAGATAAAAAACACAAACTGTCAGTGAACAAAGGACCAGGACCAGGACCAGGTCAACAACATTCCTGCTGAAACATCTGGACTCCGACACACAAAGCTCAAAAATTACAAAACAGTCGTCACACACACACACACGCAGGTACAGTTTTTCTCTACCTGTCTGCAGCTTCCTGTCTGTGTTTCTGATGGGGCTGATAACCACCTGCTCTGAACAGGTGTGAACAAGTAGAGAGGGGGCGGAGCCACCTCACCTGTATGTGACATCATGTGACCAACAGGCTCACAGGTCCTGATATTCATCAACCTAAATATAATATATGTTACATAAATACATAATAACTTTAATCTTCTCAGAGGACACAGTCAGGACGAGGTGACTTAAAACAGCTTTTAATACGGCGAGGAGATCAATGAGAGACGAACACGAGCTGACCTGATCAGCTGAAGAAGCTTTAAAAAGTCTGAATCAGTGAATCAGTGAGAGAACGTCGGTGTGAGGAAACAGACAAGGCTCAGAGAAACATCATGGACACCTGATCACACTGTAAACACACTGATGAAGAACCTGGTCTCTTCTGGTCCACAACCACAGCTCAGCTCCAGGAACTGGTCCTCGTTCATCCTGAAGCCACACTACATCTGCAGTGACGACGGCACCAGGGCCGGACTGCCTGAACTTTACCTGAACGTTAAACTGACGACAGTTTCTGATCCCAGACTGTGTCAGTGTTTACACACAGAAAACTTCATGACAGGAAATATGCAAAATATGTGTGTGAACAGGAACAACACACACACACACCTTAACCTGACACACACACACACATACACCTAGCCTGCACTCACACACACACACACACACACACACACACACACACACAACCTGCTCACACACACACACACACCTGCCACACACACACCACACACACACACAATAACCTGCTCACACACACACACACACACACACACCACACAAACCTTGCTCACACACACAAAACCATAACCTGCTGCACACACACACACAAACCATAGCCTGCTCACCACACACACACACACACACAAACCTGCTCACACACACACACACACAACCTGCTCATAACCTGCTCACACACACACACACAAACCATAACCTGCTCACACACACACACAAACCATAACCTGCTCACACACACACACACACAACCTTACACACACACACACAAAACCTTAGCCTGCTCACACACACACACACACACAAACCTTAACCACACACATGCTCACACACACACACACACAACCCTGCTCACACACACACACACACACACACACACACACACACAAACTTAACCTGCTCACACACACACACACACACACACACACACACACACACACACACACACACACAAACCCAGAACCTGCTCACACACACACACACACACACAACCACACATTAACCTGCTCACACACACACACACACACACACACACACACACACACCTAACCTGCTCACACACACACACACACAAACCTTACACTGCCTGCCCACACACACACACACACACACAACCCTCACACACACACACACACAAACCTTAACCTGCTCACACACACACACAAACAACCTGCCCACACACACACACACACACACACACATTAACCACACACATGCTCACACACACACACACACACAACCTGCTCAACCACACACACAAACACAAACACACACACACACACAAACCTGCTCACACACACACACACACACAAACCTTAACCTGCTCACACACACACACAAACCATAACCACACACACACAACCACACACCTGCTCACACACACACACACACACACACACACACACACACACACACACAGGCAACATTAGCCTGCTCACACACACACACACACACACACAACCATTAACCTGCCCACACACACACACAAACCTTAACCTCACACACACACACACAAACCATTAACCTGCCTGCTCACACACACACACACACACAACCATTAACCTGCCCACACACACACACACAACCCTC
>CM041547.1:630960-780960 GCA_023238725.1 Scortum barcoo
GCCTTCAGAGGCTTGGGACTGGCTGAATTTAGACACGCCTCCTGGGAGTAGACGTTGACCACGCCCGACTGAGAGCTGAAAGAGATTATCAATACTTATTGATTTGTTTAACCTGTTTCTTTTTCTATGAGCTGACAGCTGTCGGCCAATCAGAGGGCTGAATGGTGTGTGGGGGCGTGTCTTACCCGCAGGCTAGGTACTGTCCGTTACGTGAGGCAGCGATGGACGTCCCCCTCACACAGCCGTCATCTGTAAACCTGTTCACACACCGACTGCTGCGCATGAGTCCCACACATACACTCTCCCCTTCCACACACATCTGCACACACACACACACACACACACACACACACACACACACACACACACAGTTTAATCACATGACTGACAGGAAGTTCACATGTGATGATGTCACACTCTGAACGTCGAGGACTCACCGGAGTTGGCGAAGACTTTGCTGCCGTCGTGAGAGAAGGCGACGCCGCAGACATTACCGTTTAACTTCATACTGCGAACCACCTCCTTAGTCTGCACACACACGTTTTTTTATTATTTTCATTTATTTAACAAATAATAAATAGTAAATACAATATATAAGTAAATATTTTTGTATTAATTTATTTAAAAGGGGAATTGATCACTGTGGTTGAAACAACATCCTGTTTATCAGGTAGAAAACTGACGGACAGCTCTGATTGGTCAGTTAACAGTCAGATGTTTCTTCGCTCCTCCCATTCTTTACTTTCAGCATGTCTCCTTTCATCCATTTCATTTTCGTCCACTCAGGAAATAAAAATGTTGGTGTGCCGCGGCCTCAGGTGTGTTCGATGTTAACGACTCTGAACGCAGCTCAGCCAATCACAACTGTCTGTTTGCAAACTTTTCTGCCTCTCAGCATGAAGCAGTGCCGACATTTTAACACAGCTGCCCCGAGGAGGAGAGGAGGAGGAGTCACCTTAAGTGTGAGGAGGTGCAGGTATCCGTTGGTTCCAGTGAGCAGCAGAGCGCCTCCATCAGGACAAACAGAGAACTCCTTCACTCGTGCTTCATTCAGACCTGAGAACACACACACACACACACACACACACACATTTAGTTACACTGGTTACACTGATGAGAAAATTAAACATCCACATGAAATGATGACAAAGAAAAACTTTAGTTTATTAAAATAATTTAAAAAAACTCTAAAATCTTTGTGCTGACCTGCCTGACCTCTGACCTGCCTGACCTGCCTGACCTCTGACCTGTCTCACCTCTGACAGAGTGGACAGGTGTGACCCGGCCCTCCATCATGTCGTACAGGTAGAACATCTTGTTCTTCAGGCTGGTGGCGATCACCGTCTCTCCGTCGCGGCTGAACGCCGCTCTGTGGACGGGGAAACGATCCAGGTGGATGCTCTGGATCTTCGGGTTTGTCTTGCCGTCCACCTGCGGGAGGAAACGAAGACGTCGTCACCCGCCGCTCGGTCCCGTCTGACACCAGAGGGAGCCGACCGGCTGATTGGCCGCACGTACCTGGAAGAGGGACACTGATTGGTCGAGACCGGCTGTCATGATGACCTGAGCGGAGGGGTGGAACTGGACGGTGGTTAGTCTGTCCTCTGACAGACGGGCGCTGTTAGCATGAAGACATTTCTTCATCTGAGACGAGAGACGAAACAACCAATCACATGATCAGGACAAAACAAACAACGTCAAAACAAACAATGATCACATGATCAGTTGCACTACAAAGCCAGTTCATATCCAGGATTTCTTCTGTGTGAGTGCGAGACTGTGATAATCTCACAGCATCATCAGAGCAGCAGCACACCTGACTACAGGTAAGTCCAACTGTTCTCCACGTTCTCCACCTGTCCACATGTTCTCCACATGTTCTCATGTTGGACACTGAGCCTTGTTCTTTCAGCTGCCACCCCGACGGGTCAAACACAGCAAATCAAAACTCAATCTAAAAGCTGATGAAAATGTTTTGATTATTATTTATAGATCTGCTGATTAATCAATCTCAGATGAATATTTCTTTGGAGAAGCGCCTGAATGAAACATTAATGTGACCGTGGACAAAGCACTGAGTATTTATCAGCGGGGAATTACAAATCAATAAAAATATTTTTTGCTGTGTTTCGACGGCGTCAGTTAAATCAGGTTTTTCTCTGAGCAGGAAGTCGTGATGTTTCCCGAAGAGATAAAACAGGAAGTTCTGTAAACGACGACACTGATGAAGATGTGTGAAGTTTCTGACCCTCAGGACGCCGCTGGGCAGACTGTCCGAGGACGCCACGAAGTTCCCAGTTCTCCTCAGCAGGTCATCGTCCTCGTCTTCGTCCTCGTCTTCATCATCAGCTTCAGAAACAAACGGCTCATTTTTAACGATTCGTTTCTTCTTCATCACATAAAAAAGATAAATCACATGTTCGTCTCCGTGCTTCTACCTTCCTCCATCTTCTTCTTCTTCTTCTGGACGCTGCTCTGAGCCCACGATGGAGCTCCGCCCATCGACCTCTGAAACCTGAAACACACCAGAGTCAGGACCACAGGTACAGGTGTGTGTGTGACAGAGTGAGTGAGTGTGAGTGTGAGTGACAGAGGTGACAGAGTGAGTGAGTGAGTGAGTGAGTGTGACAGAGTGAGTGAGTGACAGAGTGAGTGTGTGTGTGTGTGAGACAGAGTGAGTGACTGACCCAGGTGAGTGGTGACAGGTGAGTGTGTGAGTGTGTGTGTGACACAGTGAGGTGAGTGTGAGTGACAAGTGAGTGGTGACAGAGTGTGGTGACAGGTGAGTGAGTGAGTGACAGAGTGTGACAGTGTGGTGACAGAGTGAGTGACAGTGAGTGTGACAGGTGAGTGAAATGTGGTGTGTGTGTGTGTGTTACAGAATGGGTGAGGAAATGAGTGAGTGAGTGGTGAGTGAGTGACAGTGGTGACAGGTGAGTGGTGAAGTGTGACAGGTGAGTGAGTGGTGACAGAGTGAGTGGTGACAGGTGTGAGTGACAGGTGAGTGGAGTGAGTGACAGGTGAGTGTGTGAGTGGTGTGTGTGTGTGTGTGTGTGGACAAGAGTGAGTGAGGTGGTAGTGGTGAGTGTTACAGGTGGTGAGTGAGTGGTGGTGACAGGTGAGTGGTGAGTGACAGAGTGAGTGAGTGACAGAGTGAGTGGTGAGAGTGTGTGACAGGTGAGTGTGTGTGTGTGTGTAGTGAGTGGTGACAGGTGTGTGTGTGTGTGTGTGTGACAGAGTGGTGGTGGTGAGGTGAGGTGTGTGTGTGTGACAGAGTGGTGAGTGGTGAGTGACAGGTGAGTGTGAGGTGACAGGTGGTGAGTGGTGACAGGTGGTGTGTGTGTGGACAGGAGCAGTGAGTGAGTGGTGGTGAGTGACAGGTGTGACAGGTGAGTGGTGACAGGTGGTGAGCAGAGTGAGTGAGTGTGACAGAGTGGTGGTGACAGGTGTGTGTGTGTGAGTGTGTGTGTGTGAGTGTGTGTGTGTGTGTGTGACAGGTGTGTGTGTGTGTGTTGAGTGTGTGTGAGGTGAGTGACAGAGTGAGGTGAGGTGAGTGTGTGACAGAGTGAGTGAGTGACAGAGTGTGTGTGTGTGTGTACAGGTGGGTGGTACAGTGAGTGAGTGTGACAGTGAGTGTGTGTGTGACAGGTGAGTGACAGAGTGAGTGACAGTGAGTGAGTGTGACAGAGTGAGTGAGTGACAGAGTGACAGGTGGTGGTGACAGACAGTGGTGGTGACAGAGTGACAGTGAGTGACAGGTGAGTGAGGTGACAGGTGGTGGTGTGTGTGTGTGTGACAGGTGGTGGTGAGTGACAGAGTGAGTGACAGAGTGAGTGTGTGTGTGTGACAGAGTGAGTGAGTGGTGACATGGTGTGTGTGAGTGGTGGTGGGTGGTGACAGAGTGAGGTGACAGGTGTGTGTGTGTGAGTGGTGACAGAGTGAGTGACAGAGTGAGTGAGTGACAGAGTGAGTGACAGGTGTGTGTGTGACAGTGTGAGTGAGTGACAGAGTGTGTGTGTGTGTGAGTGAGTGACAGAGTGAGTGTGAGTGTGTGTGTGTGTGTGAGACAGAGTGAGTGAGTGACAGAGTGAGTGGTGTGTGTGACAGGTGACAGAGTGAGTGACAGAGTGAGTGAGTGACAGAGTGTGTGTGTGTGTGTGACAGAGAGTGGTGTGTGGGAGTGTGGTGACAGGTGTGTGTGTGTGTGTGGGTGACAGAGGAGTGACAGGTGTGTGTGTGTGGACAGGTGAGTGAGTGGTGGTGAGAAGTGGTGGAGTGACAGGTGGTGACAGGTGTGTGTGTGTGTGGTGGACAGAGTGTGGTGAGTGAGGAGTGACAGAGTGGTGTGTGTGTGTGTGGAGTGACAGAGTGTGTGAGGACAGAGTGAGTGAGTGAGAGTGAGTGTGTGTGTGAGTGAGACAGAGTGAGAAGTGGAGGGACAGTGTGAGTGTGTGTGTGGACAGGTGAGGAGGACAGTGGTGTGTGACAGAGTGAGGGAGTGAGAGTGGGTGATGGTGTGTAGAGTGACAGAGTGAGTGAGTGACAGAGTGAGTGAGAGTGTGACAGAGTGAGTGGGTGACTGTGTGTGTGTGTGACAGAGTGAGTGTGTGAGTGAGTGAGTGTGTGTGAGTGGTGAGGTGACAGTGAGTGAGGTGAGTGACAGAGTGAGTGTGTGTGTGAGACAGTGAGGATGTGGAGTGACAGTGAGGTGGTGGTGACAGAGTGAGTGACAGACAGTGTGGAGGACAGAGGAGGTGGTGTGTGACAGAGTGAGTGGGGTGTGTGTGGAGAGGATGAGTGGGGAGCAGGTGGTGGTGTGAGAGAGTGAGGACAGAGTGAGTGTGTGTGTGACAGAGGAGGTGTGGAGTGTGAGTGAGTGAGGGAGTGACAGAGTGGACAGAGTGAGTGAGACAGAGTGAGTGACAGAGTGAGTGAGTGTGTGTGACAGAGTGTGTGACAGAGAGTGAGTGGGTGGGGGGAGACAGTGAGAGTGAGAGTGACAGAGTGTGTGTGTGTGGGGACACAGTGAGGAGTGTGTGACAGAGTGTGTGAGTGAGTCAGAGTGTGTGTGTGAGTGAGGAGGTGTGTGTGTGAGGAGTGTGTGGACAGAGTGAGGAGACAGAGTGAGTGTGTGAGTGAGTGTGTGGAGGAGGACAGAAAGAGGTGTGTGTGAGACAGAGGAGGGAGTGACAGAGTGTGTGTGTGGGGAGACAGAGGAGTGAGGACAGAGGAGGAGTGTGAGACAGAGTGGAGTGTGAGTGACAGAGTGAGTGTGTGTGTGTGTGAGTGTGTGTGGGGAGTGAGGACAGAATGGAGGTGAGGTGTGACAGAGTGAGTGGAGTGTGACAGAGTGAGTGACAGGTGTGAGTGAGAGTGGGTGACAGAGTGAGGAGTGAGGACAGATGTGAGGTGGAGTGGAGGAGTGAGAGTGACAGAGGTGAGTGATGAGAGTGAGGAGGGACATGGTGTGGGGAGTGAGGAGGAGTGTGTGTGTGAGGGACAGAGTGAGTGAGTGACAGAGGACAAGGAGAGTGAGGAGGAGCAGAGTGAGTGTGTGTGTGTGTGTGACAGAGTGAGAAAGTGTGTGTGTGTGTGTGAAGAGTGAGTGAGAGTGGAGAGTGAGTGAGTGTGTGTGTGTCAGAGTGTGTGTGTGTGTGACTCACTGCTCTCTCATCCTCTGCTGTAGTTTCTGTTTGGACATGGTGGACTCCGCCTCTCCTCTGATCAGGTCTCTACGGTAACGATGCTTCATGTCCACCCTGCAACAAACGAAACACCTGAAACGTTCACCTGCTGATCCACAACCAGCACGTTTTAACCTGAAAATGAGCATCTGCTCACTTTGACACAGAGGTCTCGAGCTGTGTGTCAGGTGTGCGTCAGGTGTGCGTCAGGTGTGTCTCACTCACTCTTCCTCCAGCTCGTCGTCCTCGTCCACCCAGGCGGCTCCTCGGCTCGGCTCGGCCTGCAGACCAGCTGTGTCCTCAGCCTCTGAGTCACCAGACTCGTAATCTTCATCCTCCACCGATAAAGGTGCAGGCTGCTCATCCTCCTGCTCATGATGGCAGAGGAGGTCAAAGGTCAGAGGCGGCAGGAGATAAAGAGAGAAGGGATTCAAGAGCTGCACAAATAAAGATCCACTTTTCCAGAGGCAAAACTCAATTAAAAAAAAAGCACAATTTTACATCACTTGCTTGCACAGAGGACGCCATTTCTTCTGTGGTCCACACAGCCCTCACCCACTTAGAGAACAAAGACTCTTACTCTTATGTCCGCCTGCTCTTTGTGGACTTTCACCTCAGCATGTCAACACAATCATACCGCAGACCCTGGTCCAGAAACTCACAACACTTGGACTGAGCCCTCACCCTGTGTAACTGGGTCCTGGACTTTCTGACAGACAGACCGCAGTCTGTGAGGATCCACGACGCGTCTCCTCCTCCTCCATCAGCCTCAGCACCGGCTCCCCCCAGGGCTGTGTGCTGAGCCCCCCCCTCCTTCACCCTTCACCCTGTTCACTCACTGCTCACACACGACTGCTCAGCGATACATCCGAGCTGTCTCGATCGTGAAGTTCGCGGATGACACAGCTGTGGTGGGACAGGATCGCTAACAACGACGAGAGTCCGACTACAGGCAGGAGGTGGAACACCTGGAGGGTTGGTGCAGACAAAACAACCTCTGCATCAACGTGAAGAAGACCAAGGTGATGATTGTGGACTTCAGAAGGGGCAGACACCTCCCCTCTCCCCTGTACATCGGAGGGACTGCGGTGGAAGTGGTCTCCAGCTTCAGGTACCTGGGCGTACACATCTCTGACGACCTCACCTGGAGCAAGAACACTTCCTGTCTGATTAGGAAGGCACATCAGCGTCCTCTACTTCCTCAGGAGGCTGAGGCGCGCCGGGCTGGGGAGCTCAGTCCTGACCTCCTTCTACAGATAAGTGGTGGAGAGCGTCCTGTCCTCCTGCATCATCGTGTGGCACGGCAGCTGCTCGGCAGCAGAGAAGAAGGCTCTGCAGAGGGTGGTGAAGGCTGCACAGAGGACTGTGGGATGCAGTCTACCCACCACCACGGACATCTACACCTCCAGATGCAGGAAACGGGCCTCCTGCATCATGAAGGACCCCACTCACACCGCACACTAAAATCTTCTTTTGCACACTACCTCAGGGGATACTGACTGTTGTATATTTGTCATATGTTGTATATGACTGCTGTACATTGTCATACATCTTATCTTCATTTGCAGTTCATCCTATGTTATTCTGTTTATTTATATTTATCTACTAGCTTAAATTTGCTTATTCTATCCTTGTTTATTTTGTACTATTCCACTTTTTATATACTTATTCTACTTCTTATATCCTTTACTTATTGGGCTTGCACCGGGACCAGGGTAACTAATCTCATTCCATCCCATGTTTAACATGTGTTGAAATGACAAAGAATGCTTGAATCCCTGAATATTTTTCTCTCAGACCAGTCATTTTGCTTAGAGACAGGAAAATATAGAGTTAGATTAATTAGAGGAGGCGATTTAAGTGACTGAAATTAAAGTTGAACATGAAAGTGAAGAGAAATGCTGAAATGACACACAGCTGCTTTGACCCTCGAGGGGGAACATTAAATAGTGATATTTTTGAATGGGGTTTGGTTGGGGCTCACCTCCACCAGCCTGTGCAGCAGCTCGTCCTCCGCCCCGAACACCAGCTCCTCCAGCAGCCTGACCGAGCTGTCCTCCTCCCCCAGCACCGACAGCCTCTTCACGTGTTTCTGCCGCCTCTGCTCCTCTCCCTCCGGGTCAAACTTCGGGGGTCGGCTCCTCTTCTTGGCCGGAGCTCGGTCCTCTGTCTGCGGCAGCTTTATGACGTTCACGTCCTCCATGTTGCTTCACCAAACTTTCTTCACACTTCTGCTGATTTAAGGCCTCAGCGCGCACACAGGAAACACTCCGATTATCGATTTAAATGACTGATTATTAAATACTTGATCTTCCGGCTCCACTCTCGGCAGGTCACGCTCTCCACGTGGACACCGCTGTTTTCTTCATGTACTTCCGGAACGGTGACCTCTGAACCTTTCAAAGTAAAAGCCTTCCCCTTGCGTTCACTCAAATGCAGAGTACTGTTTTTCAAAATAAGAGCTCGTAAAATGATGGATTTAGACATTAATGAGTGTTCATTATTCAAATAACCATCGTCTTTGTCTGTTATGATAATTGATTATTGACTGATTACTAGTTGGTGTGTTTTGTGGAATGACGCAGAGCAAACAGAGAAATGTTGGAGAGTTTATTTCAGACAGCTGCAGTTAAACTACAGAGAGCAGAAAGAGAGAGCATGCTGTTAAAGTGAGACCCGGCAGAGCCTCAGTCTGAATCTAAAGCTACGATCATCACTACAGTTAGAGCCACTGTCCGTCTCCATCACAGGAAATAAGTCACTTTATCGTCGTTATCAACACGTTCCTGTTCCTTTAGAAGCTTTTTACACTTTAGGACTCAAGAAGATTTACAGCACAATTTATAAGGCAAAAAGGGGGGGGGGTTCTGTCCCAGGTAAACACACAATATCACCTCAACTGCACATGTGAGCCCATAAAGTGGTGATTCAGTGAGAATTAAGATTTAATGTGAGTCGTAACACTGACAGATAAACAATAATATCAACTTTTGATCGCTTCAACAAAGTTTCACTTAAAAATAAACGTAAAGACTTTAAAATCTTTAACTCGATGTTACTGCCTTTACTTTAGTGTCGTTTCTTTCGGATGTCGGTATCTTCTTGTTATTGATCCATCCTGATCAAAAGGAAACCAAAGGCTCAGCAGTGACATTTAATGAGAAGAACAGCAGAGGTGAAGTGTCTTTAACTGAGACACAAAGAGCCGATCAGATCAGAAAGTAATCAATAACACTGATTCATAATGTCTTAGTTGATAAACGAAGCTGATCTTTTTTAATCTTTTTATCAATAAAAAAATGAAAACACAAAAGTGTTCAGTTTAAACTTGGACGTCACTAAAAACATGAATCAAACATAAATTCAGACGCAGAAGAAGAACAACAGGAAATGATGTCATCATGTGGCACTCAGAGAAAACGTTAACAAATTACTTTCAGATTAATTAAAACACGTGGAGACGACTCGGAGCAGAATCAGGACTGAGATTAAAGTCCTGACGAACAGTCAGGATTAAAGGTGTCTGAATGTGAGAATCAAAACAAATATTAAAGGACTAATTCTAATTTAATGTCATAATATCACAAAATTAAGACGTCATTTTAAACTCTGAAGATCATGACATCATCTGAAGACGTTAAACTGATGAAGTCAAAGATCTCCGGAAAGTCACAGAAAACAACTTCATGTGATTTATCACAAAACTTTGTTGAAAAATTACAACTTTAACTTTTTACTGGTTGACTTTTCTTACAATACCTGAATTATATTATAATATATACTAATACTATATATATATATATATATATATATATATATATATATATATATATATATATATATATATATTATACATATACAAGAGATTTCCCTCCTCATCTTGTGACTTAAAACAGATATTTTCATAATGTTCTTTTCTCCAACACTAAACCATCAGATAATTGATCGATGATGGATCAGATTATTAATCAGTTATTGGTCAAATTATTTCAGAGCTGCTGTGAGAAAACAAATTATTCTCTGATTTCTTAATCTTAATTACAAATATTCTGACTTTTACCATGATTATTCTTCATATTTCAACTTTGAAATGTTGAAACATTACAACTTTATTTAAACATTTTTCTCATGATGATTTTCATTCTACAAATTTGTTTTGTTATTGTAATATTTTCATTTTCACTTCACAAACTATATTTTCATTGCATTGTGACAATCTGACTTTTTATTGTATAAAATAAACATTTATTCTCATAATATAGATTTTTCTCAGAAATATGACTATTATTTTATCATGACTGCTGTAAAATTGTGTTTATTCATCCATCATTTTATGTTGGTCCTTTATCTCAAAAACAAATTTATTCTCATAATGACTTTTTACTTATAAGATTACAAATATTTTCACAATATTGTGACTTTTCTCTCAAAACTTAACGCAACGTCACAACTTTTCTCTCACTGCCTCTAAAACTACAAGTTTGTAATAACAGTGACTTTTATTTTTTGTACTTTTGATACCTGAAACTTTTCCTCATGAAATCATGAAGCCCTGAAACTGTTGGAATAAAAACACTTTGAATGATGAGTAATTATTGAACACTGCATGTAGGAAGTGGAGGCGTCGCGTCATGCTGACTAAAGAAAGAACGATGATATAAAGACGACATGCAACAAGTTCAGCTTGTAGTTAAAGGAGACGAGGAAGGAGGAAAGAAAGGAATATAGGAAGGAAGGAAGGAAGGAGGAAAGAAAGTAAAAAAGGAAGGGTAGAAGAGTCCTTGCTGCAGGCGGAAGACTTCCTGTTCTTCCTGATTGTCTGTCCCTTCACACACATCACACCAACATGAACGACCATTACACCTGCAGCAGGAGGAGTCAGGTGAGTTCAGGTGAGTTTGTTTTGTCCATCTTGGCACTTAAAGACTCGACATCCTCAGTAACTGATCTGACATCAGCAGGACAGGTGAGACAGCTGATGATGAAGGTGAGTTTATTTACAGGTGTTTCCACACGTCGTCCTGCTGTAAACTATAAATCCAGATCCTCTTCAGGGTTAATCTGAATTATGAACACTAAAGGAAAACTTTCTCTTCTCATGTGAAATTAAAAAACCCTCAAAAATAAACTCTGAATGTGTAAACTGTGTTTTTGGTTGCTGTTAGCTTAGCTTAGCATAAAGACTGGAAACGGGGAAACAGGAAACTGCAAACTGCTAGCATGGCCCTGTCTTTCTTTCTGCAGTTTTCATAAACATGTGACTCCTTCTTCAGTAAAACATTTCATTTTCCCTGATCAAAGAATCAAACTTCAAGAATGAAATTATACTTGGATTACTATGAGATTACGGTGCATTAATGATCATAATCCAGATTTACCCCCTGGCGTTTATTCCTGCAGCAGCTTTCAGCTCCACAAACTCTTCTTCACGTTGACCTTCTGACGAGCTGCAGACACGTCTCCACAGGTGGAGGAACTAAAAGTGCAAGTGCAAGTGCAAAAAAAAAAAAACCCTAAAACTAAATAAACTAAAGTTGAAGTGAACTTGCGGCTTGTGATGTTCAAAGAAGCTCCTGCAGGACTTCCTGTCGTTTAACAGTCAAACACTTTCCTGCTCCGTCAGTCACATGATCAGGCCTCCTCAGCCAATCAGATCGGACCTCTCCTCAGCCAATCAGCTGTGAGCGTAGACGAGGCGGTGATGGCGGCGTTTATGATGACGAAGCTGGACATGATGTCATCAAACAGGATGGAGGTGCGTGTGTGTGTGTGTGTTTGTTTGTTTGTTTGTTTGTTTGTTTGTGTGTGTGTGTGTGTGTGTGTGTTTGTTTGTGTGTGTGTGTTTGTTTGTGTGTGTGTGTGTGTGTTTGTTTGTTTGTTTGTGTGTGTGTGTGTGTGTTTGTGTGTGTGTGTGTGTTGTGTGTGTGTGTGTTTGTGTGTGTGTGTGTTTGTGTGTTTGTGTGTGTGTGTGTTTGTGTGTTTGTTTGTTTGTTTGTTTGTGTGTGTGTGTGTGTGTGTTTGTTTGTTTGTTTGTTTGTGTGTGTGTGTTTGTGTGTTGTGTTGTTTGTGTGTGTGTTTGTTTGTTTGTGTGTGTGTTTGTGTGTGTGTGTGTTTGTTTGTTTGTGTGTTGTGTGTGTTTGTTTGTGTGTGTGTGTGTTTGTTTGTGTGTTTGTGTGTGTGTGTGTGTGTGTGTGTGTTTGTTTGTTTGTGTGTGTGTGTTTGTTTGTGTGTGTGGTCCAGCTGTGGTGTAGTTGTCATGGCTCACCTCCCGACAGGTGGCAGCTGGAGGAGCTCCTCTCATCACTGCAACAAACAAACAACTCAGCAATACTGTTACTGTGTGTATTTACTGTGAATACTGCAGTACTTTACTGTGAGTATTTACTGTGAGTACTGCAGTATTTACTGTGAGTATTTACTGACTGTAGTGTTTACTGCAGTGATGTTACTGTGAGTACTTACTGAGTACTGTGCAGTATACTGCATGAGTATTTACTGTGAGTATTTACTGCAGTATTTACTGTGAGTACTGCAGTATTTACTGTGAGTATTTACTGTGAGTACTGCAGTATTTACTGTGAGTATTTACTGCAGTATTTACTGTGAGTACTGCAGTATTTACTGTGAGTATTACTGCGGTTTACTGCAGTATTATTTACTGCGTAGTGCTTGTGTTACTGCAGTATTACTGAGTATTTACTGTTCAGAGTATTTACTGTGAGTATTTACTGTGAGTATTTACTGCAGTATTTACTGTGAGTACTGTGAGTATTTACTGCAGTATTTACTGCAGTATTACTGAGTACTGCAGTATTTACTGTGAGTATTTACTGCAGTATTTACTGTGAGTATTACTGCAGTATTTATTTACTGAGTACTGCAGTATTTACTGTGAGTATTTACTGTGAGTATTTACTGCAGTACTGATTTACTATGTATTTACTGTGACAGTATTTACTGTGAGTAGTACTGCAGTATTTACTGTGAGTATTTACTGTGAGTATTTACAGTATTTACTGTGAGTATTTACTGTGAGTATTTACTGCAGTATTTACTGCGAGAGTACTGCAGTATTTACTGTGAGTACTGCTCGGTTGGCTTTGCTGGGGTAGATCTTGGCGAAGTGTCGGTATTCGTCCGGAGGAGGGAAGTCGTCCAGAGGATGAAATGAATACTTGGACTCGAAATCATCTGCAGGAGAGACAACATCACTTCTTTACTCACTGATTTCACTTTCTTTAACAAAAACTACTCCAACAAGATAAAAACAGCTGAGTTCACTTTGTCACAAACAAAAAGGTCAAAGGTCAGAGGACGCAGAGTGGTGAGGGGCAAGAGTCACAAACTCAACTGGAGTGACTCTGGACTGTGAGGAGCTACGACAAACTCTGGATCTGGATCAGATTCAGGTTCTGGTCGGAGCGAACATGAGACAGACTCACCGACAAAGGAACGAGGGATGGAGGAGGAGGAAGAGTGTCCGTTGCGCAGAGGGGGGGGAGGCGGGGGAGGAGCAGCGAGAGTGCTGGCGTGGGGCGTGGGAGGAGGTTTTCCTCTGGCGGGGGGGTCAGAGGAGAGGGAGGGGCTACCATGTGTCCTGTAAGGAGGAGGGGGCGGGGCTTCTCTGCCACCCGCCCTTGAAGACGATTGGACTGGAACAGGAGGAGCTGTGGAGACGATCAATATAGCCGATCAGTACAGCCGATCAATACTGTAAATACAATTGATGTCGTGTGTGTTGAGGCCTCACCTGCTCCTCTACCTTGCGTCTCTCTCACGGGGCGGCGGCGGCCTGCTGGCGCCCTGCTGGGAGGGGGTAGGGGAGGCAGGGGGAGGAGGAGGGGCGGGTCCTCTTGTGGGGTGTGGCCTCCTGGTGAGGGGGCGGCCCTCTTGTTGCTAAGGGAGTTGTGACGTTGTGGCAGCTCGGGCGCCGCCTCACTGCCACCACCTGTCGGACCGTTAGTGATGCGGTAAGGTGGAGGGGGCGGGGCCAGAGAGGAGGAGGAGGCGGGGTTTCCTCCTGAGGTGGGAGGCGTCTGCTGTTGCCAGGAGACGGAGGAGGTTTGGAGGAGGGTGGGGGTGTTGTTGGGGGTCGGGGAGGGGCTTCTCTCTGTTGTAAGCAGAGAGGAGGAGGAGGAAGGCGTTACCACAGACGACAGAGAGGAGGAGGAGGAGGAGGGCGGAAGAGAGTGCTTCATGCTGGTGGAGGGAGGAGGGAGGAGGAGGAGGAGGAGGACAGGTTGGGCAGAGAGGGACGCTGTGAGCG
Organism: Scortum barcoo; assembly: GCA_023238725.1. Taxonomy (NCBI): domain Eukaryota; kingdom Metazoa; phylum Chordata; class Actinopteri; order Centrarchiformes; family Terapontidae; genus Scortum; species Scortum barcoo. The sequence continues at coordinate 644,911 of CM041547.1, forward strand.
AGACGTCTCCACGGGCGGGCGACAGCGCCTGAGGGGAGGGGCTCTCTGTGTCGTCATGACGATGGCTCGGGGGGCGGGGCGCCGCAGCTCGGGTGGATGGAGAACGTCCAGAGGAGCTGTCTGCGAAAAAAAATATAAAAATATAAAGAAATATACAGTAAGAATTTTAAAAAGTCACAAATGTCATAAAAAAATAATGAAATAATATAAAATAATAATGAAACAGTATACACGTATGAATAAATAATAACTGAGAAAATAATGAAACAATAAAAACTGACCTCCAACTGGTCTCAGTTTGGGGACTCCGCCTGTGAACAGCCCTCCGATTGGTGGAACAGAACCTGACGGGCTTCCTGCTACGCTGCCATTGGCTCCTCCTGCTGCTGCTGCTCCGCCTCCTTTGGGCTCTGAGAACCACAACCATTGGATAGGTGAGAGAGTGCTCCGCCTCCTGAGGGTGTGACATCACTACACTAATACTATGATGACACTACGATGACATCACTGACTGTGCAGATGACAGTGTGAAGGTGAGACGGGATGCAGGTGAGACCAGGTGAGATGAGCTCAGACAGTCAGGTGAGGTGAAGTGAGGTGGTGAGGTGAGATGAGTAGGAGTGAAACTGTAAAATTGAATGTTTACGCTCCCACGCGGCTCCGATGACATCACCGACAGCAAATCAGTGACAAACAGTTGCAAACATATTAAATCATGACATCATGATCAGCACAGAAACATGACATCATCTTATTTCCGTATGAATCATTTCCTGTCATGTTCAGACAGAAAGGGAAGTTTCACTCTGATGAATCATACTCAGGTGATTCCATGAAGCTCACCTGATCAGACCTCCATCAGGACCTCCCCCCCACCTGTCTGCTGCTTTGTCCTACCTGTTGGGGCCGGACGGCGTACTCCCAGCATAGCTCCACCCACCTTACACCTGAGCAAAGGTCTGATCTACCTGGAAACACCTGTGGGCACCTTTCACAGGCTGTTCTGCTTTATTCCAACACCTCCTTCATCGAAAACAGTAAAACATCCAGCACGGTTTAACGATCGATCACTTGTACGCATACAGCTACTTCACAGGTTCAGATTATTGGAACAGAACAGAAGTAACTAATAAATGAGTGTAATTACAGATTGAAGTACCTGCAGTATAGAATGTGTTTTAAAAAGAGCTCCGCCTTCATCAGTGACGATTATAACTCAATAACATATCTCATATTATTCTGCGTAACGAGTATTTTTACTTTACATTTATATTGATGCTAATCTGTTAATCTAAACATTTAAAAGATAATCTGTTGGCCAGAATTTATATACTGTGGTATTTATACTTTTACTGCAGTAAAACCTGTGAATACAGTGATTATTGAACACGACATGGACTAACCTTTTGTTTTTTTCCTGTTTCCTGTCTGATCTCAGGTGGTCTCTCTTTACAGCTTACTGATCAATTCTGATTAGTAATATTTTTCATATAATCGATGGACAACATGTCCAGGATGAGTTGGAATAAATCAGCAGGATGTTTCAGCTCAGCTGCATCCTGTGTGGTCATGTGATTGGCTCCCCCATTGCAGGTAAACAGGAAGCTTCATGTTGACAGGAAGCAGGTGAGCTGAGCTTGTCAGTTAGCTTAGCACAGCCACGTTACAGCAGGCAGCAGCTGCTGAGTGCTTCAGTGACTCGCATGCTAACAGGCAGGCGTGCTGCTAGCAAGGGCTGCATGCTAACTGCTGACTGAGCGTCCCGACAGGTCGCTTTGATCCAAACACAAACAGCTTGGTGGAGTTACACACTGGAACTACTTCTTGTCAAACAACCGTGTATCCATCTGCCCAGCAGCTCTGAGTTTCCACATCAGGTTGACTGAGGAGTGTCCAGATATTCAAAATGAAAAGAAAGTCTACTGACCATCAAAGCTCCAACTTCATGTGAATTATTGATTATCAGATCAATCATTTGTTGTGAAAATCCAAAAAAGATTTATTACTGTGGAGGACAGAACACAGCTGGAGCTGGTGACAAACACGAGTCAATTATCCAAACTTAACTTATCGATGAATCGACGTTTAAAGGACCGACCTGAAGCAACTTTGTTCAAACTCAAAGTTAAATCTGGAGACGTGGGCGGACTTCGACTCAGTGCCTCTGAACTGTTCCAGCCTGCAACTCCACGTGTTCATCAGCGAGCTTCACTGAGACAATTGTGTTGTTGTTGAGTCTAAACCTGGACAACCACATCTTCATCATCGTCATCATCATGATTAGCTCTGCAGGACGCTGCAGGATCTGATCTAACCAGCCGCTCCATCACCTGTCCATCATCTGACTGATGGATTGATGGTGTGATTTTAATCCAATTAGGGGAATCCTGTGAGTGAGTATTTGAATATTCAAAGCACAATCAGCTGCAGTTCAAAGATCAATGAAGAAGGAGAGAAAAGTTAAAGCAGAAGTTAAATCATTATTGTCAAAGTAAAAGTCTCAACACAAACAACATGAACGTGTTCGATGTGGACGGACAGAAAAATGTGGAACAAAAACAAACATGAACAAACGGAGTGGGATCAGACGTGAGCTGAGCAGCTGATTCAGAGTCTGTCCCGATGTTTGTCTGTGTGTCTATTATCTGCACCCACTCCCAAGATTTCACCCCCACCTGTGAGTTTCACCTTGTCTGAAGGAACTTCAGAGAAACGACATTTTAATTCTGTTATAACAAAGACAAACTGTTTATTTCTGCATCTCAAAGACAACTCTCAGCTGGAGAGTCTGACAAACTACAAAAGAGGAAATGTTGACTGTAGTTTGGTTACAAAGCTCTTTGTGGCTCCTGAAGAAGCTTCAGAACAATGAAGAGGGGTCTGAGATGGTCTCGCCTCATTTTAGTAGGTTAGTCATTAAACTCAGTAATCAGCAAATATATTTGGTTCACCACCATATAATCATCTGACTGCTCAGCTGTTATTAATAAATAATGATGTCACTGTTTAATACTCAAATATGCAAAGCAGCTCATTGATGGTTCATTCAGTTTTTAATCAGTTAAATAAATAACTGTTAAATAAAGGATGAGAAAAAACTGAAACCAATTCAATGTTTCTGTGTCAGTTTGACTAAAAGATTCACTTTAGTCGTAAAGATCGTCTGAGTTTTTCATTGTCTGATAACTCCTTGGTGTATTTTGAACTCATCTGATTGTCATTGTGTTCTGGACAGGAAACATGGCGGCTGGCAGGAACCTGCTGCCTCCTGCATCGTGCTCCAACATCTCAGAAGGTTTGTTGTCTTACTCTCTAGCGACAGAGCAGAGCTCTTATCTCCGGTCCTCTGCTGCTCCTCGGACGGCGCCCCCTGCTGTTTAGGCTGGCTCTGCTGCTGGTGTAGGTATTGGTATAAGCGAATGTATGGGTGATCAGTGGGAGGTGTTTGGCTCTTTGGTGTTTGGCTCTTACTGTCGAGCATCGGAGCACTGCGGTCGTTCACCACCGCCACCTTCTTCAGCCTCGTGCCTTTGCAGATGTCCGACAGCAGAGCGCCACGACCTTTAGTCTCCTCCTTGCTCAGCTTGGGGGGGCTGGTGTTGGCCTGGGGGGGGGGTGGACAGAATATATCAGTATATATGAATCTGTGTGTTCTCAGAGGAAAGATGGAAGGACTGTAACTCCTGAGTCCACTCAGTGTAAAGTTTTTACAGAGCATGAACAAACCACATTTATCACAACCCAGCAACAGATGTTCAGGTTTGCTCATTCATGAGGAATAAAGAGCTGCAGAAAACAACTGTTTTCAATATTATTGATTGATTAAAATCAGTGAAACCATCTATCACATGTGAGGTGATGTCATCGATCGGCTTTCAAACGTTCATTTCAATGTCAGAACAAAGAAAAAACAGCGACTGAGACGCTGCTGAGTTCGAATCAGTTGATTATCTGAACAGTTTTTAGTTGATTTGTCTCCACGATCAGTCTGCGATCAGCTCATGTCTGCCTGCAGCTCGTCATCCTCAGGCTGAGGAGGAGGAGGAGGAGGAAGAGGTGATGATGATGATGATGAATGTGTGTGTTTACCTGGCTGAAGGTGGGGGGAGGCGGGGGTCCCCCTGGAGGTGGGGGCGGAGGAGGAGGGATGGGCATCCTGCGGCTGTTACAAACACACACACCTGATCACCCTGAAACACAAACACCATTTTAATCCGCTGTGTCCAATAAGCTTATCACCAATCAGAGACCCTGAACTTTAACACTGCTCTGTGATTGGCTGCTGAACTTCCTGATGGGCAGACCCCAGGCTGTGCGGATGGGCAGCACCACATCCTCCACCCTGACTCTGAACACCGGCGCCCCCCAGGGCTGTGTGCTCAGCCCCCCAGCTCCAGCACCATCATCAGATCTGCTGACTGGTCTCTGAGCAGGATCAACATGGACTCCAGGATCCTCTGCAGCTTCTACAGGTGACCCATAGAGAGGATCCTGACTGGCTGCATCACCGCCTGCTGTGGCAGCTGCTCCTCGACCGTGAGGCTCTACAGAGGGAGGTGAAAGCTGCTCAGCACATCAGCAGGACGGAGCTGCCGTCCATGGAGGACCTCTACACCCAGCGGGGGGGCAACAGGATCATTAAAGACCTCGACCCACCCAGATCTACCGTCTGACAGATGGCACCACAGCATCCAGAGCCATCAGACTCAGAGAGGATGATGATGGACTGATAGAGTCATTTTAACTGCACTTTATTAATATTTGCACCCTGCTGCTCCAACACTATAATGTTCATATTTTATATTTGTTTTTATTTTAGTTTTATATTACTCACTCATTTTTATTTGTGTGATTGTCTTTCTACATATATTTGAGCACAGTCAGAAGTCAGCTGCTGTTCAAATGTTAAATAAAAATCTTACATCAAGATTCACGATCAGACCAGGTCCTGATTAACCCCCCCCCCAACCCCCCCCCCAATCTGAACCTGGACCTGGACTGACCTGGTCTGGGTTCACAGTTGGACTCTACAGTACGTTTGAAGATCAAACTCTGATTAAGGAAACATTGATTTACCTGATAATACCTGATACCGTCGTTCTGATAAGCAAAGAATCCGTTAGCTGAATTAGCTAGTAGGCATCAATATGCTAAGCTAACTAAAGCTAAGCTAACAGGCTATCTCCTCCAGATGTTTCCTTTCATGATCAGCATCTGTCCGGACACACAGACGAACCGGACTCTGAGCCGCACGCGACCGATCAATCGATCAGTTATTGATGTGTTAGCTCATAGCTAGATGTGTGTTAGCATTAGCAGCAGGTCTGTGCAGCCTCACGCGGACAGGTGACATAAATCTTACCTGTGCACGTTCCCAGCTGTCTGCGGGTTAACTCATCCTTCTGTCTGTCTGCCTGTCTGTCTGCCAGCCTGTCTGCCTGCCTGTCTGCCTGCTCGGTGTCCTCTGTTAGCTCTGCTGTTAGCCGTTAGCTGTTAGCTTCTCTGCTGCAGAGAAACACAGCGGAGCACGTGACCTGCGGGGAGGAGCCGCAGCTGCTGCAGCCCGATCAATACCTGATCAGTATTGATTATATGTATTAGATATTTTCTATATATTTACTATATCTGTGTTTTTATTATTAGATTTATTTCATGATCATATATTCACGATATTATGTATAATGATTTTAATACATATTTTTATTTTTACTCTGTAAATCTACTGACATGTGATTGTCAGAATCACTTTTATTTTATTCCTTTCGGTCCTTTTATTTTAGGCTGGTGTAATTTGACTTGGTGTACTGGGGCAGAACAGTAAACATAGTAAGTTTGAAAAATTCAAGGAAAGGCTCCAAATTATTTGTAAAATAGACAATAAAATATTACAAACTAAAGATAAAGACAATGTGAGTGTTATTTGTATGAATCTGTGCAGATTTATTCAGGGATTTATTTACATATATATATATATATATATATATATATATATGTGGCTTTGTTTACGTTTGAATGTATTTTTAATCGTTTATTGTTATTTAATTAATCACCACTAGATATCGCTATTGCGTTGCAGTTACAATGAAGTTGTTTCGAAAAGTAATTCCTAATTGGCTCAACGTGCTTAACGTCACCGTCACGTGGCCAATGAGCTCGCTCGTACTACCGCGGAAATTTGAAAACACAAAATGGCGGACGTGGAAGCGTAAGTATCCAAAACATTTAATATTATAGTCCCATAACTGTAAAATGTTCACAGGAAGAGTAAATGCTACTTAACGTGCAAAGTGTCATTTTAATGCCCCGAACCCTTTGAAAGTTGTTCCTCAAACGGCTGAAAACAGGAGGATTAACGACAGAAGCTAGCTGAAGTTAAAGCTAACGGACTGTTGTCAGTGAGTCAGTTATCAGATACTTTACTGCAGTAAAAGTATTAATACTCTCAAGTTAACACCTGTATTTAATTTGATAATAATTTGATAATTTAATTAATTTAAAACATGACAAAATAATCAGTAAAGTGGAGTTAAAGTCCATAAAGTAAAGTCCTGTGTCAGTAAAGTGTCCCCTGTGTCTGTTGTCCTGTTGTCTGTTCTCTCATTAGATGATTCTTCCTCCTCATTAATGTAAAAGCAGGATTTTACTGTTGGAGTTGGTTGAGGTGGAATCAATTTACAACTAGTTTGTATTTTGGGACTGCAGCTAATGATTCTTTTCATTCTGGATCAATCTGCTGATTCACATTCACATTATTCAGAGGAGAAGAAGAAAACCTGAAACATCTGATCAAATGATTTGACAGGAAAAATCACTTTAACATCATCAGGAGAGTTTATGATTAATTTTCTGTCAATAAACTAGTTGATTAATGGACTGACAGTTTGAGCTGTTGTAACTGTTGTGGTTTCATTTATAACAAAACATCAGATTTTATGAACTCTACAACAATCTGAATATGTAAAGTGACTCCTACTTACTATTTAAATTAATCGCCAACTAGTTTGAAAATTGATTCCTTGATTTGAATGACCTTTTCTTTGTGTGTGTGTGTGTGTGTGTGTTTGTGTGTGTGTGTGTGTGTGTCAGTGTACTGCAGCACTGTGATCCGGCTCTCTTGGCCCCCTGTGGTGATTCGGAGCAGCCAGACAGTGATGAAGCAGCCAAGATGGTTCTCCACCTGACGGTCTGTCTCACAGCAAAGATTTTATCTGTGTGATTGTGAAAGCAGAATTTATCAGACGATTAATCAATTGACAGACAATCCGATATTAAAGAAATGTTAACTGTGTGTGTGTGTGTAGGACAGCCGTCGTGTCCAGAAGGTTCTTTGGCGTCAGCTGTTTGTTCTGGACTCCATGATGTCTCTGTTGGAGGGTCTGGAGTCTGCCCAGCAACTGATGACACAGCCCTGTCCCCCTCCACCCGGTACACACAGTACACAGCTGTAAAAATCTTGAGGTCATGATTCCCCCTGAGATTATCTGACCTGCCAACCAAACTGTGAAAATGTGATCAATAACTTCTGAATCGTTTGTTAATCGTCAGGGATCAGGGTCCTTCATAAATTTGTTTCAGTGAATTCAAGAATAAAAGTACTTTCTAAAATCGTTGGTAAAGTGTAGATATTTCTGTGTTATATGCAGGAGCTTTGTGTTGACATTAATATAGACAGTGAGTTTATAGAAAATACTCCGAAACTATGAAATGAAACTCTTTAAAGGTTTACAGGTACATTATTACTAAATACATTTTATTTTTATCATATTTTTATGATATTATTTGTCTAAAACACATCACTCAGCTTGTCAACCAGGCACGTTTTCAAACTGAGAACCAGCTGCCATCAAGATTTTTTTCCTTTTATTTCCAATTTATCATCACCATGACAACCAAATGTTGCACGGTTGTCTCTTCTTCACTCTGTGTGTGTGTGTGTGTGTGTGTGTGTGTGTGTGTCAGAGGGCGGGGCTCGGGGCAGGTGGAAGGCCCTGAAGGCGGAGAGCAGGTCGGCCGTGGAGGAGATGGAGACGCTGCTCAGATCTCTGCAGGAGAGAATCCAGCAGATCAACGACAGACGACACACACTCACACACAGCTGGAATTCTGACATCTGCACGATAAGGTGCGTACACACACACACACACACACACACACACACACACACACACACACACACGTGGTTGGTAGTTTTCTCATGTCTCCTCTCGTGGTCTCTTTCTCTTCTCTCCTTTTGTCCACTCCTTGTTTTCCATCTTTGTTTCCTCTTTTTGTTCCTTTTCCTCTGCTTCTGTGTCTCCTTCTCCTCTTTTCTCTCCTTGCCTTCTTGTCTCCTTGTTCCCTCCTGTCCTTCTCTCCTTGTCTCCTTCAGAAGCAGCAGTGTGAAGACCTGGGTGAGTCTCTGCAGAAGGCCCACAATGCACTGCAGTCATGTGATCATCAGCTGACCCTGCTGAGGGCGGAGTCAGAGGCAGTGCTCGGTCAGCTGATTGGCTGGCAGGGAATCAGAGAAGAGTGAGTGTCATCAGGTTACGTGACACTTGGTGGGTCCTTCTGATTGGTCACTAACTCCTGTTCACCTGTCAGGCTGCAGGAGTCCATCTCTGCCATTCAGAACGTGATGCAGATCAACCTGCTGTCTGTCAACCAATCAGAGCTGTGTGTGGAGCTCCGACCACGCCCCCCTACTAACCAGATGTCCAATGAGCTGGAGCCACTGAAGCTGTCTGTCAACTGGAGCAACTGGAGCCACGATGACTGCTTCAGACTGCAGGTAATGAGCAGGTGACCTGATCCAGGTCTAAACTGCAGACAGGTTATAAAGATGGACGACATCTCCACCTCCTCAAAAGCCAAAATATCTCAGATACAGGCACCGCCATCTTGTTCATCATGTGGAGTCAGAGTCTGTGCTGTGATTGAGGGGAGGAGCCTCTCTATCGAGGCCCCGCCCACACGTGCTCCCACCTTGATCAGTAATCAATAATTAGTAACCGACAGAAACCATCTTTGGGGAACATTTATTTGTTTTTTTTTTTAGTTAGTTAGTCTCCTCTGCCAACATTAAGGTGTGTGTGTGTGTTCAGGTGAACGAGGGCACAGCTGGCCTGGTGGAGGGCTGTGTGAGAGGCAGGCAGTGTGAACTGAGCGCTGCCCTGCTGGAGGTGATGCAGTGTTACATGGGTCAGTTCGAGAGCTGCTGTCGGAGATCCAGGGGCTGAGGTCCAGGTGAGCCTCCACTTCCTGTCAGTCTGTGACGATGAGCGAGACCTCTGATGGTGGCCTGAAACCTGAAGATCAATAATCAAAAAACACTTAAGGAACTGAGACTGCTGAGACTGAGGGCGCTAACAGTTTCCCCCCGCTTCCAGTCTCTGTGCTAAGCTAAGTAAGTAACACATTCTGGACCCTGGCCTCCATCTTTGTGTGTTTTCAGTTTTGCCATCGACTGGCGCCCCGCTCAGCGTCTGCTGGTCTACCTGAAGTCGGCCCTGCTGGTGTGTCACCTGGAGGTGGAGGAGGGATACCCGAGCGCCGGGCGAGCTCGCCTGCTGACGGTCCGAAGAGATGGACGACCTGTGGACACATCTGCGCTGAAGGTACCAAACAGGTCGTCTACCTGCACATGTTCGAGGGCTTTTACTGCAGCACACACAGCAGTAATACAGAGAACAGAGATTTATAGAAAAGTATATTTACTGATCAGTAATGTGTTGATCACAATATTTCATTTATTAGTTGGTTATATTTTTAAGCTGAAGCTGAAGATAAATGTACTGCAGTAGAAAGCTGCTATAAATGGACATACTACAGTACAAGTAAAGTACCTCAAAACTGTAGTTAACACAGTATTTGAATAATTGTACCTGTACTGAAATTCCAACCAGACTCTAAAAATCTCAGTTTTCTCCTTAAACATGAAAATCTAAAAACAGATTATTGATTATTGTGTAACAAGACAGAACTAATAATCCCCCCCGCCCTGTCTGTCTCTCAGCCCTGTCGCCCTGCTCTCAGTCTGACGGACTGGTTGGTGTTTCTCAGCACGAGTCCTCTCCTCTGAGCGACTCCTCATCCTCCGGCTCACGTCCACTAGATGTCACTCTCTCACTTTTATATTCTAGCTACATCTCGTTTGTTCCATTTTCCTTTTTTCATGTTAAATGTGTCTGTTTATTTTGTTTGTTTATGTCTTAGTGTTTATATAAACTTGTAAATAAACTTTTTACACCAAAACAAAACAGTCAAATGTGATTTTTTTTTTCCTTTAATCTATTCATCAATGGAGGCGCATTATCTTCATTGTCACCATGTTGAGCTGAGGTGGAGCTTTTATTTTGTAAGGGTGTCCCTGCAGTCCTTCCCTGTGGCCACCAGGGGTCACTGTTTCCTGTTTGAGCCTCCCAGCATGCACTGTGCCTGTGACATAACACACACACACATTTCCACGTGATCACTTGCCTGACGGTTATTCAAGGACGAAGTTTGGTTCAGGATGTCAAATAATCACATACACTGACTACACATGTAGATTGACCCATGTTAGTGCTTTGTTTGGGTATTTCAGAGGGAAATGTGGTTTTGTTTCTCCCCTTTAGGTGTGTTTTTGAATATCAGAGAAAATACTAGATTACTTTGAGTTAAAGGAGTATTTTATGTCAACTGTATCCTGAGTGCATAATTAAGTGATTACCTGCTGTTTTGTTTACACTTCAGTACAAACAGGAAGTGATGAATGAAACTGGGACAGTGCCTGGTTATGCCTGCTGCCTCCTGATTGGTCAGTGGGGATGCTGAGGCAGTTGACCAATCAGAGAGCAGAGCGTGAAGTTGTTACGAGGTTGACCCACTTCTCAGTCTGCTGACTCTTTTCTGACTCTGTCTCTCTCTGAGAAAACTGAGAACATTAAATAATTCACCAAAAATTATTTTTACTTTTTCTTCAGTAAAATCTGCAAACATGATTATCACCCGGAGCTCTTTGTGTTTTCCTGAGTTTAAAGAGTCAGTGAAAAAGGGTTATCTGATTATTTAGATCTGATTATTAATTAGGATACTGTTTAACTTGGACCTGAATAAATTAAATACACTTGGTGCTTTAAACTGATTGATTATGAGAAAATGACTCGATGCAGATTGATTTTAATTAATACACAAGAAAGATCTTTTTTTATTTTAATTAAAATTTATACATTCCCTACATTCTTGTTCTTGTTTCCCCCTTTTTCTTCACTTTTTTTGGATTTAGTTTATACATTTTTTTAAATATCTTTCTTTTCTTTTGCATCGTACTGTATCATGCTGAGGCCAACAGGTGTCAAGCAGAAAAAAATATTTCTTTCTACAAATGTTTTAATTGGTTCCTTCAAATGAAAAAAAAGACGTTCAGAGATGTGATGTGTATGTTTATATATATATATAATATAATGTCTTTACAACATAAAACACAGATTAAAATACATCAGAATTTCTCATGTCCATTAAAACCATTTCATACTCAACACTGTTTTCAGACCTTGTACTTAAGAGTTTGTGCTCCACACACTTTATACAGTCATAATATTTGCACAGGCATATTATTCATATTAACAAAAAATATAGATGTCTAATATATCTTTGTGTGTCAAACACTTCATCAAACAGTTCAAGCATAACTGGATTACTGTATTTATTTACAGTTTGTATACAGAAGATCTGCTGCATAATGTTGGTTAGAGAGTCGACTATTTGAGGCCTCATGCAGCACATCGTCCCTCCTCCTTCGTCTCATTGGTCTGTGAAACTGTCATTCACAGCCCCACCTGTTTATCCATTGGCTGCTGGACATTAGACGTCCCCTTGAATATTAACATTAGGAAGTCATAAACCCACACCTTTTCACTGCATCATTTTCCAACAACACAGGAAGTCCACGAGGGCTTGGAAGTTCTGGATATTCCCTGTTTGTTCTGTAAGAGCCGCCTGAAGTCGCTGCGGGGGATCGTTAACGATCACCTCTGGATAGACTGTTCCATTAACTCAGCCAGTACAGACTCTTATTTTGGCGGTAAGCTGCGTGCAGAACAGTTCTGTTAATGACATCATCACCGTGTCTGTCTTTATGATGCTGACGGCGATGACTTCATCAGCACGTTGATGTAGTGAGCTGACGTCACAGCGACGGAGAGCACCACATGATATCTCATTTATCATTATCAGCGGCCGCAGGAAGTGATGCCAGTCTGAGTGAACAAAGAGCGACCTCATCAGTGACCTCATTAGTGAGGTCATCAGGCGTCGATGCGGAAGGACAGCAGCTTCTCAGAGTGCATGTTGTTGAGTGTCCGCAGGTCAGGAAGCTTCAGCAGCAGTTTGGTGAATCGCGGCGGGTCCACGTTGGTGTGGTCATTGCCGGGGGCGACGGCGGACTTGCTGACCAGCGAGCGCAGAGCTCTGATCAGGTTCTCCTGCAGCTGCTCCACCGACGCCACGTTCTCGATACCGGAGCGATCTGAGGAGGCGGGGAAGGAGGCAGTGAGGTGACGTAGAGAATCTGTTAAAGCAGAGTCACTGAAACAGGAAATGTAAACGTGCAGTTAATAATCAATAACAGAGTAATAATCAGATCACCTGCAGACACCAGCACCACGGCCGTGAACAGGCCCAGCTCCTGCCCGCTCAGCTCCAGTGCGGCCAGTTTGTGGCTGAAGTCGAACATGGCACCCAGCAGCTCGCTCATCCCCATCGCCTGCAGCTCCACCAGACTGTAGGTGGCGCCAGAGATGAAGGTGACCGTCTGCTCCCTCACGTTGAACAGGGAGGCGAAGCGCACCATCAGCACCTGGAGGGAGAAAGACGAGTAGCTGCAGTTCCTGAAAAGGCCACCAGGCGAAACATCCAACATCCCTCTATAAATCTAAAGTTTCATCGTTTTCTACATTTTTCTTAATTTAATCTTTGTGCTTTGTTTCTCAGATCAGATGTTTCAGACTGTCCGTGCTGTGATCAGATATCACCAAACTATCTGCATGTGTTGCTACGGTAACAACATAGGTGTCAGAAGCTGTCGAGCTGCGGTGCAGAACTCAAACTCAGCGATGAATGAGTTACAGATTCACACTGACTTAGCTGCGATGCTCCTCCATCACTGTTTGATTTGATGTTTTCGTGTTCTGCGTGACACAAAGACACTGTGAAATCTGATCTGAGCGTCCAGACGGAGACATCTGACTGGAGTCACACTCTGAACTACACATGTGGTTTGGATCTGATCTGAGTTCTTGAATCTTTGTGAATGTGCAGTCTGAATGAAGCTCTCAGATTAACGTCAGAACACAAAGATCAGGAGCAAAGCAAGGCTAGCTGTTTCCCTCTGTTTACCAGTCTTTATGCTAAGCTAAGCTAACCCTAACGAGACGGTGAGCGTGGTAACGTCCCATCGTACCTCGAAGGTGCCAGCCTTCAGCAGGGTGACCTGGTCGTTCTGGGACAGAGAACTGAATCCTGGGATATGTTTGGCGAACTCCACCACCTCCCTGACAGCGGGGGTGAAGGACAGAGAGAAGTCCTCCCAGATCTCCTGGGGGGTCTTTGAAGGGTTGGCGTGAGGCTGCATATTCATTGGACAGGCCTGCAGACACACGACAGACTTTAACCTGCTGCTGACCACGCCCATCATTATCAATCACATTTAAAGGATCAACTGGGTTTAATTTACGTGAATTCATGTTTTGATTGATTCTTACCAGCACGATCCCTGTGCGGTTATTTATTGGACAGTTCTGGATCACATGATCACTGAGCCTGTCTCCAATAAGATTACTGTTTTGCAGGCTCCACCTCCCGTTGCTGTGGTGATTATGCGTGAAGTTTTGGCTGTTGTCCGGCGGCAGGCAGAGCCCCGTCTCCAGGTTGTTGTTATGATGGTAGATAGTGTTGAGGCTGTTGGCATGGTAACCATTGGAGCAGCGGTTCGGCCCCCAGGGCTCCGCCCCCTCGCTGTGTTGATGGGCGTGGTTATTGGCCAGCTTGTCGTGAGCGTACAGGAAGGTCTCGCGGTGAGCTCGTGCAATGGTGCTGATGGTGGAGTTCAACCCGGGGCTGGGAGGAGGGGAGGGGGGAGAGGAGAAGGGGGAGGGGCTCTGACATGGAGGAAGAGGAAGAGGAGGTGGTGAGGAGGAGGAGGCCGGTGCAGGAGGGGAGGGAGATGGAAGGGCTGAGGGTTGAGGCTGCGGGGCGATGGTCACCCCCGGGCAGGGAGAGGAGGAGGAGGAGGAGGAGGAGGAGCAGGAGGAGGAGCAGGAGAGGCTGGCGAGCTGGAAGTCGCTCTGCAGCTCGTTGTTCACCATGTTGTTCATGGCGCTCTGCATCTCTGCCAACATCCTCTGTTTCTCACGCTTCGGGATCCGACCGAAACGCACCGCTGAGGACGGAGGAGGAAAAGGAGGAGGAGGAGTTACAAAAGATCCCAGCTATATGATGACTGTTTCTGCTGCTAAATGACAGACAGACAGACAGACGGGCGTCTCACCGTCCCGGCTCATGCCCACAGACAGGCACTTCTTGAAGCGGCACTGCTGGCAGCGGTTCCTGTTGATCCTCATGATGCTGCAGCTCTCGCTCTTCACACACTTCTTATACTGGATGTTCTGCTGGATGCTGCGACGGAAGAAACCCTGCACAACAACGTTTAACACACATGTCGGAGTTTAACTTATTCAAACATGTGATCAGGTACATGAGTGTGTGTGTGTGTGTGTGATCAGTATCTCACCTTGCAGCCTTCACATGCGTGAACTCCGTAATGGAAACCTGAGGCCACGTCACCACACACCTTACAGAGCAGCACCATGCCATTCACCTCTGAAACACACACACACACACACACACACTCTAAATGAGTCAGGTTTAATGCACAACAGGTCTTCAGATCTGGTTCGTTCTCCTGTCGTTAATCTGTGCAGATGATTTATTGATTAGAGATTTCATTACACAATATTAAACTTCACACAATAATAAACTGGGTCTGTTGCTCCTTACTGCTCAGACTGGACACAGACTTGCTCGGCGACGCTCTCACGGAGCCTCCGTCGTCTCGACCTCGAGGTGAACCTCCTGCTGA
This sequence comes from Scortum barcoo, assembly GCA_023238725.1. Lineage (NCBI taxonomy): Eukaryota > Metazoa > Chordata > Actinopteri > Centrarchiformes > Terapontidae > Scortum > Scortum barcoo. The sequence continues at coordinate 660,008 of CM041547.1, forward strand.
GGAGGAGGCCGAGGAGGTGCTGTCTTCTCCCGCAGAGCCTGAGCTGGAGCTGCTGCTGAGGAAGGAGGGAGTCAAAAGGGAGGAGGCGAAGCCGGGCTGGGAGTTGGAGTTCTCGCTGTACATGGAGACCGGACTGGTTCGAGCTGGAGATCCTCCACATGAGCCCACGTAGGAGATCACACCTCCTGCAGGGAGAGAGGACCACAAACAGCTGTGATAAACAATCAATACATCAACGTGTTGGCCTGATGGTGGCGCCAGAGGAACATCAGGCGATCAATAAAGTTATTATTGATCATCCTGAGGGATCAACATGAACGTCTGAAACACATTTATCACAATCCATCAACAGAAACTGAGATCAAAGAGGAGGGCCGAGAGATGACGTGTTTATGACGTGTTCATGACGTAAACATGTCATGTTCACAACGAGAAGCTGAGGATCATGTGAGTCTTCATATCATAAATCACAGATTTTATAAATATTTTACGATATAAGATCAATACAATCGATTAATTAAAAGAAGCTTTACAGTTTTCACATTTTAAATCACCTGATTTAAATTAAAAGACAAAATCTACAAACTCAATATTTCAGCATTTTACAGTAAAAGTTCAAAGAAGCTCAGACAGTAAAACAGCAGCTGAGATCAGTTTGATGACCTCACACTGCCAGGCATGAGGGGGCGGAGCCATCTGTGTGTGTGTGTGTGTGTGTGTGTGTGTGCGTGTGTGATTGGCTGGTGGGTGGGGAGGGAAACAGGGGGGGGTGTTTATACAGAGGAAGCCTGGCTGTTTTCCTATAACCATGGTTACAGCTAGGGGGGGTTCTCTAGTAAAAGTTCACAACAAGCCGACTTTCTGGGAAACTTGGAAACGGGGGGTTGGGGGTGGAGGTGGCTGTCTGACTACAGATTCACATACTGGACGATAACATTTTCTGAATAAGAGACATGGTTTAGATTTAAAGGTTTAAACAATCAGAATCTTTTTTTTTTGGGGGGGGGGGGTCTAACTTAAACTAACCTAAAAACATAAATGTTTCTTCAACATGTTCAACAAGCACTGAATTAAAAGTGATGATAAAAAATAAAACTGTTTATTTATTCACCAATGAAGAAGAGAAAGAAGAACAATGCAGAGCATCAACAAAATTGAAATATAAAACCGTTATAACGTAGATATTTATGTCTACGAACATTAAACCTTCAGAAACGTTTCAGCCGGTTAAAACTTTGATGTGTAAATGTGTTGCTAGGAAAACATCTGTCCAATCAGGATCACCCAACGAAGTAAACAGGAAGTCACTTTAATGTCACATAGTTTTATTTCAGTCTGCACACATGAAGAAGTCAGCGTCAGCAGGTTCATACAGTTTATACAGAGGGCTGATGCTAAGCTAACTGACACTATTTAAATCATCGGACATCATCAGGAAAACCTTTCAGAATTTGCTAATGTGATTTTTATTAACTAAGTAAGAGAGAGATCACTGTGAGATTGAAGGACACTGATCAACAGGAAGCTCATTTTTGGAGCTTTATTGTGGAGGGACATCAGAGATAACGACATCCTCAGGAAGTGAGGTCACACCGAAAGATTCAACATGTTTCAGATTTACCTGCTGCAGGTGTTTAAACTGCAGGTGTGAATGTAGTTTAGTTCTGCTGCAGTGACTGTGTTTCCCACGTGTCAGTGCTGCACGTGTGCTGCATCACACACACACACACACACACACAGAGTCTGTTTTCACAATTCAGAAACATGATGCTGCTTCAATAAGAGGACACACACACACACACACACACACACACACACCATATCTCTTTATTTTTTACAGCCTGATCAATATCAGCATCAGATTGATAAAATGAGAGACCAAACAACTCTGATCTGACAGACGAGGCTCTCGCTGACATCTGGAGAGAATAAGTGCATTTGTTGGGACTATTTTCAGCGGTGGATGAATCCAGGACGGTGTGCGTGCGTGTGTGTGATTGAGTCAAAATAAACTACAGTTTGTGTGTGTTCATGGTGACGAAAGAACAACAGTGTGTTTTATATACACACACACACACACACATTTGTTCAGAAAATAAAATATAATTATAAAATCACACTGAGGAGTCCACACAGTTTCACTACACGAGCATTAATATAAGAGTCTGACACCCCCCCCGCTGTCTGTGTCCCTCATGCACACTCAGGAGGGAGGCTCATGTGTAATCACACCCCCGACCCACGTGAGTCCTCCACACAGCAGACTCTGCAACGGGACAGGCTCGAATCCGGCCCGCCCACACACACACACACACACACACACATGCACACACACACTGCTCTCACGTTTCCTCCATTCATCACCACACACAGGCTGGTCTGATGTACTTGTGAGGACCCTCACTGGTACAGTTCACCCTGCCCAGTGTGTGTGTGTGTGTGTGTGTGTGTGTGTGTGTGTGCGTGTGTGTGTGCAATGCGTGTGTGCGCTGTCTGTCCAACATGAAGCTGAAGCGACGCAAACATCTAAGAGGACATGTCCTCACAGAGACAGACAGACAGGAACACACACACAGTGAGGAGCTGTCCATGGTGTCTCCTCCTTCAAAATAAACTCCTCTTTTTTTATAAACTCATTTTAAAAAGCATCGTCACACGAGCAGGAAGTGACTCTCAGCTCAGGCTGTCAGCTGAATATAATCCAGGACAAACTAATCTGACAAACTTTCTCTGGGTTTAAAAGCTGTGAGGTAATAAAACCGCCACACACCCATCCTGACAAGGGTCATGATGTCATCATGAAGTCATGTCATCTCTTCACCTGTGCTGATGTCACAACACGCTCTGTCCTCTGATCGTTTCATTAATAAAACGTTATTGACGAGGGAACAACAGTCAGGTCGGACACTAACTGTTCAAAACGTTCAGCCAATAGCGGTTGAGATATCTCCTTATTACATATTTAATGAGGTCATGCAGTCTGGCAGCATCCAATCAGATTCATGCAGGTGTACAGCAGGTGTGGACCTGAACCAGGTGAACCATCAGTCCTGACAAACCAGATCTCAGGCACTAGTGAAGCTTATTATTATTGTTATTATTATTGATCAATTTCTAAAACTGATCAATCCTGTAACAGAAGCAGCTGTAACCATGGTAACCAGAAGAAATGAGAATATAAATAAAAATATGATCAAATATATTTCAAATATATTATCTGAGGTGTGAACATGTTTCTCTAAAGGAGAGAGGAGGAGGTGAATTATACAATGAGCTCAGTGCAGCAGCCAATCAGAGAGCTCAACTCAGTGAAAACAAAGCGCACATGGCCGAGCTGCTGCTCCATGTGAACACACACACACACACACATTCAAACACACACACACACATTCAAACACACACACACGCACACACACACATTCAAACACATACACACACACACATTCAAACACACACACACACACATTCAAACACACACACACACACACACACACACACACACACACACACACACACACACACACATTCAAACACACACACACACACACACACACACACATTCAAACACACACACACACACACACACACACACACACACACATTCAAACACACACACACACACACACACACATTCAAACACACACACACACACACACACACACACACGCTCAAACACACACACACAAACTCATTCAAACACACACACTCATCATGACCCGGTTCCTCACGGTTCCGGTCCTCGTGCTGATCGGACATGTGCGGCAGCATATGACTGTGCGCGAGCCTCCAGTGAGGGTCATCGATCAGTGACGACATGAACGAGACCCCGCGCGACACAACAAACAAACAAAAAGCCGATTCATTGGTTCCAAATGGTTCACGTGTAGAACGCATTGATTGACTGACTGATTGATTGATTGATTGATTGACATTTTTCCTGTTTCTTGTTCTGTCTGCTGTTTAGGTTTCGATGAACGTATCGATCCGGCATCATGCTGATCAACAACCTGCAGACCTGGAGGGGTGATTACCTGTGTTGTTGCTGTTGCTGTTGTTGTTGTTGTTGTTGTTTGTGTCCATCACAGTCGTCGTCATCCTGAAATCCAACAGAGTCACGCACGAGAGCGTCTTTTTAAATCACCGCGTCACAGAGAATAAAAAGTACAACAGCCGAAGAAGAGCGGAGACTCCATGAGGCTTCTTCTTCTTCTTCTTCTTCTGCTGCTGCTGCTTCTTCTTCTTCTTCTGCTGTCTTCTGCTCTTCTTCTTCTTCTTCTTCTTCTTCTTCTTCTTCTTCTTCTTCTTCTTCTTCTTCTTCTTCTTCTTCTGCTTCTTCTTCTTCTGCTTCTTCTTCTTCTTCTTCTTCTTCTTCTGCTTCTTCTTCTTCTTCTTCTTCTTCTTCTTCTTCTTCTTCTTCTTCTTCTTCTTCTTCTTCTTCTTCTTCTTCTTCTTCTTCTTCTGCTGCTGCTTCTTCTTCTTCTTCTTCTGCTGCTCTTCTTCTTCTTCTTCTTCTTCTGCTTCTTCTTCTTCTTCTTCTTCTTCTTCTTCTGCTTCTTCTTCTTCTTCTTCTTCTGCTGCTGCTTCTTCTTCTTCTTCTTCTTCTGCTTCTTCTTCTTCTTCTTCTTCTTCTTCTTCTTCTCTGGTGTCTGTCCGCCGCACGCGCTCCTCCCGTTCTGTTTTTTTTTTAAACGGGGCGCGCGCGCAGCGAGCAGGTGATGACGTCACGGGGGCCGCCGTGCCCGCACGCGGCAGAAAACGGGACCACGTGACCTCGGGGAGCGCCTCGTGCCCCAGTGACACAGTTTCCCGCCCCTCCGGCGGGTCAGCACGTGGAGCGCCGCTGCACTGGGGGATTGTGGGAAATGTAGGCGGGCAGATCATTTACGCAGCGGAACAAAAATTATATTTAAAGAGATAAAAGTGATGAAAACACATTTGAAATTTATTTTTCTGTCTTCACCTTTATTAGAAACCATTCACATGCATTTGATATTTGTTTCTGTATAAAAAAATATTGCCATTATGATTTCATTTACTTTCAACCGTTATCATCTTATACAATCATCATAAATCACAAGAAATATTCTTTGAAAAATAAAACCACTCAATTTAGGATAACATCACAAAAATATAATAATAATAATAATGATAATAATGATAAGGGGTCATCCGGGGCCAAATGGGTCGGTGGATAAAGCGGATGAAGATGGATGGATGGATGGATAAGGGGTCATAGAGGATCGTCCTCAGGCACCTCCGCCCCTGGTGAGCCCAAACATGGATCCCCTGCAGTTTTCATACCAACCCGGCATTGGGGTGGATGATGCCGTTGTTGAAGAAAAGAGTAAAATCCAACCCAAGGTTTGCTGTGATGGAAGTGAATGGAAGTTTATTCAGTAATCCGGAAAACGGTGAGCCATAGTGTCACAGACCAGGTCTGGAACAGAAGACTGACCCAGAGCAGAGGGCTGAGGGTCATTTTATACAAGGTTAACAAAGAGTGGACAGACACTACGTAAATTGTGGGTAGTGGTTAACAGACATGTTACAGGATGCAGGAACAAAGGGAGAGGGGGTGACATTTCCATATACAATAGGTGCGAAGGAAGGAAGAAGCCAGGAAACATTAAAACAGGAGATGCACACCAGGTAAGGGTAAGGGGTGTAAAGGGGGGCAGGGGGGTGTCAAGGCTACTATAATCATGAGATGCGAGCTATGATGATCAAGGGCCTAGCAGGACGGTGTCAGCAGGGGTCAGGAGACGAGGGGTAGAAGCACAGCAAATTCTCAGACAGTCAATATACAATTGGGGCATCTACACTAGTAAGAATAATTCTGTATTCTTCCACACCGTCATCTACCTGCTGCAGAGATCCCTTGTCTTACCTGGAGGACGCTGGAAACACTGTGAGGATTACCTTTTTTGATTTCTCCAGTGCTTTCAACACGATCCACCCCTCACTGCTCAGGGTGAAGCTGGAGAGAGCGGGGGCCAGTGACCAGCTGGCTGCATGGGTCACCAACTACCTCACTGACAGACCCCAGTTTGTGAGGCTGCAGGACTGTGTGTCCGATGTGGTGGTCTGCAGCACAGGTGCCCCCAGGGAACAGTCCTCTCACCTTTCCTCTTCACCCTGTACACATCGGACTTCACGTACTCCACGGACAGTTGCCACCTCCAGAAGTTCTCCGATGACATTGTGGGATGTGTGTCAGAGGGGAACGACTGTGAGTACAGGAAGGTCATCATGGACTTTGTCGACTGGTGTGAGCTGAATCACGTTCAAGTCAATGCATGAGCGCAGAGGGCACTGGGGACGGGGGGGATGTGTCCCCCTCAGATTCATAGTGACACTGATGCCCCCAAGTCAGAATTTTAATCAGAAACCCCGTGAAATCGGATCTCCAACTCAGAAAGTCGGATTAATCTCACCAACCCGACATAGAGTTCATGCTATCTGCTACCGACGTAAACAGTAGTTCCGTGTTTTGTTGTGCGTCTGTACTGTGGAAGCGTTGGGATTGATTCGAGCTCCAACCTCCGACACACCATGTCCAATTGAACACACCACAAGGCAAACTCTCACTCCCCAGGGTCCTAAAGAGGAGCTCTGGCTGCGCCTGTTGTGGTGATCATCATCAGACCATTGTCTAGTATGTCTGATTTATAGATATATATATTTATTTATAGATATTCTGGGCAGGCTCCTGCATACACACCTGGATCAGATGTGGATTTTTACAGAGTAGAGTTCTACCGTGTCCTAGACACAGTAGATACACAAATTACTGAGAGGTTTATGCAGCCAAACATTAAACATTAAAAGAACTGGAAAACTCACTCCTGACTCCCATTACTGAAAACTTGGTTGCGATCAACCATGAGTCAAAAAAGAATTTATGGCCTTGCTGTGTGCCATATTCACCAAGAGAGGCTTGACAGACTGGATAGACAAGAAATTGCCCAGCAGTATGTTGATGGCAGATTCAACACCACCCCCCCTCTGCTTCAGACTGTGGGGGCCTTAAGCAGCTCCTTCAGCAACAGACTCAGACATCCAAGGTGTAGGAAGGAGCTTCCACAGGTCCTTCATCCCAAACACCATCAGACTGTTCAATGCTGCACTATGAATCTTTGTCATTGCAACAAACACTTTCATACAGTTCATACAGTAGGACTGATGTTTACTGATGTTTCATCAATGCACTGATGTTTACTGAGGTCCTAGCTATGCACTTTATGGTCTTCTGTCATTCCACTCATTACATATACTGTGAAATCATATCTCACACCCAGGATCCTGAAGACCTGTGCCAGCCAGCTGTCTCCTGTACTGGGACATCTGTACAACCTGAGTCTGAGTCAGGAGAAAGTCCCTATGCTGTGGAAGACGTCCTGCTTGGTTCCAGTCCCCAAGAAGTCGAGGCCATCAGACCCGGCAGACTACAGACCAGTCGCCCTCACATCTCATGTGATGAAGGTCCTGGAGAGACTGGTCTTAGCCCAGCTGAGGCCACAGGTGAGGAAGTTTCTGGATCCTTTGCAATTTGCCTATCAGCCCCATTTAGGAGTCGATGATGCTGTCATCTACCTGCTGCAACGAGCCCACATGCATTTGGATGGTGGAGGAGGCACTGTGAGGATCACATTCTTTGATTTCTCCAGTGCTTTCAACACCATTCAGCCGCTGCTACTGGGTGAGAAGCTGCAGGTGAATGGGTGTTGATGTGACGACGACACAATGATCTCCTGGATTACTGACTACTTGACAGGCAGGCCACAGTTTGTCCGTCTGGGCAGTGTCCTGTCTGATGTGGTGGTCAGTGATACAGGAGCTCCGCAGGGAACTGTGCTCTTCTCCCTTCCTCTTCACCTTATACACCACTGACTTTCAGTACAACTCTGAGTCATGTCATCTACAGAAGTTTTCTGATGACTCAACTGTTGTCGGGTGTATAAGAGAGGGAGAGGAGGGTGAGTACAGGACACTGGTAGACAGCTTTGTGGAGTGGTCCGAACAGAATCACCTGAGGCTCAATGTCAACAAGACCAGAGAGATGGTGAATCGACTTCAGGAGGAAGAAGATGCCTTCACAGCCACTACGGATCAGGGGGGAGGTGGTGGAAGAGGTGAAGGACTACAGAATACCTGGGAGTGGTGAATCGACAACAGACTGGACTGGAAATCTAACACGGAGGCTGTGTACAAGAAGGGGATGAGCAGACTCTATTTCCTGAGGAAGCTGAGATCCTTCAACGTGGGCAGCAGGATGTTGGAGATTTTTTACCAGTCTGTTGTTGCCAGCGCCATTTTCTTTGCTGCCGTGTGTTGGGGCAGCAGCATCAGAGCCAGCGACACTAACAGACCTGATAAAATCATCAAGAAGGCTGGCTCTGTGCTTGGTTTCAGGCTGGAGTCTTTTGAGACCGTGGTGGAGAGGAGAATGAATGCTGAATAGACTATTATCCATCATGGACAATGATCAGCACCCTCTCCATCACACAGTAGACAGACAGCAGGAGTACCTTCTCTCACAGGCTGCTCCAGCTCCGCTGTCGAAAGGACAGATACAGGAAATCTTTCCTGCCACATGCCATCTCACTGTACAATAACAGCTAATACTCTGGTCATAACACAGTCTATATGCACTTTATAGGTTTTGTTTAATACACACTGTTCACTGTAGCATATCTGTTCACTGGACCTTATATTTATTTTGCACTACAAACAGTACTGCTATTTATACATGTTCTATACATTTTGTTATTGCATTTTATATTGTTTGAAGATGTCTATTTTTTTCTTCTTTCTTCTTTCTTTTTCTTTTTATCTCTTTGTATTGTTATTGTGTAATGCTGCTGCTACACAGGTAATTTCCCAGCTTGGGATCAATAAAGTATATCTATCTATCTATCTGTGCAAAAACAACAGACATCTGTGCAGCAACACCTAGATCCATATTCACCTGTGCAATAACACCTCACCACTGCACATCTAACTGGGTGAGGCTGTGTATGCAAATACTGTCTCTTCTTATTACTATTTATTGTACATACTGTTTTTGTGTTCATATTGTCTCTATTACTTTAATCTGTCTCTTTAATTGTTGGTTTTTGAGCTGCTGTAACAGTGAAATTTCCCCACTGTGGGATCAATAAAAGATTATCTTATCATAGAGAAAAAAATAAATATTTATCGGCCACATTTTCCTGCGTTGACTGGCTGAAATGCTTTGACATAAGTGTGTTTACAGAGAGACACAAACTCTTTAATGACCTTTTACTAACAATAATCTCTGCAATAATAATAATCTCAGAGTACAAAAATAATAAAAAAACACTAACAGTCATCACATCCTCAGCGACAGCCTGTAAATCAAACTGAGACGAATGTAGAAAGTCCCACACAATTATTTCACACCTTTCACACAATTAAACTCAAATACTACCATCAGTATTTACACTGAGAGCAGAGGAAGAAACCTTTTGTTGAAATTATTTTTTTAGAATCAATATTCTCATTGCATCGTGTGTTATCTTCTTTTTTCTCAAAGCGTTTGTTGGATAACATTTTTTGTGGCAAGCTATTTTTCAGAACGTTGGAGATGAACTGGACGAGTCGTCACAAAGGACGAGAGTCTGAAGCTGCTGCTGGCCACAATTATTGAATCATTGAATTTGGGTGATGAATGAATCAAATTGTGGTGTTGATTTGTATCTCGTGCACACAGAATTATTTCAGATGCTCAGTTTGGAGAAATGTGACTTTGAAATATGATTTTTCTCTCGGAGGCCCCTTCAGAAATCTTCCGTTTTTGTTCAAATTATAATTAAAAACAGTTGGGCTGTGTTCATGCGAGTAAAAACACTCCTCTGACCTTTAGAATAAAAATAGTGTGGGGGGGTCAGATAGAGCCAATCTCATGTCATTTGCTATCTATACTGAAATCAAGCACAGATTTAAGACTGGAGTCAGAAGAAGACGAAGAAGAAGAAGAAGAAGACTGGGTTAGGAGATAAATAAGAGACCAGAATCAGAAAACTTATTAAAACATCTGTGATTATTTCTTCTTCTGTGCTCAGAGCATTAAAATGTGTTCTGGCTGCAAAGTGAGACAAACACTGTTGGATGTCTGAAGTTCCTCAGTCAGGACGAGGGAAACAGATCAGAGACTAAGAAATATTTCATAATAAACTGTAATATGCACTGAAAATAAAGACATTTATTCTTAAAACAACAAAGCCTTTTAGATGTTATAAAGCTTAATGATCTTATGACTTTCTCAGGATTATACAAAACACACCTTCTTTTTTCATAATTAATTACAGTTACACATAACAACCTGTAAGCATATGGAGTAAGTTTTTAACAGCAGCACTGAACCAGCATTTCAACATTCAAGATTCAAGATTCAAGAATTTATTGTCATTACACAACAATTACATCAGCAATCATTGGTAATGAAATTCTTAAGTCCCAGGCTCTCCTAACAATGCTAAAAGAATATTAACAGCAATAGAGGCTGTCAACAAGAAAAGTAAAAAAGATAATTTAGAAAATAAAATAACAAATAAAATAAAATTAAACATAAATAATAAACTAGAGTGAATAAAATAAGTAAAGACCTTAAAATATAAGTTATAAAAATAAAATATAAACTAGTAAATGTAAAGTAGGTATTAAGTAACATATATACAAAAGATATATATACAATAGAAAAATATATACAACAAGAAGTGGTGGAGTTGTTAAGAAAGTGGTGGTGCTGTGGACAGAGTTTAAAAGTCTTATGGCCTGCGGTATGAAGCTTCCCTGAGCCTGGTGGTTCAGCTCGAATGCTGCCCGAGAACCGTCGGCGGCCAGACGGCAGCAGCAGCAACAGAACAGTTTGTAGCTGGCTGGGTGACTGGGGTCCTTAATGATTTTGGTGGCCTTCTTCCTACACCGCTGGGTGTAGAGGTCCTCCATGGATGGCAGCTCTGTCCTGGTGATGTGCTGAGCAGCTTTCAGCTTTCACCTCCCTCTGTAGAGCCTTACGGTCGAGGAACAGCTGCCACAGCAGGCGGTGATGCAGCCAGTCAGTCAGATCCTCTCTATGGGTCACCTGTAGAAGCTGCAGAGGATCCTGGAGTCCATGTTGAGCATCCGCAGCCTGCGGAGGAAGAAGACAATACAGCAAAAAAAGATTTGCTAAAGTATGTACTATACCTCGTTATATTCAGCATATTATATTTTATTATCAGTAATGTGCTAGAGTCTAACTTCTACCTTTCAGTTTGAATTCTTACTGTTATCCATGAAAGGTTGTGTTTTTATTTAAGAGGCCGAACATCAGCATCACAAACAAAAGAAACAAACTCACTCTGACTCGGACTTGTGTTGTTCTGAGTGTTTTGGGTTGCAGACATGAGAGCTGCAGCCGTGATGAAAATGACCTTTTGCACAGAGTAATGGTTTTGTATTCACATGTTCACCTGTCGCATACTTCTCCATGTGGTGTTTCTCTTCAGATGGATCAGCCTCCTCTCGGTCCACTTTAAAGGAGCCTCTTTGCTGAACCAGCGTCTGCAGGTTCTGTCTCACGTCGCTGAAGTAGTGTTTGATCTCACACTTCTGCCTGCTGTACCTGTGATTGTAATACGCCTCAAAATATGTGTAATAGCAGCCATTAATATCCATGTTATGCTTCTCTGAATCTTCATCCTGCAGATATCTCAGCATAACAGCCCCGTGGGCAGCTATTCCTCCCATTCTGCACTTTCCTTCTATCATCTCCTTGTGCTTTTTGAACAGCCGGTCCAGGTCGCTCAGGTAAGCAGAGAGGAGTCTCTCTGCAGGGTCGCAGGTTTGAATCCCTCCGAGTCTCACCAGGTGAATCAGCATCTGTACGTGGAAGGCCGCCCCGTTGACCCAGGCCTTCAGAGCCTGAGACGACATGTGGCCGTCCCTCAGCATGGAGGTCTTTAGCTTGGTGAGCGCGGCGCTCAGCTGGCGCTCGATCCGGCTGATGTCGTTCTTCAACTCGCCGTCGTCGTTAATGTGCATCACGCATCTTTTCAGGCACTCGTCGATCTGATCCCAGACCTCAGAGGCCTTCTCCTCTGCAAACACGCATCGCAGAGCGTCCTTCATGGCGTCAGAAGAAGAAGTGGCTGACATGGTGTCGATGAGGACGGTGGCGGCCAGCGCTCCGAGTCCCGCCAGTTTAGGAGCTGACGTGAAGCCTCCCAGCTTATCCACAAGACTCTTGAGCCAGACTACAGCACTGTCGCCCGCCTCGCTCTTCCTCTGGTTAAAGTGTTGTGTCAGGTTTTCTGAAGAAGACAGACCTGTGAACATCACAATGTTCTGGCTGACTGTCAGATTTGGACCTTCAGGGAGTCGCTTCACAAAACTCTCCAGTGCTTTCCTCTGGTGCTCCCTGTCCCGCTCCAGCACTCTGCTCCACATGTCACCCATCTTCTTATTTTCAGGATCGGATCAGAGATGTAGTTTTCTGTGAAACGCTGCAACACACAGAAACAACAGAACATTTAGATCATCGTGGCTGCATTCACACGACCTCCTACCTACAGCAGTCACCTCGTGACACCGCCGAGAATAAAATGAATGTTCAGAACTGGAAGATTCACTGTGTGGATGCTGTCAGAGTTTAGCTAATGTTAGCTGCTCTGTCCAGATCTTTTCTGGATTGAGGGTGATTTTTACAGTCTCTACTCTGAAGGCTTGAAGACGCTTGTATCAGATCTTCTAACTTCAGTGAGGTGACGGAGGATGACCTGTTTATGTCGCTGGTTGTCATGGTGATATCAGAGCTCCACTGATGATTTTCATGGTAATCACACACACCTTTAACTCAAACAAACACAGATCAGGTGATCAGAGCTTCACATCTCAGAGTTCAGTGTTGGACTGAGAACTCCTGAGCACAGCTGTCAGTGACCTTTGACCTCACCATGATCCAGTTGTTCACACGTAGACTGAAGATGGAAACTTCAAAGTCCTCTTCTTCTTCTTTTGTTGGCTTTTGTTTGTTGTTTTTGGTGCATTACCGCCACCTTGTGTATTGGAGTGTGGAGCAGAACAGTTCCTACATTAAATTTTGTTGCCTCTGTTATCAAACTTTTCATCATCATTGTTTCAATAATTCCTCCATTTAAATCTTCTCCGTTGTCCCGGGTTGGACGGTGTCTCCACATTACTTTACCTCTCCACTGTTACAAAACCAAAAACCTTTTCTTTCTCTAAGTGTTTGCATGTGTGATAGAAATGTATTGTCTTCACACTTCAGTATTAACTCTGCTCATTAGTTGTCTAAATTTCTCTCTATTATGGCTCCATTTTTGCACAAAAAGCTCCAGTGCTTCCATCTCGCGCTCATCTTCTGAGCTTGACTCATTGAGCCGACTGGTCCATTAGGCAATATAGGCAAATGCTAAGGGCGCCGTGGCCTCCAGGGGGCGCCACAAAATCTGGGAAAAAATCTACACTTCTTCAATATAATTATATTAAAACTAATTATTACTATTAACTCTTAAAATGGAAAAGCTCACATAGATTCAAATGTAAAGCAATGCCCAATTAATATTTATTGATGTGACCAGAGAAGTTTGTAAACATGTCAAAACAAGCTAAACTGTCCATAGCACAGGGAAGAAAAAAAGAAAAGAAGAGGAGGAAAAAACGGGAGAAAGAAAGAGTTAAAGTAAAGATACAGTAATACAGTGATACAGAAATGAAGCATCAGTTATCTCACAGTGTACTGTTCAAGTTGATAACTTGCTTCTGAGCAATTAGCCTTAACATGCTAATCAGTAAATAAGCAGTTTTATATTTCTGTAGCTGGGCGGCATGGAGGCTCTTTATTGTTATGGATCATTTGTAAAGATTAAACCTACTCAGTAGTGTGTCTACATTGGTCCTAATCTACACTTTTATTATTTGTTTTATTTACACCTGTTTTTCCTGCTTTTAATAGTCAATCAAAATATGCTATTCCCTTTTCACCCCTTTATATATCAGATTTTTAACCCTTGTTGTTCATTTAGTTCATATAGTCTAAAGCATGTTAATTGTTTTAAACTTTACATCAGTGGTTAAAGTACACATTATTATTATTAATACTCCATAACTTATCATTCCCACATGCCATATTAAACTGCAGTCTTTGCATCTGCTAATCAACATTTCAGTGTAATGACAATAAAGTTGTATCTAATCTAATATGCATATTAGAAAAAAACTGCACTCTGACAGCCCTGCAGAGCTACTTCAGCGACAGACTGCTCCACCAACTGTGTGAAGGAGCGATAAGCGATATTGCAGGTCCTTCCTTCCTGCAGCTATCAGACTCCACAATCAGCACTGCTCCCAGCAGTCCACACATGCACCTAAACTCACATTAACTGCACTATAATGTACATCAATGTGCAAAGTGGCTGAGTTCATTGAAGCTTTGTATTTCTGCACACGTTGAAGAGGATTATATGGAGCTGCAGTCAGAGAGATACTCTGTTAGAGTTTGAGCTTAAGTTCCAGTTCATGCTCCGATAACTCCAACCAATGTTACCTGAGAGAGTGTTTGTCAAACTCATCATTTATTCCTCATTCTTATCCGTACCATGACCTGGGACCTGTTAGCTTCAACCTCACGTCAACAATCAGAGGCTATAAAGCTGACTGAGCTCTTTTGTGTTGTCATGTTCAGTTATCCTCCTGCTCTGTTATTATAACTAAAATAGCTTCCAGACTTCAGATCAGTTCACTGCAGCTCTAAAAGATGATCCCAGCATTGATCAGATAAACGATTCATCACAAACCTTTAGACAGGAAAGTTTTTACCTTAGCTCAGAGAGATTTGTCCAGACGTGAACGCAGCTCCAGCTTCTGTCTGACGAAGGTTTTCTGTCTCACTTCCAACTGATCTTTGAAAATGAAAGTAAAACAGACTGATCTGGTTTACTTTCACTTTCAGACTTACAAATGAGCTCCATCTTTTCCAGCTGCAGCATTGATTAATGCATCACTAAATATAATCCAGAAACACCATCTATCTATCTATCTATCTATCTATCTATCTATCTATCTATCTATCTATCTATCTATCTATCTATCTATCTATCTATCTATCTATCTATCTATCTATCTGTGTGTGTATGTATTTTGATGCCGATAAATATAACTACACAACATGTTATAAATACATATGCAGTTTACAGTATAAATATACATGTTATAAATACATATGCAGTTTACAGTATAAATACACAACATGTTATAAATATATATGCCAGTATACAGTATACACAACATGTTTATACAATACTGTTATAAATACCTTGAACCGCCACCTTACACATGTGGTGGAGGGGTTTGTGTGTCCCGAATGATCCTAGGAGCTATGTTGTCGGGGGCATTACGCCCCTGGTAGGGTCTCCCATGGCAAACAGGTCCTAGGTGACGGGCCAGACTAAGAGCAGGTTCACAAGCCCACCATGGATAAAGAAGAACAAGGACACGTTACGTCGCCCCAGGATTGGCGTTACACGGGGCCCCACCCTGGAGCCAGGCCTGGGGTTGGGGCTCGCAGGCGAGCGCCTGGTGGCCGGGTCTTTGCCCACGGGACCCGGCCGGGCTCAGCCCGAAATGGCGACGTGGGTCCGCCTTCCAGTAGGCTCACCACCCGCAGGAAGGTCCATGAGGGGCCAATGGTGCAATGTGGTTTGGGTAGCAGTCGTGGCAGGGGGCCTCGACGACCCAATCCCTGGACCAAAACTCTGGCAATAGGGACATGGAATGTCACCTCAGCTGGGGGGGAAGGAGCCTGAGCTTGTGCGGGAGGTTGAGAGGTACCGGCTAGAGATAGTCGGGCTCACCTCCACGCATAGCTTGGGCTCTGGAACCCAGCTCCTTGAGAGGGGCTGGACCCTCCACTACTCTGGAGTTGCCCAGGGTGAGCGGCGGCGGGCTGGTGGGGCTTGCTTATAGCCCCCCAGCTCAGCCGCCATGTGTTGGAGTTCACCCCGGTGAACGAGAGGGTCGCTTCCCTACCTGGGTTGGGGATAGGTCTCTTGCTGTTGTTTTTGTGCATACGGGCCGAACAGCAGTACAGAGTACCTGGCCTTCTTGGAGTCCCTGGGAGGGGTACTTGATAGTGCTCCAACTGGGGACTCCATTGTTCTACTGGGGGACTTCAACGCTCACGTGGGCAGCGACAGTGATACCTGGAGGGGCGTGATCGGGAGGAACGGCCTACCCCGATCTGAACCCGAGTGGTGTTCTGTTATTGGACTTCTGTGCTAGTCACGGTTTGTCCATAACGAACACCATGTTTGAGCATAAGGGTGTCCATCAGTGCACGTGGCACCAGGACACCCTAGGTCGGAGGTCGATGATCGACTTTGTTGTCGTTTCATCTGATCTCCGGCCGTATGTCTTGGACACTCGGGTAACTGGTAAAGAGAGGGGCTGAGCTGTCAACCGATCACCACCTGGTGGTGAGTTGGATCCTCAGCTGGCAGAGGAGGAAGTTGGACAGACCTGGCAGACCCAAACGTATTGTGAGGGTCTGTTGGGAACGCCTGGCCGAGCCCTCTGTCAGGGAGGTCTTCAACTCCCACCTCCGGAAGAGCTTCTCACAGATTCCGAGGGAGGCTGGGGACATTGAGTCCGAGTGGACCATGTTCTCTGCCTCCATTGTCGACGCGGCAGTTCGAAGTTGTGGACGCAAGGTCTCTGGTGCCTGTCGTGGTGGCAATCCCCGAACCCGGTGGTGGACACCGGAAGTAAGGGATGCTGTCAGGCTGAAGAAGGAGTCCTATCGGACCATGTTGGCCTGTGGGACTCCTGACGCAGTTGACAGGGTACCGGCAGGCCAAGCAAGCCGCAGCCCGGACGGTCCTGGAAGGCAAAAACTCGGGTCTGGGAGGAGTTCGGTGAGGCCATGGAGGAGGACCTATCGGTCGGCCTCGAAGAGATTCTGGCAAACCGTCCGGCGCCTCAGAAGGGGGAAGCAGTACTCTGCCAACACTGTTTACAGTGCAGGTGGGGAGCTGTTGACCTCGACTGGGGACATTGTCGGACGGTGGAAGAAATACTTCGAGGATCTCCTCAATCCCACCGACTTGCCTTCCAGTGAGGAAGCGGAGGCTGGGGACTCTGAGGTGGACTCGTCCATCACCCGAGCCGAAGTCACTGAGGTAGTTCGCAAGCTCCTCGGTGGCAAGGCGCCGGGGGTGGATGAGATCCGCCCTGAGTACCTCAAGTCTCTGGATGTTGTGGGGCTGTCTTGGCTGACACGCCTCTGCAACATTGCATGGAGGTTGGGGACAGTGCCTCTGGAGTGGCAAACCGGGGTGGTGGTCCCTCTTTGTTAAAAAGGGGGACCGGAGAGTGTGTTCCAACTACAGGGGGATCACACTTCTCAGCCTCCCCGGGAAGGTCTACGCCAGGGTACTGGAGAGGAGAATTCGGCCGATAGTCGACACCTCGGATTCAGGAGGAACAATGCGGTTTTCGTCCCTGGTCGTGGAACACTGGACCAGCTCTATACTCTCCGCAGGGTGCTTGAGGGTTTATGGGAGTTTGCCCAACCAGTCCACATGTGCTTTGTGGATCTGGAGAAGGCATTCGACCGTGTCCCTCATGTGGTATTCTGTGGGGAGTGCTCCGCGAGTATGGGGTCCGGGGGCCTTTGCTAAGGGCTGTTCGGTCTCTGTACGACCGGAGCCGAGCAGGAGCTTGGTTCACATTGCCGGTAGTAAGTCAGATCTGTTCCCAGTACATGTTGGACTCCGGCAGGGCTGCCCTTTGTCACCGGTCCTGTTCATAATCTTTATGGACAGGATTTCTAGGCGTAGCCAGGGGCCGGAGGGAGTCCGGTTTGGGAACCACAGGATTTCATCTCTGCTTTTTGCGGATGATGTTGTCCTGTTGGCTTCATCAAGCCAGGACCTTCAGCGTGTGCTAATGTAGGAGCGGTTTGCAGCCGAGTGTGAAGCGGCTGGGATGAGAATCAGCACCTCCAAATCCGAGGCCATGGTTCTCGACCGGAAAAGGGTGGCGTGCCCTCTCCGGTGGGTGGAGTGGAGGTCCTGCCTCAAGTGGAGGAGTTCAAGTATCTCGGGGTCTTGTTCACGAGTGAGGGAAAGATGGAGCGTGAGATTGACAGGCGGATTGGTGCAGCGTCCGCAGTTATGCGCGGTCGTAAAATGTACCGGACCGTCGTGATGTGAAGAAGGAGCTGAGCCGAAAGGCTAAGCTCTCGATTTACATCAATCTACGTTCCCACCCTCACCTATGGTCATGAACTTTGGGTAATGACCGAAAGGACAAGATCATGGATACAAGCGGCTGAAATGAGTTTCCTCCACAGGGTGGCTGGGCGCCTCCCTTAGAGATAGGGTGAGGAGCTCAGGTCACTCGGGAGGAGCTCGGAGTAGAGCCGCTGCTCCTTCAGCATCGAGAGGAGTCAGCTGAGGTGGCTTGGGCATCTGTTTCGGATGCCCCCTGGACGCCTCCCTAGGGAGGTGTTCCAGGCATGTCCCACCGGGAGGAGGCCCTGGGGAAGACCCAGGACACGCTGGAGAGACTATGTCTCTCGGCTGGCCTGGGAACGCCTCGGGGTCCCCCTGGAAGAGCTGGAGGAAGTGTCTGGGGTGAGGGAAGTCTGGGCATCTCTGCTCAGACTGCTGCCTCCGCGACCCGGTCCCGGATAAAGCGGATGAAGATGGATGGATGGATGGATACACAACATGTTATAAATACATATGCAGTTTACAGTATAAATACACAACATGTTATAAATACATATGCAGTTTACAGTATAAATACACATGTTATAAATACATATGCAGTTTACAGTATAAATATACATGTTATAAATACATATGCAGTTTACAGTATAAATACACAACATGTTATAAATACATATGCAGTTTACAGTATAAATACACATGTTATAAATACATATGCAGTTTGCAGTATAAATACACAACATGTTATAAATACATATACAGTTTACAGTATAAATACACATGTTATAAATACATATGCAGTTTACAGTATAAATACACAACATGTTATAAATACATATGCAGTTTACAGTATAAATACACAACATGTTATAAATACATATACAGTTTACAGTATAAATACACAACATATAAATACATGTTATAAATACATATACAGCAGTTTACAGTATAAATACACAACATGTTATAAATACATATACAGTTTACAGTATAAATACACATGTTATAAATACATATGCAGTTTACAGTATAAATACACATGTTATAAATACATATGCAGTTTACAGTATAAATACACAACATGTTATAAATACATATGCAGTTTACAGTATAAATACACAACATGTTATAAATACATATGTATAAATACAGTTTACAGTATAAATACACATGTTATAAATACATATACAGTTTACAGTATAATACATGTTATAAATATATATGCATATGTTTACAGTATAAATACACATGTTATAAATACATATGCAGTTTACAGTATAAATACACAACATGTTATAAATACATATGTTTGCATAAATACAGTTTAAATACAGTATAAATACACAACATGTTATAAATACATATACAGTTATAAATACACATGTTATAAATACATATGCAGTTTACAGTATAAATACACAACATATGTTATAAATACATGCAGTTATAAATACATGTTATAAATACATATGCAGTTTACAGTATAAATATACATGTTATAAATACATATGCAGTTTACAGTATAAATACACATATTATAAATATATATGCATGTTATAAATACATATGCAGTTTACAGTATAAATACACATGTTATAAATACATATAGTTTACAGTTTACAGTATAAATACATACATGTTATAAATATAAATACATATGCAGTTTACAGTATAAATACACATGTTATAAATACATATACAGTTTACAGTATAAATACACATGTTATAAATACATATGCAGTTTACAGTATACAGTATAAATACACATGTTATAAATACATATGCAGTTTACAGTATAAATACACATGTTATAAATACATATAAATATAAATACATATAAATACAGTTTACAGTTTACAGTATAAATACATATGTACAGTATAAATACATGTTATAAATACATATGCAGTTTACAGTATAAATACACAACATGTTATAAATACATATACAGCAGTTTACAGTATAAATACATATGCAGTTTACAGTTATAAATACATATGTTATAAATACATATGCAGTTTACAGTATAAATATACATGTTATAAATACATATGCAGTTTACAGTATAAATACACATGTTATAAATACATATACAGTTTACAGTATAAATACACATGTATAGCTTCGCTGCAATACATATACAGTGTAATATAAATACATGAGCTTCGCTGCAGTTTTCGGTCTGTCCAGCAGGCGGCGGTAATGTTCACTAACACAAACAGAGCAGCCGCCATTTTCGTGATAGCGGAAGCAGGAAGAGAGAGAAAACATCCAACTCTTCATCAGAAATCATCCGTTAAGATTAAATTTTCGTGATGGAAGTCCCGGGACCGGACAGCGACTGGAGGAGCCCCCAGTTCCGACAGAAAGTGGTGGCTCAGATGTGGGTTTAGTTGTGTTTTCCTGTTGAATCTGTTTGTGAATTTAGCATGCTGGGCTAAGCTAACGTTAGCTCGACAGGAAGAAGTGTCACGTCGTAACAGCCTTTAAAATCTGTAAATTAAGATAGAACTGTAAAAGTACAAACCAAACACAAGTGAAGAAACATCCCGGAGAACATACTGACATTCGGCTCCACTCTTTAATTCGGCATACAGAAAATTATCTAAAACATAACGGGCATTTATATCATGTTTATTATTAGCATCGCCATTAGCATTATTAGCAGCTTCATACGTATACAACACATTTAACATTTAACACATTTATGGACCTGTGTTTTAAATTAATGTCCTGATAATGTAAAACTACTCTACAAATATATATAAAATCATATTAATCAGAGGTGTAAGAAATACGATCTTTTTCTTAAGTAAAACTTTTGATATGACTTGGAGATAAATGTACAAAAACATGAACATCAGAATGGACTGAAAGTACCAAAAGTAAAAGTCTGCACAACATAATACTGTATCTTTTAATCAAATATCAGTTTCTCACATATTGAAAACACTTTAGTACATAATGATAATAATTATAGTTATGTGAGAATACTTGTGTAAGAAATATTTTCAAAATATGTTCAACATGAAAACTTGATGTGTGACTTCACAAAGTGTCATTTTCATTTTGTTGATCCCAAATTGAAGTTTTTATTCAAAGATGCTCTTTATTTTAAAAATGATTTAGTTGATCATCAGAAAATCAATTTACAGCAGTTTTATAACTGGTCCATCATTTGAGTTATATATGAACAGTAAAATACAGAAACATGCTTCTATATCACAGATTTTACTGATTAAAAGCCCAGAAATATGAATATATGACTAGAAAAAGCCAATGGTTTGTTGTTATTAGTTTTCAGTGATTAGTGATTAGAGTGTATTGATCAGAGTCTTTCCTGTTTCCTTCCAGCGAGGAGGCGATGAGGAAAGCAGGAACCGCACACACCAAGTCAAGCACAGACATGGAGAACCACGTTTACGTCAAAGCCAAGTCCAGAGTGAGTCCATGAGCAGATCAGAGCACTTTGAAGCTTTTAGGGAAGAAAGAAAAGTTCAAACCTGCTGAAGGCCTGAATGTGTTTTCATGGATCTGACTGTTATTGCAGGAGGAGTATTTATCTCTGGTGGCGAGGCTGATTATTCACTTCAGAGACATCCGTAAGTAATCTGAGTTTTAATTATTGACCAGTGAACACACACTCGGTCATTAATTTTAAAAAAGGTATCAGAGTTCAGGACTACTTCCTGAAAACATCTGTTTCGTTCACAGATAAGAAGGCTCTCGGAGGTCCAGGTAAGTGTGCTTTGTTTCCGTCTGTTTGTTTGACTTTTGGTTTTCCTTCGCTGTGTTCTGTCCTCTGCTGGTCTCTTCATGGTGTTCATGATTTCTGCTGTGCATGTTGGAGCTGCGTAATATTGTCTGTTGTTTACCCTTCTGCTAGATCCCATGAATGCCCTGACTAACCTGACAGGGGTTGGAGGGGGCCCGGGCGCCATTGGCATGGGGCCTCGCCCCACCGGTGCTCCAGTGGGTGGCATGGGGGCCATGGGGCCGATGCAGATAGGCCAGCATGCCATGGCAGGGGTGTCTGGAAACCCACAAGCCAGTGAGTGTTTCCTCCATGTGGTGTGTGTTTGCTGCACATCTTCAGAGTGGTGGATGCTGGCTGCGTCTAAACGGCATTTTTACTTTCAGTCTCTGCTTCGGCACGTTGTGTGTTTGAGACTCAGCGCTCTCCTCGGCCTGGTGCTGAGCCGTAGAGCCGGTATGTCCTTCACCGTCTTCTCTAAACTCTGCAGTAACGGGTCCAGGCCAGATGCCGATGCAGCAGATGGTGCAGCAGCAGCAGTCCATCCAGTTCCAGCAGTTCCAGCAAGCCCAGCAGCAAAACGCCATGCAGCAGCAGCAAAACGCCATGCAGCAGCAGCAGAACGCCATGCAGCAGCAGCAGAACGCCATGCAGCAGCAGCAGTTCCAAGTGCAGCAACTGAGGTTGCAGCATCACCAGAACCAGCAGCTTCAGCAGCAGCACCAAAACCAGCAGCAGCAGCAGCAGCAGGCCCAGAACCAGCAGCAGAACCAGGTACCTGCTAACGCTGAGCTGAACACAGCCTCGCTCAGCGACCTCACTCTTCCAGACCTGCTGACTGCTCCTGGGTGGGGTTTAACGAACCTGGGTGGACCTGGGAGAGCTTTTACTTAACTGGGCAAGTCTTAATCTACCTGGTAGGGTTTCAGCTGACCTGGGCAGGGTTTTAACAGATCTGGGCGGGTCTAAATCTCCTCTTAGACGTCTCGGCAGGCTGTCTTTGCCTCAGAGAAAAGGTGGACTGGTCATTCTTCCTTGATGCTTTGGAGGCTGAAGGGCTCTCGTGTCCCACCTGGCCTGGTAACGCACCTTGAGATCGTTCAGGAGGAGCTTGAGAAGAACACATGAGCCACGTCAGGGTCCAAAATTAACACAGAGCACCAATTGTGGGTAAATTTTCTGTTTGGTGAGTGAATCTGGGAAAGCTATCCAACTGTCAGGGCTGATAAAGTTAATTTGATCAAAATAATAAAACATCCAACAGATCTATAAAACATTTAAATTGACTGTAATGTGTGATTTGTAATAAGATTTGAATTGATTAACTGTTGATCAATATATACAAATAACTTTGCTCCGGCCTCTTTAAGTTTGTATTCAACATTTAGCACACTGAGCTAGCTTCTTTACTTTAAACGCAATATACAATATGGAGCTTTACTCATTTGTTGGTATTTATTTTCTCTCAGGTATGATAAAGAAATGTTTATACTATAATTGTTGCAATAATCATATGTATTTCAGCTTCCTGTGCACTAATGTCTTATTTCTTTTTTTGTGTATATTCATTTTTGTACATAGTAGTTAAAAGTTTAAATGTCAGGTTTTATATTTCTGCGAATGTATGAGAGAGCATCATAAGAAAACCAGAGTCAGATTCCTCGTATGTGTTCATACAGTCTGATATCGTGTCTCTCCCTCGTTCTGTTCGCAGCAGATGCACCAGACGAGGATTCAGCACCAGATGGTTCAGCTGCAGCTCCAGCAGCAGCACGCTCAGGCTCAGTCCATCCAGCACATGGTCCAGCAGCAGGTCCAGGCCCAGATGCAGGCTCAACCGGGTCAGATGCCTCCACACTCGCAGCAGCAGCAGCAGCAGCAACAACAACAACAACAACAACAGCAGCAACAACAACAGCAGCAACAACAGCAACAACAACAACAGCAGCAACAACAACAACAACAACAGCAACAACAACAACAACAACAACAACAGCAGCAGCAGCCCGGCATGGTGCCTCAGTCTCTGGCCGGACAGATGGCGTCGGCTCAGCACATCAACTCTCTCAGTCAGCAGCAGCACCAACTCAAGCTCCAGGCCTTCCAGGTGAGACTGAGCACAGGTGTTCAGGTCTGGATCTCTGCGTATCTACGGCTCTTTTTTATGAAAAGCTGTGTTTTAAAACTTGGTGGGACACTTTCTGAAACCATGGTTTACCTCAAAACCCAAATCTGTTGACTTCAGAGGAGCAGACACTAAAGCTGCGGCAGTCAGTTTAATGTTTAAATCCACAGTTTGATGGATCCACGCTGCAGACGCTGTAATATCTGTCTGAAGATTTGGACTCTGACGCAGCCGAAGAGTCGGTGAGCTTTTGTTTTCATTGAATACATTTAAAAGTCAAACGTTTGTCTTAAGGAGTCTGAGTTTGTGAATAAAGAAAACAAAAGTCTTTTTCATACAAAACTCTCTTAAGATAAATACATAACATCGTGAAAACCAACCAGAGTCGAGCTGTGCGACGCGACCACAGATACGAGGACAGAAAAACGTCCATTGTCTCACGTCCTTTCTGTTGTTTATTGGTTATGTTAAATCTCACTTTTAACGTACATACAGCACTGACACAGGGAGGAAATGTGCATGAAGGCAACACAAACAAACATGGAGGAGGTGAAGGTGATGAACCCCCCCTGAAAGAGGAGCAGCTTCTGTCTCATGGAGCTGGATGAAGTCTGATCGCAGTAGAAAAATCTGCTGCAACATGTGACCCTTTAAACTTTTTACTTACTTTTTCATTTACTGAAACTACAGAAGATCAAGAAGTTAGAGCTGAAGTGTGAGTGCGAGCCGATAAAGGCAAATAGTCACGTCGACTGATTCACTGAGTAACATGCGGGAAAACGTTCCTGCTTAAGAGTCTCTCGTAGTTTCTGAAACTTTTGAGTGAATGAAATGATTTTTCTCCAACCAGCTAACATTAACGAGACGCAGCCTCACCGTGTGTGCAGAAGATGTATCAGGATTGATATCTGGATTTATCTGCAGATTTTGGTCAGGTTGCAGCTGTAAACCAGAGTGACTCAGTCCTCTGCTCCTCCCGAAGTTTGCTGTCTTTGATTCACAAAGCTGGAAAATATGCAGAGAACCAGAACTGTTGATAACGTCTGATAAATCACAACGTAGACTTCCTGTAGTCCTGCTTACCGCCCCTCTGCTTGCATGCTTTGCCTGTGTGTGTGTGTGTGAAAGCAGGCCCGTGCAGCCCTGCAGCAGCAGCAGCAGGTCCCGCAGGCGCAGCAGGCGCAGCTCAACGCAGCCGCTGTAGCCGCTGTAGCGCTGTACCTGGACAGGTGAGACTACAGCCTCCACAAGCTCGGTGCTCCACGCGGAACAACACTTCACACACACCAGCACATTCACCGAGACCTCTGCTGACCGCTTTAACATGACTGGACCCACACAGAGCTCAAAGTAGAACATTTCTCTGATCCTGATTATTGATCAGCTGACTGATGTAAAAGCAGCCAGCGACAGAGAGGAGAGACGTCACAGCTCTGAGTAGTATTACAGCTAAAATGTCCTCTACTTTCACTTTGTGGGTGTTTTTATTAGTTCATTCATCTAAATTTCTTTTATTGTAGAGAAAAACTTTGTGTTTAAGCAGGACTCAAACTTTCTTCAAACAAATGTTGGTCATGTCAGAGCGAGCCGGCGCAGTTGAAAATCTGTAAACCACATCATTTTCATTCAACGGCCTTTTGACCAAACGCACGTTTTTAAACACTTATTAAGACGCATTTTATCAGCACCTCTGTATCAGAGTGTGGTGAAGAAAAGATGTGTGAAGTGAAAGCAGATTATCAGGAGGTGAGCCGTCAGCCGGAGGAGACTGTTCTGTCATGTTCAAAGTCGAGACTTAAAAATTATGAAAAGATGAGAAGTGTTTATGGTTCCTCCTGCAGGTGTCTTGTTTTTAATCTGTGATCATTTCATATACTTATGTGACTTAAAATGATCACATGCTAACAAAACGACGGCACTAAAGATGTTACTTCAACAAAGGAAAAGGCAGCTGGTTTACAGAGCTGAGACAAGAAACGTTGAATCATGTCGGGTTGATGTCGAGGCGCCGACCTGCTGCCGTGTCCGTCTGCGTCCTCTCTGCTCACCTGTCCTGTTGTGTCCTCTGAAGTTGGTTCGTCCTGGGATGCAGATTCCAGTACGGCTGCCTCGAGCCGCCCTGACCCCCTCCATTCCTCCTCAAAACGCTGCTGCAGCCGCCGCCGCCGCTGCCGCCGCCACTGCCGCCACTGCTGCAGTGGGAGGACAGCCGATGCCACAGCAGGTATTAACCCCCAGTCTGACCTCTGACCCCACCGTGCTGTCGTTGTCAATGCTTTCCTTTCCACCTGGCGTCCTGCTGCTTCATCAGAGCTTCTCCATGTTTGGTTTGCTGCACAAAAAGAGACGTTTGTTTCTGATGTTTTAACCAAACGGTGAAGTGATGCAGCTCCTCCTGTGATTGGTTCATTTGCCTTCTCCTCTCGCCCAATCGCCTTTCTCCTTAGGTTCAGCAGCATCCAATGATGTCATCGCCCTCGCCGGTGCAGGTGCAGACGCCGCAGTCAATGCCCCCCCCTCCCCAGCCGTCCCCTCAGCCCCCGACCTCTCAGCCCAACTCAGCCAGGTACGTCAGCTGTTCACCGGCTCTGTGGAGGAAGTCGACTGTGACTCCGCTTTGAAAACTCTTTCCTGCTTCCTGTCTGCAGCTCCGGTCCCACTCCATCCCCAGGGGGGTTCCAGCCCAGCCCGTCCCCCCAGCCCACGCAGAGCCCCGCCGCCCGGACCCCCCAGAACTACGGAGTCCCGTCTCCAGGACCGCTCAACACGCCAGGTACACAAACAATCAGACAGAGATAAAAACTGTCAGTCCAGCGTCACTGCAGTTCAGTCTTTGTTGGTATTGATTATTGATCAAGTAAACCAGCACATCAGGATCTTTTCAAGAGCATTTATTATAAACGACAGGAGAAACTGATCCCAGTGAAGCCATCGTCCCTCAGACCTTTGACACAAAGTTGGCAAACAAACAGCAAATCAGTTCACTTAACTCAGAACATCAACAGTGAACAGAAAACAGACTCACCTATCCCACCTGTCACACCTGTCCCCACCTGTCCCACCTGTCACACCTACCCCCACCTGTCCCACCTGTCCCCACCTGTCCCACCTGTCCCATCTACCCCCACCTGTCCCACCTGTCACCTGTCCCACCTGTCACCCCCACCTGTCCCCACCTGTCCTACCTGTCACACCTACCCCCACCTGTCACACCTACCCCTACCTGTCCCAACCTGTCCCACCTGTCCCACCTACCCCCACCTGTCCCCACCCGCCCCCCTCCACAGGTAACCCCAGCTCAGTGATGAGTCCGGCTGGAGCCACGTCTTTGGAGGATCAGCAGTACATGGAGAAACTGAAGCAGCTCTCCAAATACATCGAACCTCTGCGCAGGATGATCAACAAGATCGACAAAAACGAAGGTTGGCCTCCCAAACCGCCAGTCGATCGATTGATCAGTTTCCATCCATCCATTTTCCAAACCCGCTTATCCTGAGAACACACAGGGTCGCAGGGCGCTGGAGCCTGTCCCAGCTATCTTTGGGCGAGAGGCAGGGTTACACCCTGGACTGGACGCCAGTCAGATTGATCAGTTTACTGACAGAAAATTAATCAGCAGCTGTTGTGAAAATCGATGGATCAGCAGAAAAGTCCAGTTTTTTTCTGTTCATTTCAGGCTCTTAGACAAAACAATGAATTGATTGATGATTGGTTGATTAAATACAGGTCAGTTAGTTGCAGCTCAGCTTGACGTGTCCGGCTTCACTTTTTAATTTTGTTTTAAAGGATTCTTCTTTTTGTTTGACAGACAGAAAGAAGGACCTGAGTAAAATGAAGAGTCTGCTGAACATCCTGACCGACCCAAACACCAGGTATCGATTGATCACTGATCCTCTGATCGGCACGCTGCTTCAGGTGAATGACTATGTGTGCTCTGACCTGCAGGTGTCCCCTGAAGACGCTGCAGAAATGTGAGATCGCTTTAGAGAAGCTGAAGAACGACATGGCCGTGGTGAGACCGAGGAGAGCGCCCTCTGCTGGGCCACAGCACATACTGCTTTAAGCCTCTCAGTTTGACCTGTTAGGACGCCCTGATGTGGGAACACGTCTCGGTGACATGTCACATTAACATGTCTCAGTGACACGTCACATTAACACGTCTCGGTGACACGTCACATTAAAACGTCTCGGTGACCGTCAAACGTCTCGGTGACACGTCCGTGCCGTCGACATTAACACGTCCCCGGTGACATGTCGTCACATTAACACGTCCGTCCATTAATCACTGCGTCCAGGTGACACGTCCATTAACACGTCCATCATTAAAACGCGTGACACGTCACATCATTAATACGCCTCACACGGTGACACGTCCATTATTGACACGTCTCCAGTGACACGTCCACATTAACACGTCCTCAGTCACAGTGACACGTCACGCGTCTCGGTGGCACATCACGGTGACACGTGACATTGACACGTCTCAGTGGCGTAATTTCGCCACGTCATTAACACGTCCGTCACATTAACACGTCTCGGTGACACGTCTCAGTGATGGTCTCTCTCTGTTGTTTCAGCCGACCCCCCCTCCCCCCCCGGTGCCCACCAAGCAGCAGTATCTGTGTCAGCCTCTGTTGGACGCCGTCATGGCAAACATCCGCTCTCCGGTCTTCAACCACTCTCTGTACAGAACCTTCGCCCCCGCCATGACGGCCATCCACGGACCCCCCATCACGTACGTCCCAGACCACAGTGGAACAAACAGGAGTCCTGAATGTTTAACAGAACCCTAAAATATCTGCATGAAGAGAAACCAAAACAGTTTTGTCTGACTTCACCAGGCGACTTTTATTTTAATTTTCTTTTCTTCTCCTCAGCGGTCCCAACGTCTCCGGGAGGAAGAGGAAGCACGAGGAGGACGAGCGGCAGACCATCCCCAACATCCTGCAGGGGGAGGTGGCTCGCCTCGACGTCAAGTTCCTCGTCAACCTGGATCCTTCGTTCTGCAGCAACAATGGCACTGTGCACCTTGTCTGCAAACTGGGTGAGGCTGCGCGCAAACACAAAACCAACAGCCGCCGCGGAGACTGACGCTTTTTCTTCTGGTCTGACCGCAGCTGTTTCATTGTGTCCTCAGATGATAAGAACCTTCCCAGCGTTCCTCCTCTGCAGCTCAGCGTTCCTGCTGATTATCCCGACCACAGTCCATACTGGGCCGACGACGGCGAGCAGTACGGTGAGACGACCATTTCCTGTTTGTCACAGCTGCAATCACATCTGATAGACGGGAAACTATTTTTATCAGTGCTTTTGATCACATGACCTCCTCCTCCTCTCAGCAGGTGCGAACAGCTTCCTGCAGACGGTCCACAGAAACATGACGTCCAAACTGCTGCAGCTGCCGGACAAACACTCAGTGACAGAGCTGCTCAACACCTGGGCTCAGAGCGTCCGCCAGGCCTGCCTGTCTGCTGCCTGAAGCCCCGCCCACCGCTCACCTGACACTAAAGTCTGAACTGATCTCAGGCAGGTTTCATTGACACCTGTCGTACCTGTACATGGCTTCTTACTTTTAATAATAACTGCGCTCCGTGACCGTCAGGTGGGACGTCGTCAGGCTTGTATCATGTGACGCTGATGTAATCTGTAGTAGTCTGGGTAAATTAAGACTCTCGCTGCAGCTGATGGAGCAGCTCACCTGTTCTGTCAGCCAGCAGGTGTCAGTAATCTGCCTCACCGCCTTTTCCTCTTTGCTTGTATTTAATATTTACTTGTTTGTTGCTGCAGTAACAGCCAGCGTGGAAGCTTCCAGAAACACAAAAGGGAAAAGACATCAGAGCGCCATGTAAACAGCTGAACTGTCATTTATCCTGACATTTATTCTGTTCCCTGAATGCAGCACGCGCTTCTGTTTGGGTTTCAGTTGAAATGAAACTCTGTTTTTTACCAACAAGAGCTGACAGACAGAAGAACTCTAAGTACGTTTGGACACTTTTCTTTACAAAATGAAAATACAAATGTTATGTTTTGTTTTGCTTTCAGAAATAAAAAGTTTGTTTCACCTTTTTAAATGTTTCAGTGCTGTAAGTATTTCAAACAAAGCTGCAGAGATGTGACCAAACATCCTCATCAAATATGAGCCTCGAGCTTTACTGCAACGTTTGTTTTCAGAAAACAGTTTATGGAGCTAGCAGGAATTTCAGCTCATCGCCATGCTCAGAGAAATTTCTTTTATTTTGTAGAATTTGAAGTATTTTTAATTTCCTGGCAGAAATTGGCCAATCAGGAGCTCCGATGTGTGACACATTTTGATTTGAAGTGAGTCCAAACTCTGAGACCTAAAACATGTTGACTCTTTCAGCGTGACCTCACTTCCTGAAGATCTCGTTATCTCTGATGTCCCTCCACGAAAAAGCTCCAGAAATCAGCTTCCTGTTGATCAGTGTCCTTCAGTGATGTTTGTCTGAACATGATCCGCTCATTCATGAGACCAGTGGAGGAAAAACACAGCTGTCTCCATGGCAACATAATTCCTCTTTACATCCTCAAAACATCATCAAGTCAAAAGTCGTTAATATTAAAATTATTACTAACAATAACAACAAATACAGTTTGTATAAAATGAGAAAATTATTTTATTCAGACTAAATGATAAAAAAAACAAAAAAGTTTCTAACAGATTAATACTCAAACAAGACCACACACCATTCATTTAGAGGGAGAGTGTGTGTGTGTCAGAAGCTGAGAGAAAACGCTCTGTACGACAGGTTAGTGAAGACGTCGATGTGGTCGCTGCTGCCTCCCGCCGTCAGGACCTGCACACAAACAAAACAGATTATTTCTTCACTCTGTGTGTGTGTGTAGCTGAGCTGAGGGGAGGCGATACACTGACTCACTCTGTGCTCGGTGCTGTTGTTGTTGAGCTGCAGCGTGTTGAGGCTCTGAGGGGAACACGGGATCTGAGCTTTGACTTCTCCACCCAGCAGACAGTGAGACACAAACGGACCTTCACCCACAGCCAGGATCTGAGGAGGGGAGGGGAGGGGAGGTGAACATCTTCTGCACACACACACATCAGCAGATCTCAGCAGACAGTGAACTCACCATGTCCTGGTGGAAGGTGGCTTGTCTCTGACAGCCGGTCAGGGGGAAGATGGAGGTCGGAGACAGAGAGCGAAGGTGCCACAGAGACAGAGACGGACCTCCCCCACACAACTGAGGACACACACACACACAGTCCTTTTACAACTCATCTACTGTTTAAATTAACTTTTACACTTGAATGCATCATGTTTGTGCTGCTGTCTCTTTTCTAGTCGTGGGAAAAAATTCATTCTACGCTGCATGTTGATGTTTTGTTGAATGATTCCTCATCGCTTTATCAGTTTGTTTTTTGGGGGTTTGGGGGGGGGTGTTTAAACCCTTGATTATTATGGATAGAACAGCTGGAGAGAGACAGGAAAGGTGGGAGAGAAAGAGGGGGAAGACATGCAGCAGAATTGGCATGGAATCGAACCCCGTCTATGGACGCGACCTCTACCGACTGAGCCACCTGCGCGCCCCAGATCAGTTTCTGTCATTTCTGGAGTTGCTGGTACTGCTGCTATGTAGAACGTGTTGCCGTGTTTCCATTTTAAAACCGCGACAAGTTGTCATAGCTTGTTTGTACTGATAGAGAAAAATAAACCATGGAGAGAAATCTGAAACATGGAGAATTATTTGATAATCGAATTGTGAGGCGACTGAAGATTCTCACCTGTGGAAAAGAGTAAATCTTTTTTTGGAAAAGAGTAAATGTTTTCCACATTACCTTTATAGAAAAAAAGGATTTTTGTCTGTTACAGGAAGAACTAATATTGATAAATGATAAAAGAAATGTCTCACTGAGACGTTCAGTTTGTTTTCTCACCATCCAGTCGGAGTCTGTGGTCAGACAGCTGATCCATTTACCGTACTGAGGTCGGGCACAGCTCTGAAACAGCACACACATTTATCTGTCTTTAAAATGTAAAACATTTGCATGTGTTGGAGCTCAAACTGTCCAAAGCTGCAGCTCAGATCAATCATGACGATTATTGATAATAATCTGAATATTTCTCACCTCGTACTTGTAGACTTCGATGCAGTGAACCGACCGACCTGTCCTGCTGTCTGAATGTCACAGTAACATTATTAATTCATATTCTGCTGTTTCCTGACACATGTGAGACCAACATGGCCGCCGTCACTCACCCCAGATCCTCACCGCTCCGTCCTCACCCCCCGACAGAATCTCGGCCTCGCGCTCCCTCACGCTCACACAGTGGATGTAGTCCGAGTGACCCTGAAGGACAGACTGAGAACGAGAGACTGTCACAAACCTCCTGACAGACACTGAACTCTTCTCCAGGATCAGGATCAGAGACGCACCTTGAAGATTCCCTGCTCCAGGTCCAGGACGTGGACGTTATTGTCTCCCCCGCCGACCACCAGACTGTTGTCCTGAAACACAGAGAGCTTCAGTTACAGCGGAGGAGGGTCAGACTCGATCCTGAGGTGTTGTAGGCCTGATGAAACATAAAACCCCTGTATAAGATCAGCTCTTTGATACGGATCGATTCTGAAGATTTGAAACGGTTTCAGTACTGATTTTCTGCACCGTCGATACTTGAGCTGCTCATCCTCGCTCTCATCTCTCCAACAGCAAGATTAGTTCATGAGATCATTTGGTTGTTTTTAAGGAGCTGATCTAAAGACAGAAGAACAAATGTTTATTTAAAAAAAGTGTCATATTCCTCCTTCAGCAGCAGAGAGACGCTGAGGAGTCGACCTGAGCTGTTTCTGAGCAACAGAGAGAAGTTTGAAGCTCAGGAGCTGGAACAGAAGCTGAGAGCGGCTTTTACATCAGTTTAATAAGTAAAGAAAGGAAATGTTGGCAGGGTTTGTCTCAAAGTTAGAAATTCCAGTTTAATGAGAAGACCGAGCCGCCTCGGCTGCTTTCTTTCTCAGAGAAATGTCAGCGGCTCTCCTGCAGAGGAAACTCTTTTCTGCTGCTCATATCCACAATGTCTCTAAATTAAATACAGCTCTGCTGACGTGATTACTGGAAGAAGACTTCACAGTCAGTTTTGGTGTGTATGGACTCACTTGGGGGTTGAGGATCATGGCGTTGATCTCGGGGATCTCCAGACTGGACCTGAGGACAGACAACAAGAAGCTGAGTGACTCCTGTCGGAACCTCAGCACGCACACAAACAGACGAGGAGCTCACCTGTAGTTTGGTCTTTTGGTCCACACAGGTTTCACATTCTGAGGAGACAGAAAACATCAGACAAACGTCGCACGTCGAACATCGTCTCAGTTCACTGAAACCTTCGTCACCTTCTTGATGAGCTCGCTCCAGCTCCAGCAGCTGATCTCTCCGTTTCCTGCGCTGAGCAGCTGACAGTCGGTGGACAGCAGAGAGAAGACGGGACCTTCGTGAGCTGAGAGACAGCAGAGCGACAAACAGTGAGTCCGACATCAGATCATCTACAGCGGCTGCTTCCTGTGACGTTTGCTCACCTGTGAAGGTGAGGACGGGTTTCTGACTCAGCCCGGTGGCGTCTGGACTCAGAGCTGCAGACAGGCTGCAACACACCAACACGCTCATTAAAAACTTTATTCATAAGTGTGATTAAACAGGAAGTCTTCTTCTTCTGTGGTGTGCCTGACCTGAACAGGGCGATCTCTCCGTAGTTGTTTCCTGCCGCCAAAAATCGACCACAAGGAGAAAAACTCTGAGAGAAAACCGACATGTGGAGGAGCTGCAGACACGAAGATCAGATTAATGTTCATTATTCCACACAGGAGACCTGCTGTGAAGTAGTAGTACTGCAGCAGTACTTCACTTTACTGATGATGTGCAGTTCATTATCCAGTCCAATCACAACCTGTATATGTGGAGGATGTTTATAATATTTAGTGTATTTAGGCCCTTTTTTAGTTTTTCCGGTCACAAACTGATGAAGACGTTCGAGCTCTGGTTCTTTAAATTTCTGTCATCAAACCTGAAGGACTCAGACCAGCAGAGACCAGCAGATTTTATTAGTAGGCCTGAACAGCATTTAAAATGAGTTTGATCGATCACATCGGTGTGTAATACTAATAATACGTTATAAATGTGATCGATAAAGCTGATCAGTAAACTGTCTCCGTTCAGCTGGTGTAAAAGTTGAAATGTGTTTTTGATCAGTTTGATGTTTCGGGTGTTAAACTGACTCACTGAAGGTGACACAACAAGCCCGAGAGATAACAATAATCAATAATCATTGATGAATCAGACGCTAACAATTCACACACAGAGCAGCCGATCAGTCTGATCCGGATCAATACTGAAGGAGGACTTTACCTCGACCGGACCCATCCTGAACTCCTGCACAAACAACCGGGACGAAATGAGATTAAATATGAGATTAAATTAAAGAGCAAAACTCAGAAACAACAACGTGAAGAGAGAAAGAGAGGGAAGCAGGCGCGGGAATGTGACGTCACTCAACGAGCCGCAGAGGATTGTGGGACATGTAGTGCACAGTCAGACAGCTGCTTTCATTTGTAGGACGGATGAGATATTATTAAGTAAAATTATCCTCTTATTATATTTGTATTATTCGTCCTCACTTACAAAGTGTAGAACTTATAATACGCTTTACACACATTATATTCAAAACATTTTAAAACTTTAAAACTAAAGCAGCTACAGGCCGGTAGCTCTGACGTCTCATCTGATGAAGACGCTGGAGAGACTGGTCCTCGTCCCATCTGCGCCCGCTGGTGAGCTCCTTCATGGACCCGCTGCAGTTCGCCTACCAGCCTGACATCAGGGGTGGATGATGCCGTCATCTACCTCCTTCACACCTCCCTCACTCACCTGGAGAAGGCTGGAAGCACTGTGAGGATCATGTTCTTTGATTTCTCCAGTGCATTCAACACCATCCAGCCCAGGCTGCTGGGGGACAAGCTGCAGCTAGCTGGGGTGGACCATCACCTCACTTCCTGGATTCTGGACTACCTCACACACAGACCACAGTTTGTGAGGGTGCAGGGCTTTGAGTCGGATCGGCTTCTCTGCAGCACCGGAGCTCCACAGGGAACTGTTCTGGCTCCTTTCCTGTTCACCCTCTACACTGCAGACTTTTCGTACAACACACCATCATGTCATCTCCAGAAGTTCTCTGATGACTCTGCTGTTGTTGGCCTCATCACAGATGGGGACGACAGAGAGTACAGAGGACTTATTCAAGGACTTTGCGGACTGGTGCCTGCGGAACAACCTCCAGATCAACGCTGGTAAAACCAAGGAGCTGGTGGTGGATTTCCGGTGGATTTCCGCAGGCGTAGACACTCTCTGCCTGCACCGGTGAGCATCCAGGGAACGGACATCGACACTGTGAAGTCCTACAAGTACCTGGGTGTTCACCTAAATGACAGTCTGGACTTGGTCGGACAACACAGACGCCCTTGTCAAGAAGGGCAACAGCAGACTGTTCCTGCTCAGGAGGCTGAGGTCTTTTGGAGTGCAGGGACTCTCCTCAGGACCTTCTTATGACTCTGTGGTGGCATCAGCCATCTTTTATGGGATAGTCTGCTGGGCCAGCAGCATCACGGACAGGGACAGGAGGAGAATGGACAGACTGGTGAGGAGGGCCAGCTCTGTCCTGGGATGCCCCCTGGACTCAGTGGAGGTGGTGGGAAACGGGAGGATGATGGCTAAGCTGTCGTCCCTGTTAAACAACACGTCCCACCCTCTACAGGACAGTCTGACAGCTCTGGGCAGCTCCTTCAGTGAGCGGCTGCTCCATCCACGCTGTGTGAAGGAGAGGTACCGCAGGTCCTTCCTGCCTGCTGCTGTCAGACTACACAACAAACAAAATGCCCGCTAGTCTGCAGATAATAGACAAATAAATTACTGACTTAAAAAACTGGACTCTGTGCAGTAACACTACACTTCTGTTCACTGTTCATTTCACTGTTCACTGTTTCACTGTTTTGCACTCATTTATACCTGAGATACTATATATTCTTATATGTATATTCTCAGGCACACTCCCTCTGTACTATGTACAGGTATATACTTACAGTTATAGTTATAATTATTTATCTTTGGATTATTCTATTTTATTTTTTTATTTCTTACTGTCTATTTTCCACTGTGTGTTTTTGCTGCTGTTGCGCTGTAAATTTCCCCGCTGTGGGACTAATAAAGGAATCTGAATCTGAATCTGAATCTGAATTATAATAATGAACGATTTGATAATAATGTGATAACTTATCTTTTTTATAGTGTTTATTCATTCACAAAGTCAGACAAACAAATGTTACGAACAACTTTACTGATCCCGAAGGAAATGTTGTGAGTGTCAGAGAGATAAAAATCTCAAGCTGTTTTTATTCTGAAACAGATTTTTATTGTTTAAATCAGATTCACGCTGAAGATAACAGAGATGAACAGTTTGTGTTCTTGATGATCTGCAGCTGAATATTTCTGCAGTGACTCACCTTCAGGATGTTTGGCAGATCAATAACTTTATTGATTAATGTGAAGTACACGAAGCCATCCATGTTTGAATGACTGCTTCAGGGGGCAACCAGCTGCTTTGTAATAAAACCACTTTATTATTTAACATTTAAAGTAAAACTAATTTTTATTCTTTACAACCTTCTGATGCTTTTGATTTAATCAGTTTTTATTCTTTCATTCACTGATGCGTTTAAATAAGTTTTAAATAAATGAAACATAACATGTTTTGTTTTCTGTATTCTGTATTCTGCACAAATTTGAGTTTTTATTCAGTGATCCACCATCTGAAAGACAAATAAACCTCCTCATAAACATCCACCTCATTTTGTGTAAAGTATCATCAGATTCTGGATGACATATTTATTTACTTCACAGTAAATTTTATAACATTTTCCAAAAATAATTGTTGCATTTAAACCAAAAAACTTCATTTAAAAGTGAGAAACAACTGAATGTGAACTTTTGGACATTTGAACGATGTTGTTGGAGCTGCTCCAAACTTTACATCTGAATCAGACTAATAATCAATAATTAATAATAATGACACTATAATAATAAGTAATGATAAATGTCCCACTTAATTGAAGTTACTTAAATAATCTTTAAATACAGCATTTTAACATTTATAAAAATATCAATGAAAAATAAAACATTACACTTTTTAAAAGCTTTTTAAATTCCTACAAACATCACAAACATTTTAGATTTACATCACATTTTATTTCATGATGATCTCATTGTATTTTGTTCGTTGTATTAAATCTTTGTTAAGCTGTTCACAATCAATGAATGTGTCTGACAATCAATCAATAATATATCAAACAAATCTACGTTTATGTGTGAGTCTCCTGTATGAAATGATTTGTAATTGTGACTTCAAACTTTACAGGTCAAGATGATTATTGATTATTAGTACCCCCACAGTGAAAATCTGAAAAACACAGAAAACAGCAGATCTTTAGTTTTTTATTATCTTCAGTTTTTTATTCTGCTCTTGTGTGTTTAATCAAAGTAAATTCAGACCTGATAAGATGAAATAATGAACATAGCTTGTCTGCGTGAGCTGAATATTTTCTGATGGAAATAATATTTACTGTTCATCAACAGTCATCAGGACAAACACACATTTCATGTCTGACATCAGAAATAATCCAAATCTACTAAACTGAACAAACTAAAGACAAAGTATGAAAAGAGACAAGAGATCAGAAAAAACAGCCCACATACGCAGAAGACAAACATCAAACTTTGTAAACCTACATCGGGGAAATTCACATAAATGAGCTCAGAGAGTCGTCAGCCAGCAGCTTGTTAGAAAGATTCAAGATTTCCAAAGATTTCCTTCATCATGTGAACAAATCGCACGGTTCCTCTGACAAAGCCTAAAACTCTGCAGAGAGAAAATCACAAATAAAAATGAATAAAGTTCAAGATATAGAATCTAATAAATATACAAGACTGAAATAAATCATAAAAATAGAACATAAACACAAATATAATGCTGAGGCTGTTTGAATGGAGGTTTAACAGGAGTAATAAACAGAGATGTAAACAATACAGATATAAACAACATACAGAGATGTAAACAATACAGAGATGTAAACAACAAACAGATGTAAACAATACAGGGGGGTCTTCCATCAACGTAGCTAAAGAAAGCCAGGCTGAGTGGAGAAAGCCTCGCTTGATCTAACGCCGTTGTTATGTCTGTTTGAGCGAAAGAGGACCCAGAAGCAGACCAGAGGCAGATGGCAGTTTAAAGTTGATTTAATTTGAACAAAACAAAAAGGTAAGTCCAAAAGCTGTCCGGTAGGTTGAGGAGTGGAGGCAGAGCGGCGTGGCTGGCAGGTTTCTGGCTGGAGGAGCAATCCAGTACACAGGTGAGTATCTGGAGCAGAAAAACAACAGAGCACAAGAGTCACTAGGAATGAACACGAGATAAACAAGAGTTTTCACAAGAAGACTGTTAGCGCAACAGCGAGAGAGTTACCACTGAAGGTGGAACAATCCAGCGTCGAAGTGAAGCCCTGCTATGCCGGCTTAAAGTAAAAGGAGTGATGACGAGAAATGAGGTGCAGGTGTGTCAACCTCCAGCCAGCAGGAAGCCACGCCTCTCCACTCTAACAGGAAGGAACCTCCCACAGGAGGCAGAAGGAAACAACACACCACGGCACAGGCACACAAAACAGTCCAAAACCCCACATACATAACAGCATCTCCCAATTAAGCCTCAAGTCGTTCCACTAACACATTTCAGCCTCATCTAATCGAGGCTAATTCAAGCGAGGCTTTCACAGTCCGGCTATGTGCGAGTGCCCGAGGAAGGTAAGAAGCCCTGACGAGTCGATGGGAGAAAAGAGGATGGTGCAAGAGGAAAGTAGAGCGAGAGCTTCTTCTCATCAGCAGAAACACTGCTGCAATTAACAAAGTGAGGGAGATCGCATGAGAAAAATGAAAAGAAAGAAATATATAATAGCTGCTAACAGACTAAATGCGCAAGTGCGCTATTGTTTCATGTTACATGTTTATTTCACTTTCATCTTATTTCTTTTTGCTCTTTTCTTTCATTAGTTTTATTTAAAGCATGTTGAATTGCCTCTGTGTGAAATGTGCTGCACGATTAAACTGGCCTTGCTTTGTCAATTTATTAATAAATGAGCATTCAAATCACCATACAGTGCGACTATATTATCAGTAGTATTAGGATAGTATTATTAGATTTATATTTGATCTGCTCTGATTTATTTTTTTTAAATCAACCATGTTCTTTTTTTATTTAATTCAGTTTTCAGTACCTAGTTGCAATTGATGTGTGAGTTGTGCCATATAACTGAGGTTTCACTGACTGATTGATTGTGGAAACAGTGAAAGTGGAGACGTGATTTTCAGTTTTTCAGTTTCTGTTTACAAGACATAAGAAGCGGCGCGAGCGTGGAAATCCACCAGGCGGAACTTTGTTTCTGGAGTCTGTTTCAGCCCGTCACACATTCTTTGACACACATTGACAGCTAAACTAAGCTCGACAGTTAGCTTAGCTTCCCCGGAGCAGGCTAGCTTCTGCGGCATTAGTTACCATGGTTACTCAGCGGGCATTCAAATAAGCCACGATGATGGAGCGAAATGAGCCAGACTTATCAAAATCGAAATAAGCCAGGCTTTCCCTTAATCCCGCTTCGTGGAGCAGCTCTCTGAGATATAAACAATACAGAGATATAAACAATACAGAGATATAAACAATACAGAGATGTAAACAACATACAGATGTAAACAATATAGAGATGTAAAGAAGAAGAATCCTTTATTCATCCCACATGGGGAAATTAACATTTTTCACTCTGTTTGTTAACACACATTACATATACATAGGGAATACACACACACGCACATGCAGGCTGGCAGGGAGAGATGTCAACATACAAATGTAAACAACAGACAGATGTAAACAATACAGACGTGTGTAAAGTGACTGAATTAAATTAAATGATCTGTTTGTTTCAAATCTACATCAAAAGTCTCAGGTGAGGTCTGACAGACACAGGGAGACCTGCTGGGTCCTGGGCGGGCTCCAGATCCTGAGGGGTGTCCAGGCCCTGCAAATCTGGGTTCAGGTCCTGGAGGGTCCACATCCAGGTTTAGAGGGGGGGTCCAGATCCAGGTGCTGGGAGAATCAAAGTCCAGGTCCAGGTCCAGGTCCGGGTCCTGGGGGTCCAGGCTGCTGACATTTTATTCTGCATGCATGATGCGCACGTGCAAGCGTGCGCAAAACGCTGCGAGCGCGCGCAGCTGGCAGCGGCAGGAAGTATGTTGTCGAAGAGGCGGCGGGGGGGACAGCCAAGAACCAAAAGTCGGTGGTTGAAGAGGAGGAGGAAGAATAAGCATGCCTAACCCGTGAGAGCTGCACATCCTGCACCTCCACGCCGAGCATCGAGCACACCGCGGGCACAGAGGCCGATAGAGGGTGAGTGCGGAGCGGAAACGGCAGAAAAACGCGGTTTTCCATGAAAGGGGGGCCGCGGATCTTTGTGTAGCTCCGGGCTAACTCCGGCTAGCTGGCTGCGGAGCGGAGCCTCAGCCCGGAGCTGCTCCCGGGGAACAAACACGACGCAGCTTCGTGTTTTGTTGTTTGTTGCTTCTGGTGACCATTTTGTTGTTTTGTAAACTTCCGTTTTACCTCCTTTCTCTCATGGCGGGGGGTCGCTAACTAGCCAGGCGCTAATGCTAACGCTAGCTCGGCTGAGGGTCCCCCCTCCTGCACCCCCTTCCATCTTTATTTCCACTAAACGTGTTTAATTAAAGGTTGACCCCCCCGGACCCCCCGGCTGTGTTTTCTGTGTTTGTTTGTCACTGAGCGCGGCTGGCCGTTAGCTCCCGCGGCTAACAGCAGCTA
This sequence comes from Scortum barcoo, assembly GCA_023238725.1. Taxonomy (NCBI): domain Eukaryota; kingdom Metazoa; phylum Chordata; class Actinopteri; order Centrarchiformes; family Terapontidae; genus Scortum; species Scortum barcoo. The sequence continues at coordinate 701,069 of CM041547.1, forward strand.
ACAGTTAGCATGGGAAAATGGCTCGCTGCTCGAAAGCCATTTTCCGCTGAAATGTGAAATGGGGTCTCCGCGGAGGGAGCTGATGGCTGAAGGTGTTTGTGCTCCGCCGGCGGCGTCATGTCGGCAGCACTCGGCCAGCGCCGTCGTTTTACCGCGACCCCCCCGCCCGAGTCCTCCCTCCCCGCTGGCCGGGCTCCGGTGTCGCCCCCCGGGTGAATGTGGGAGTCGGCCGCCGCAAATGTCGGCACGGGGTCGGGGAGGAGAGCAGCGCTTTGTCCGGGCGGAGTGATGAGCTGAACCGGGAGGAGACGGACCAAGGTCAGGGAGTCCTGCTGCGGCCCGGGGGGCCCGGCTGATCCGGATCGCTCAGGTTAACGGGGAAATGTGAGTTTGTTGACTTTGTTTAAATGGGCCGGTCTGAGATCAAAACGATATGCGATCCGACCCGGGTCGGTTATGAGCCCGCCTGAACCCGGACCACCTGGGACCACGAGAGACCAGAACAGACCACCTGAGACCACCTCAGGACCTCCGGCAGACTGTCTATAAAGAGAAAAATAAAAAACGCAGCTTTAATCGATCAGCTCGGTTTGTTTACATGATCAGAAGAACAAATCTGATTGCTGATATTTTTGTCATCAGGTGGGGGTATTGATATGCATCAGACAGATATTTACTAATAACCAATAAATAATAATGCAGAACAATCCGTCATCGTAAACATATTTATATGCAGGTTACTTTATATGTATTCATATAATTGAAGAAATACAATATAAATACAAACAAATAACATATAAGTCAGGTATTTAATTGTTTTATTAACATGCAGATTTAGTTTATACATTAATACATTTTAACATTGTACAATATAAATAAATATAAACAAATACATATTGTTTTAAATTATAAATAAATAAATGTGCAGGTTTGCCTATATTTATTAATATAAATAAACCATATAAATGTGAACTAATACATATGTTATTTTTATTTATTTAAAGACTGAAACTGATTTGGACTGATCAGAGAAATATTTACCAATAACCAATAAATCAATCATAATACTGCAGAACAAATCATTGTTAATATATTAAAACATTTGAATGCAGATTTGTTTATGTATTTATATGAATCAAGAATAAATAATATAAATATAAACTAATAATGCTAATAATTCTCATTATATATTCAGTATTTTGTTTTAAAAAATAGAGAAACATTTCTTCAGATTATTTCGATCAAAAGACACCATATGTTCTGTTTTCTGATGAAAATGAAGAAAATCAGCAGATTAAATGAATTTACAGGGTGAAAAAGTGAATTTATGATTAAAATGATTCAGTTATAATTATTAAAATCACTCAGTATAAACAATGCTTTTTGTTTTAATATATATTGTGTTAATGTTGCCCCTACATCATTATTATCATTATTATTATTATTATTATTATTAATATACATTAATATATGAAAAAGTCATTTTTCTTCAATGAGAAATCTTTTCTGTCCAAACTCAACCTGACTTTTTGTTGTTTGGATAAAAACGTTCGATCATCTCTGACTAAATGACTGATCGCAGAACCAATCGATTGATTAATTGATGACACAACGACGCACTGAGTTTGTTTGGAATCCAGACGGTAAAATACGTGTCGGATGCTTTCAGGTTGGCGCTCCAATCATCTGTTCACTTTCCCTTTTTATCTGATCTGATATTGGATCAATAATGTGCATGAGGAAACGTATTGATCAGGAGCAGAAACAAGAAGTGTTGGAGCTGACCTCATGACTGATCATGTGACTGATTCAGGTACAGGTGTGTTTAAAGGACACGAGGCGTCTGCAGGTGACAGATCAGGGTTCAGTGTAGCTGTCAACAACAAACACAAACAAACATTTGGTTTCCTGCAGTCTGAGCTGATGCTTCATTCAATAATAAAATATAATAATTTTCCAATAATCTCTACATATCTCTATATACATTCCAACCTGAAGAAATTCATTTTAGATGAAAGCACATCAAAGATAATGCTGCACACTTTGACTGTTTCTACAACAAAAAAGATCTTTCAGGTATTTAATTAGTTGCAGATGGATTTTTTATTTATATTTATTAATATGACAGTTTTATTAGTGATAATGTAAACACGTACTTTATTATTATTATTAATGTTGTTTATTTATCGTACACATTGTTTTATGTTGCTCTCTGCCTGTCAGACCACAACACATCTGTGTGTGTCTCCTCCCTCCACCGTTTTTTCCTCCTGCCAATCAAATCCTTCTCCACACCTTTACTTTCCTTTGCTTTCATTTTTGTTTGTTTTCATACACTTTCGTACTTTTTCTGTTGTTTCTAATCCAAAAACACTTTAAACTTTAAGTACGTCACAATGATTATGTTTTATATTAACCTAAAATTTAAAATTCAATTTAATTCATTTTTAACATTTCTGTTCATAATGGATCTGTGAAGTTGGGATTTTAAGTGCTAATTAATGGATTCAGTGAAGTTAAAATAATTCATATAAAAAGAATAAAGAATCCATCAAGCATTATTTATGGCTTTGGATAATTGTGTGATTATTTCCTTTAACTTCTTAAAACCCAATAAGATGTTAAACTCCTGTTAAATGTGTAACTTTTACCAAGTAAAATCAATGATGAGTGTTTGAAAATTAGATTTTATGACTTAATGTTTGTTACAGCTTCTTATAATCTGCATCTAGAAACTAAAAAGAAAATCTGCCTCTACCACCTGCTGTTTCCTACAACTGTTCCTCTTTTTCTGTTTTGTTTTTATTTCTTATTCTCATTTTGTCTTAATTTAGAGCTGAAACAGTTATTATTTTACAATCAGTTCTGTTTGAGCTGATTTGTAATTTGATAAATATTTTCTCCAAGAAGTGAACCGCGTCGGTCAAAGTGACGTCGTTTATTGGAAAAACAGTTTAATTGTAAGATTATGTTGGTTGTTTTTATTTTCTGTCTAGTCACTGAGCACGTTTCTGTTTTTATTCACATTTTAATTTGGGTTAAAAACTGAAAAAAAACCCCAGAATTATCTCTGAACAGTGTAAAAATCGATGTGCGGATGTGAAGCGTTGACCTTCCTCACGTTATGAAACTAACAGAAACTAACATTTCCATCGTGTTTTCATCGTCTTCGCCTGCAGCTCTTTAACGACGTTGTCTTACCCTGTTTTCTTCTTCTGTGGTGTTTTAATGAATCAGCTCACATTCACGCAACAAGATTACAACAACAAAACACTTTCAGACACGTTCAAACACCCGCAGACGGTCCGATCATCCATCAGGTGTCTCCTGCGAAGGACTTTCTCACCTTGAGCGGTGAAGCCTTCAGCCTGGAAAGTCAGTGAAAGTCATTGAAAGGTCCTTGATTGTGCACTGAGTGTTTGACTGGTTTATGTTTGTGCAGATTAACGTGGCCGCCTGCTGTAATCTGTCACAGATTACAGATTAGCCTGTTAAAAGTGTCCCGGACATCGACTCTAATCACGTCTGGTCTGTAAGGAGCTATTGATCCTGTGTGTGTGTGTGTGTATTTATACTTGTTTTTCACATTGGCCGTCCTTCCTGTTGTTGGAGGTCCCACAGACTTCACGCCTTTATAATAATATTTCTATTAATAATAACACTAACGGTGATAATTAAAATATTTTCTTCTGACCTTGTTAAAACTGAATTTGTTAGAAATATTGACACTTACTTTGTAAAGGTGACAAAATACAGAAATGACCATACATTTTAAAAATATCTATTTATCATGTTCTATATTGAATATTGTATACATGAACAAATATATAATATTCAGTTATCCTAAAGAGTGATTTTACTGTTGTTTTGCATTTTGTTAGAAAATTTAAGCACCAAAAGCATCTGATAATGTAATGTCAGAGCCAGATTAAACTCATTTTAATATTTTAATTATGTGTCATGATTTAAAAACATTTGTCATCAAAGAGCATCTAATCCTACTAGATTGTTTAAAAGTGAATTTATTGAATATTCTTACAATTAAAAATCACCCAAATTATGCAAAATCCTTCCTTTCCTCCAAACTAAGTGTTGTTTCACCAACAGGAGAGTGTTGATGTGTGAAGGGATTTCAGTGACATTAAACTGAATAAGAGAGAAGTTAAATGAGGTGCTGGTTTTTTTACTACTGGAAAGAGGTGGCCTGTTCTATCAGTTATTGAACTGTTAATATATTTACAGATTAGATGATCAGATGCAGCGTGCCGGAAAATGACACCAAAACATTGCAGCAGGTATTTTCTGTTCTTTCGAAGCAGAAACCCTAATTCTTAGAAATTGCGTTAACTTTTTGGTAAATTCCACAAAACTCCACGTTTAACAGTTAATTCCATTTTTATCTTTTTGTTATGAGATTGTCTGTCTTTTTTCCCCATCATGGAAATCATCAGGCCTCACTGATATAAAGATCATTTGGGAGGAGAAAGTCTGATCAGTCCTGTCACAAACAAAACCAGGTCCAAAATCAAAGATTTAGTTCAGTTGTATCCATGTCGCCATATTTAACCTCATTTAACCAAATTTAAACCAGTCTAAACTTGTTTTAAGCGTGTCACCATGTTGGTTGTCTGTCAGAGCGTCACCTGATGAACAAACAGTATATCGTCAATATTTGACCGTCATTAGCGTTGGTGCAACACTCGCTTGATAACCCGGCTGGAAATCATCTGATATATGATCATCAATTAATCTCAGCTCTGATACCAAAACAAAAGCTCCCTAAATAGGAGAACAGCTAATTGTTTTTTTCTTAAAGAAATTCAAAAATAGATTTAATTAGGAACCATCTGATCAAAGAATAAATAAACCAGGGGAGAGTCAGATGTCTGGTAATGAAGATGAGTCTTTACCTGGTTTAGACTGTAAACTGCAACCAAAGATTTTCACTAACTACTTTAATTCCTTATTTGATCCTATTAAAAGTCCAAAACATTCAGTCTCCGATAATGAAGGAAAGTAATGCTACCCATACATCAGAAGACTTTGAAAAGATTTGGAAAAGACTCTTGGAAAACTATCAGCTCACACCTGCTCACACCTAAAGACAAGTGTTTAGAGTTTTTAGTCACAGCCTAGTCTCAGACTGAGATTTTACAAAGACTGTGAATCTTGAAGGGTCACTATTTACAAGACTACAACTAGATTCTTTTAGCATTTTTCCCCACCATGCAATTTTTTCCCCCATCATGCTCTTAGTAGAAACTTACAAAATTAAGGAGAAGCAGCTTTTGGCTACAGCTGCTCTAGTGTGTGCAGTGGTTTGTTTTTTTAGTTTTTTGTTGTTCTTGTTCTGACTGTCAGGTTTCCTGTTTCCACTTTTGTCAGAGCTCATCTGTTGGCTGTTGCATAAAGCATAAAGGAGTGAAGGTTTGTTGATCCTGTGGTGGTTTTCTGAAGGATTCACAGCGAGCCCCGTCCTCTTTACACTGTCAACAAAGGTGTTGCCGCTCGCTCACCGTCGGTGTGTCCGCTCACCACGTCGGGTGTGTCCGCTCGCCACCGTCGGGTGTGTCCGCTCGCCTCGCCACCATCGGGTAAAATAACTTCAAAACAAGATGGCAAAATCTCTCAAGTGACACCTGTTTTAAGCTCTGATGAATATTCAGCTGAAACAATTAGTTGACCACCAGGAAATTTATCAGCAGTTATTTAGATAATCAAGTAACTGTATACATAAACCCCCCTCCCCCCCAGAAATATTCAACTTAGCTTGATAGCTATCCTGTCTTCCTAGCATGTAACAGCAGGTAGCGCCTGTGTCTGAAGATGTTTGTGTTTCTGTCAGCCCCTGAACTAAACTCACCAGGGATCAGTGCCTAATTGTTTGAGGGGGGTGTGTAAACACTAAATGGAGTATTAAGATCTTCTTTAAGTAACCGACTGCTCTTTTCCTCTTTATCTCTCCACAGTGATACCTCATTGGCTGGGTGACCCCCGCAGGCCCGCCACCTCCCAAGGTGGGCCCCGATTGGCTGGTCTTGCACTGTAGGCTCTTGGGGACAAAATGGCCGCCACTGCTGCCCCCCAACTGAAGAGCTAAGCTCCGCTGTTTCCTCCTCCACCTCCCTAACATCACTGTTCATTGCTCTGTTGTGAACCGTGATTCCCTCCAACCAATTTGCTTTAGAGTACTATGGCAATGCATGATATGAGTCGTGCCAAGGGTTTCCCCTGTAAAGAGTGTGATATGGTTTGCCCGAGTACTCCAAGTCTACTAGAGCATATGAAAGCACATTATCAGCAGGAAGAGAGCGGACGTTTTGAGTGTGAACAGTGTGGCCGTATTTACAAGCACGCAGCTAGCCTAGCTAATCATAAAAAATCTCATGAAGTGGGTTCATTCCAGTGTCCTGTTTGTACGCGTACCCTCCCCAACGCAGTAGCGTTGAAGAACCACCTTCGTATTCATACATTGTCCCCGAGTAGTGCACACACAGAAGAAGAGAGCGAAGAAGTACCTGAAGAGGGGGCCCACGACGAGAGGGACTACGGCCTCGCTCAAGACCTCTCGGACGGGTTTGGGCGCTCACATTTGAATAATAGTGGCATGGGACATAGTGTCCTACAAAGCCACGAGACAGACGACCACGGAAAAAAAGGTTCCCCTGAATCCGACGACGCTTGGGACAGACCATTCAAGTGTGATCAGTGTGATAGGACCTACCGGCATCACGGTAGCCTGGTGAACCACAAGAAGTGTCACCAGCAAGGAACTTTTAAGTGCTCTGTGTGTTTTAAACAATTTAGCAACCTGGCTGCCCTAAACAGCCACGAGAGAACTCACTCGAAGTTCAAGACCCCCGGCGCCTCCATGGTGAGCAGCAGCAGCAGCAGCAGCAGCCTCCATGACTCGGAGCGCAGCAGTGGCACTCAGTCGTCCCAGAGCGACGACACAACCTCCTGTTTCTGCCACCTGTGCCAGATAGCGCTGCCGAATAAAACTGACTTTCAAGAGCACATCCTGCTGCACAACACAGCCTCACCTTCCCTAGGACTGCCACGCAGTTTTCCAGGCATCATGCCTCACAATCTGAGTGCGGTTCGATCCCCAGCATATACCCCTGCTCTGGGGGACCCTCTGCCCCTGCCACCCCTGCCCAGTGAGAAAAGAGGACCCTATGACCCAATAATGGGACCTCCAGTCAACAATCCCATCTACACATGTGCATACTGTGGTGCAGGGCACCCAGATCTGGAGACCTTAAAAGTCCACTATCTGACTCATGATCCCCACCCTGCCTCCCATGGCCAGGACAGCTCCATCCTCAACTCAGACACATTAAGCTCTGGATCACAGGGCTCGGTGTCGTCTCCCTCTGGAGGCCGTGTGCCTCAGGCCAATTCTCCAGATGATGGAGAGCGGCGTTTTAAGTGTGGGGAATGCGGCAAAAGCTACCGGCATGCAGGAAGCCTGGTGAACCACAAACGCTGTCATCAGACAGGCCACTACCAGTGTACCATCTGCTGTAAGCAGTATCCTCACCTGGCAGCGCTGCACAGCCACCTGCGAAGCCACAAAGGTCGCCCCTCCAACCAGCCCATAAGTAACGACAGCAATGACTGGCTGTCTCCAGAGCCACTAACATTGGACTCCCAGCAGAGCTATGTCCAGGAAGGCAGCGGTGCCACGACTCCAATCTCACTGCCAGGAAATCTTGGTGATGCTGCCCACTTTGTACCAGATGGTGGCCACAGCAGTGGGTTGGACTCTCTTGAGTTCCATGATCGCTTCGATGGCAGCTCGCTCTCACAGAGCAACTCTGCTCACCGTCAGGCTGACAGACATGTCTGTGCCGACTGCGGTGAGATGTATGCAGATGTATCTGGGATCAAGTCGCACATGTGTCCCCGCCGTGGCCAGCAGCAACCGCCGCAGCAGCAGCCAGGTAACATGTCCAACGGTTTTATGGGGAACATGAACTACCACAGCTCGAGTGGAGTGCCTGCTGGAAGCTCCAGCAGCCTGAAAGAAAGTAGCAGCCAACGGCAATACTCCCAGAGTGGAGGCAAAAGAATGGGGAGCAATGACAAAGATGATGAGGATGATGGAGAAGTGTATCAGTGCTCGGTGTGCGGCAATCACTACGCCAGTCTCAGAGCCCTCAGGAGCCACCTGCGTAGCCATGCCAATAACCCAACAGGTCCAGGACCTTCAGGATTAGAGCAGGATTGGAGGATGATCTGCTCCACCTGTGGCCAGAGCTTCTCCAGGAAGCAGGACCTCCTGAATCACCAGTTAGTCCATGGCCCCCAAAGGCCAGACGGCCAGCAACCGGGTATTGGAGGCACTTCAGCTAATGGCAATGACAAGATGGACGGACGCAGCCACATTTGTGTTGACTGTGGCATGTTTTTTGCTGACCGCCACCACCTAATCACCCACCTGTGTCCTGGCAAGAATCGGGCCAGCTCACTGAACAAGCAGGGCCTGAATGGAGCCAAAGGGATGTCTGGAGGAGATGGCGTTGGTGGTGGAGTTGCCGGAGGAAGCCGTGATGTTGGTGGCGATGGACGTAGGCCTATGGTTGACCAAAGTGACAAGCCTCACAAGTGTGACCAATGTGGACGAGGATACAGACACCCCTGTTCACTCCTTAACCACAAGAAATCCCATAAGACTGGTGTTTTTCGCTGCTTAGTGTGCCAGAAACGCTACTACAATCTGCTGGCTCTCAAAAATCACCAAAGGACCCACTTTGATTTAAAGAGGTAGGTCCCTCATTCTGTCCATTTATTTTATTTGGGCAAGTGTTGTAATGCTTATAAAGATTCTGCAACATTTTACACTGGCATTAAGTTTTAAATGTGTTGTTAAAATGAGTAAAATAATCTTAGTCTAGTAATCTTGTTGCACTTTACTGAAATTCAAAGGGCTGGTCCCAAATTTTTATTTAAATGTATTAGCATTTGTCATTATCAACACTGTTAATAATTTTTGAGTCTGATGTGGAGGTGGGAATGTGGATATGTTCACCATCTCAACATCCTCTTAATATGACTAATTTAAATAGTTTTAACTCCTAAGCACACCCCATACCTGACCCTCATCTCACCAAAAGCCCTCTGCCACCTGTAATACCTGTTTTCCATCCCATGGGACCAGTAGCTCACAAAGGTACATTTGAAAAACTAAAGAAGCAGGGTTGACACTGATCACAGCATTAAGGAGAGACCCACTAGAATGTTTTCCAGGGTAGACCTTCTGATTTTTAACTGATTAACAGAGTAAATAAGTTGCCAAACATCTGTCTTTTTAGTTGATCATTTTGCCAGGAGTGCTAGTTTTATTAGGAATTTGATTCCTGCACCTTATTGCATCAAAAATACAAAGAATATTGCCTCTACAAAGGATACTGGTTGAAGTTTTATGTCATGTATTTACATAGACTATTTTGTTTTCTTCACTTCTGCCCATTCCTGCTGCAGGCACAAGTGTGAAGAATGCGGCAAGGCTTTCAAGATCCAAAAGCAGCTGATCAACCACCTCCGTCTTCACGAGGAGCACCGGGCCAAAGGCCTTGTTCGGACTGGCCCCAACGGTTCGCGCTTCCAGCAGCCTGGCCCATCTCAAATGCAGACTATGAGAGGAGAGTCATCAAAGGGCCAGGTAATGGGTGTGAAATACAGCCACCAGGGGTTCAAAAAGCCCTACTCTTCAGCTGGAACTTCCAGACCCCAGAAATTTGACCCATCTGAAACTGGACGGCGGCCTTTTTCTTGTGAAGAATGTGGAAAGACATACCGCCATGCAGGCAGCCTGGCCAATCACAAGAACCTTCACAAAATTGGGGAGTACCACTGCAATGTTTGCAACTCAACATACCCCAACAGGCTGGCAATGAAAAACCACCTACGTCTACACTTTGCCCAGAAGAAGCACAACTGTCAAGAGTGTGGCAAGGGTTTCCGCACCCAGAGACAGCTAGCTACTCACACTACAGCAGGCCTGTGCAAAGGCCCACAGGGTCCTGGGGCCCAGATGGATTTTGAGTGTGATGGCTGCTGCGAAGGCTTTGCCACGGCTGATGAGCTCGCAGCCCATGACTGCCCAGCCCAGCACCTGCCTTCGTCCTCCTCCACCAACAGCTCCACCAACATCAGCATGGAGAGAAGCTCTGTGGATCTGGACTCTGACGAGAGACCCTACGCCTGTGACCTCTGCAGCTGCGCCTACAAACATGCAAGCTCCTTGCTGAACCACAAGCACACCCACAAGACGGGAAACTTTCGGTGCAACTTCTGCGACAAGCCCTACACCAACTACATGGCACTACGCAACCACATGCGCATCCACACGCAGCGGAAGAAGCACATCTGCCACACTTGTGGGAAAGCTTTCCGGCTGGCCAGGTTCCTCCGCAACCACCAGAAGGTCCATGAAGAGGGTGCTACCCCCTTTGGCTGCCCCACGTGTGGGAAGAGTTTCCAGGGGAGGTCCGGTCTGGCCAGGCACCGCTGCGGGGACAACCAGGTAGGCATGGAAGTCAGGAGGAAGGCCACTGCACCCACGGGAGAGGGCGAAGAGTGTCGGTACACGTGAGTTCTCGTCAGTTGTTTGTGATTCTTCGAAGTTGAAAAAAAAAAATAGTGAAGATAAATTTAGGTCTCTACATGTCTATTACAGGTATATGATCTCCAATCCGGCTTCCTTGGGACCATACGCGTGCCGGAATTCGGATTTTTCTGAAGTTTGGACAAATTGAATTAGTGGAGAGACCAGATAAGTCAACCCTGTTTGCTTTCAGTTAGCATATATCACACACTTGAGTTTTTTTTAGGCTACCTACAGTCAAACATGTCATGTTTAGATTTATTATTTTCATGCTTTGTTTTCTTAGCAAATTCTGACACAGATTTGATTTAAGAAGTATTTTGTGTGTAGCCTATAAGCAAAATTGAACGTATTGATGTTGTGTGTTCCTTGCTCTTGTTATGATTTTGATTGTAGTCTTTGATTTGTTTGTGTTTGTTTTCTTCAGGTAGTATCATGATACTGGCCAGTTACTAGGCTAGAAAATTCAGTCATGTGATGGGGCTCTTGCATTTCGATGTCTTGGTAAACTGAAATCACAGGGAAGATTAGGAAGTATTTGGAGCTAGCTGCACTGCACATGTCTTGAGGTTATTATTCTTAACCGTACAAGGAAAAGGATTCTTTACTCCAGCATAGTAGCTGCTCCAGAGGTTTTTGGGCATGTTTGATGGATTTTTCATCATTACATTTGGAATTTAGTAATCACCCAAATGAAGGCTGTGACAGAAGGTCTTTGAAATTGTTTTCAGATGTGAAAGAAGCTGTTTGAAGCTTGTGTCCATTTGTGCAGTGCAGGGAGCGGCAGATACCTCCCAGTTCCCTACATGAATCCCAGCTGTTTGTCCATAGTTTCTCCCATGACCCTCCCTCCCTACCAGCAGTCCTATCTATGACCTGTTTAGAGATCGTAACTTTAAGATGGTACACCACTTTGTAGTAGTCTTTTTTTTTTTTTTTTTTTTATTTTTTTTATTTTTTTTTAGCTTTTAAGCTTGTCGGATTTCAGATCATATATACCTGTATGTGCAACATCTTAGATGATGAATAGTTCAAATATTTCAATAACTGTAAAGAAAAGTGGTAACCAGTAACTGAGATTAACTTGGCTAGAAAAGTGAAAAGAAACTGCCATCTTCCGTTACTAATTTCCCTTTTCTTTTCTTTCTTTCCTCCTCCCATCCCTTTTCCTTTCCCCCTTGTTTTTCCTTGTTTGCCTCTGCACAGATGTGATCAGTGTGGCCGCTCCTACCGTCATGCCAGCTCCCTCCTCAACCACAAGAACACCCATACCGTCGGTATCTACCACTGCGCTGTGTGCCTCAAGACCTACTCCAACCTGCTCGCCCTGAAGAACCACCGCCGTATCCACTCTGAGACCCGGCGCCACCGTTGCCATGACTGCATGGCAAGGCCTTCCGTGTTTCCTCCCAGCTCTACAACCACCGCCGCGTCCACCAGAAGCAACGGGAGCTGACCTGCCGGTCCTGCCAACGAGCCTTTCCGACACATGCCAGCTTCAGGCTCCACATGGAGATCACCCATGGCCAGGCGCCTCAGCCCCGCCAGCCCAGACCCCAGCAGCCCCGACCAGGGAGCTCCCAGGAGCTGGGCTGGGGATCAGGGCTGGACCTCACCCTGATGCAAGAGCAAGGACTCGACCCCAGTAGCATGACCAAAGCCCGTGACCGTGGGGGCAACAGTGAGGTCGTCAAGTCCCACGTCTGTGACCAGTGCGGTCGGTCGTACCGCCACGCCAGCTCCCTGCTGAACCACAAGAACAGCCACAAAACCGGGACCTACTTCTGCAACTCCTGCCAGAAGGAGTTCCCCAACCTGATGTCCCTCAAAAACCACAGACGGATCCACACCGAGCCAAAAAGGTACCAGTGCCCCGACTGTGGCAAGTCGTTCCGGGTGTCCACCCAACTCATCTGCCACCGCCGCATCCACACCAAGGAGAAACCATTCTCCTGCCAGCAGTGCGACAAGCGCTTCTCCTCCAAGTCCAACCTGAGGCACCACATGAAGGTGCACTGGAGCGGCTCGACGGCGCCCCCTCCCATGGCCATGGGTGCGCCCAACTTCCTGGGTATGCCCGGCGGCCCCTTCATATAAGCTAAGGGATGAGGGAGGGGGGTTGGGCAAGACACGGGGATCCAGTCACATGCCAAGGTTTCTGGAGGTGCCAAAACGTAGCTCGTCCTCCTGCTCACCCTCCTCTTCATCATTTTCCATGTGTGGCTGTGGTGTGTGTGAACGGTGGGATGCTGCATGACAGAACATACGCACACACACACAGCAGGAGGGAGAACACAAAATGGACGCCACACACATATACAGAGGATTGAAAATGGAGGCTGCACACACACACACACACACACACACTCTGTTGTTCATACACCTCCAGCGTCTTTCCTAACTTTTCCTGAGCTGAGGCTTCCTTCACGGACGTTTCCAAAGGCCTTGGTTGTAGATCTGTCCGAGTGTCCCACAGACTGACTGACAGCAGACGGACGGGCAGACATGGACTTTAGACAGACATGATGTAGTTTTTGTAAGCTGCATGGACTTCACTACACCTGCCTTACTCCTTACTGCATGTTGCTCTGTACAGTTAAGGTGTTTGAGCCTCTCCTGCTCTGGAACAATGCCCCCCCCCCCCTCAGCTGCAGCGCCTGAGCTGACCCGACGGTTTGTTCGGACGGAGCCCGGCTCGTAAAGACTGACGAGTCCCGTGGTAGTGACTTTATTAACGGACTGACTGTCGGGGCAGAGCTGCTGTGAGGGTCTGGACGATGGCGTGAGGAGGTCTGATGCTTGTTTTCGAGCAATGAGCCATCGTGTCCATTTCAATCTGGAGCTGATCGTCCTGTGTCGCAGTTGGTTTCCCTGTTTTCTGCCCCCCCATCCCAGTTCTGATGTTTATTAGAAGTTTTGTCTTTATCTTCTCTGGTGGCCTTCGTCACAATGTTTTTAACCACATTCAGACCAAGTCAGTTCAACCTGTTTTTATTTAAGTGTGACCAACATGTAGGTGCTGGTAAAACAGACAGCTTTGGTTTATTTTTCCTTTTTGTAAATGAGACAGTGATAACTTCTGGGAGCTTTTAGGACTGAAGAAGATGGGACGCCTTGGTCTCTGAGGTTTTTTAGTTTTGTGTGTGTGTGTGTGTGTGTGTGTGTGTGTGTGTGTGTGTGTGTACAGCACCAAGATGAGCTTTATATTCTTGTAGCTTCCCAAACAGACCACTTTGTGACGCCTCGTTCACACACACAGATTCAACAAAACGCTTTATTCACCCGCTCCTCTGAGATCGTTACCAGCGTCAGATTCACTTCCTGCATCTGAATCATCAAACTAATCCGTCGTCAGAAATGTCGACGTCAACAACAAACTGTTTTCTTCATTTTGTTTAAAGCTGCTTTACGTGAAGTAAATGACTAAACTGTCTTCATCAGCAATCAGCAGTTCAGACTTCGTACACTCACAGAACAGTTCGTCCTGGAAGAGGTCGAAAGTGGAGTTTGGATTGATTTGTCAAACTATTAGTGAGTTTAAGTCTTCGCTTTCATTTCACGTGAGAATCAACGTGTTGGCGGCCGTGTTGACGTGTTAAAACAGTATATGAGAGTATATAACAATATATCAGCCAGTGTTTTTTTTCCTTTAACATCTTTAAGTCAAACATTGAGTCAAACCCTCTCTGAGCGTCATGTTTGGCGGCGGCGTTGAATCTGTGTTTGTGAACTTGAGGTCGGTCTGTAGTTTCCAATCCGGCCCCGATCTCTGAACAAGGTTGGAAAAAGGAGAAAGAAACCACATGAGAAAGTAAAACCATGAGGAGAGAGAGGTGTAAATTGCTCGGTTCTGTTTTGTTTGATCCTGTATTGTAATCGTACTTCTGACTGTAACTACAGTACCTCTTTTATAAGAAGGAAAAAAGACGAGATCATTGTAGTAATGCATTTATTTATATTATTATTATTATTATTATTATTATTATTAACACTTGTAATGGACGGCGCTAGTCTTTAGGATGTGTGAGTTTAGAGCTGTGTTGATGTAAAACACCCACCTGACACCCCCCTGCCTACCCACAATGCCCCTGTGCTCTGCAGATGATGGACTGAACGTTGGGCTCCGCTGAGACTCTGTGAAGATGTGAGGAGCTGTAACCACACCGGAGAGTGTTTTTGCCTTTTACCAAGTGATGTTGTGACGGTCTTTCTCAGTCGAGCCTTCCCATCATCCCTCTCTTCCATATTTATCTCCCCCCCGAGTCTGACCCCCCGCCCGTTTCACAAGAATCAAACTCACATTGAAAAGGGACGACTGTGACTCTCCTTTGTTTGGAGTGACTTCAGTCCTCATCATTCAAACCTTTTTTATGTTACACTTTTATGGTAACCTCTTGTATTTATTGGTGTTTCTTTTCCCTTATATTTAATTGCGTTTATGACTATTTGGAAGCCTCTGTGTGTGTTTTAAAAAAACACAGTTTGTCAGCGTTTTCAGGAGCACTGGTGCTAGTTTTAAAAAAGATAAAAGACAAAAAGTCAAAGCCGTGCAGTGACCGTCAAGTGCTGTAGGAGTCAATGTGATCTTGATCTAGAACACAGAAATAATAACTGTACATTCTCTATTTTTATTTTTGCATTTTCTTCCTCCACCATGTTTGATTTTGGTTTTCTGAGTGGACACCTTCCCGCCTGCATTTCAAGTAGTTTTTAGAGAGAAGAAGAAGAAAAAGATTGGTTTGGAACAACTATAACCCTTTTTTGTTTTAAGTTCTAACGTTTTGTTTCCATGCATATATATGTAATGCTTACTATACACTTTTATAAACTATGTTTTGATAATTCATTTCTTAACAGAAAACTTGTCCATATACTATAACCCTTACTGCTGAGAACTGAAAATAAATAGCTGAAAACAAAACACAGTGAGGTCGGTGTTTTCAATCCGTTCTCCTTCAGCAGCACTTTGACTTTGACAGTAAATCTGAATGTTAAACACTTTTTATTAAACACTGACAACAACGTCCAGTTAAAGATGAGCAGCACACAAACATTTCTATGGAAGATTTAGATTTAGATTTTTTCCCTTTCAACGCATGAACTTATTGTGTCATGATTAAATATAAACTATTAAAATTATTTAGGGTTTTTTTCTTTTTTTTTTTACTTTAATAAAATCAGCATTTTTCATTTTGGTATTGACGTTAAACCCCCATCTAAATAAAGATTATTCAAAAAGTTGGATTGTCAGAACGACTAATCACTAATCACTTTTTTTGTGTTCTGATTTTAATAAGACTTGAAAACAATTATATAATCAGAATAGTCATTTTTTACTGTAGTTGCTTATGACGGAAAAAATATATATAGCTTTGTATTATTTAGCTTTAAGTCCCTGATTTGTTTTTATTCAGCTGGAAGCCGTCAATAAATCCGTGTTTGCTCACAAAAATATTCATGAAATCAGATACATATCGATCCACAGAATGAAAAATAATAAATCCATTCGAATATTTTAATGCTTTAATTGCAATAAAACAACTCATATCAGCTGCAGAAAGTCGAACACAAAAAGTGAGTTAACACATTTACCACCGCTGGAAAGTAACTAAGTACATTTACTCAATTACAATTTTGAGGTACTTTTATTTCAATTTCAGGTTATTAAAACAAAATATTAACAAATCATTATAGATCAATATTATAGATTAAACTACCAGCTGAATATAAAATGAGCTCCATGTTTACCAGCTGCGACATTAAAGTGATGAACACGTTAATACATTAATAATAATGATAATAATAATAATAATAATACATTTTTATATTATTTAGTTTTTTGTTTCCTTTTATTTTTTTAAAGGCTCTGTAAAGTAAAATAACTGCAGAGAACATGCCTTTGATTTATTGATATAAAAGAGCATGTTGGTCTCATTTCATTAATATTAATAAACACATTTGATTAAAATCCTTTAATCAAATGTGTATTTAAATAATTTATTCATAAAATTCAAAGTGAGAAATATTTTATTGTGTTCTGTTGTCTATAATTAGTTTTTAAGTAGCCTATAACTAATATATTTTAATGTTTAAAAATTGGAAAAATCAACTAATGAAAAAAAATTAAGTTACATCAAGTCTTTTTAAGAGTTTCCAATATCATTTTAATTGTTGATAATTTAAAGAAAAATAAATATCGTCAAATTTAGTGATCAGTGTATTTATTCACCTTAAAATTATAATTCATCTAAATATAAATTTAATTAAAAGTCATACCTTTTAAGAAAAGCTTCGTTTTTTTAATTGTTTAAAATTGAAGTAAACAAATAATTATTCTGCATGGTGGTACACTTCACACTCCATATAATGTAATTTTGGCTGTTAATACTCCTGAACTGGAGTAATATTAATCTGCTATTTATTGATTGATTTTCACTGATGTTTCTCATCGATCTCAGACTTTATAGATATTTAAAATAAAATATTGTGTTCATATTATTGATGATGATCAGATCCAGAAAGTCTCAATGAAGTAAATAGTATGTATAGTAGTAGTAGTAGTAGTATCTCGATGAAGGTCTTGTTTCCATGGCAACGACATCGGTGGGAAACTAAAAGAGGAAGAAAAAGTCGAGTCAAACAATAAAACAAATGAGTGACATAAAGTTTGTTTACCTGTTTAGTCATTTCCAATTAATAATTTAAATTCTTAGGAAACAGAGAACAGCTGTGACCTGATGATCATCAATCAATCAATCAATCAATCAATCAGAAATTCACCAATCTAATAATGGATGAAGCACTCAGATCTTTTACTTCAGTATAAGCAGTAGCACCAGGGTAGAAATATTTAAGTGTTAAGTATTTCCATAAAAATAAAACAAAGTAAAAGTACTCATCATTCAGAATAAAATAATTAATATTTTTGGATTATAATTATTGATCATTAATGTGTTGATCATTTTAATGTTGCAGCTGGTGAAGGTGGAGCTCATTTTAATTATATAAATAATTTTAAATAATAAATCATTTATTAGTTAACAGTAATAATAGTAATAACAGTACAATACTTGAGTAAATGTACTTGATTACTTTCCTCCAGTAAAGTAAGTTGTGCTTTGACTGTTGATACGTAAATATAATAAACTGTAATTAGTGTGAATGAATTAATGAGTCATTTTACATGTTAAATGTTCATAAAGGAGAACAAGACTCATTTAATTATTTCGTTTGTGAGAACTTTATCTGAAGCTTCCTCCACAAAGAAACATTTATTTAAATATTCAAATCAAAGTATATGAATATTATCGGACACGTTAATCAAACCTGCAGCTGCTTCACAGTAAGAGAAAAAGCAGGTGACACTGGAGGGCTTTTATTGTGAAGGAGCTGCCACCACGACGCTCTCAGGTTCTGAGTTTCGATTGAATTTGATTTAATGTATTTTAATTTAATTTATTGTATTTTAATTTGCTGTCAGGCTCTAAACATTTAAAGAACAACAAGATACAGACAGACAGACAGACAGACCGGCAGACAGGCAGACGGGTTGTTTGACTGCAGCTCTCAGTCAGTCTGTTTAAAAGTGCCTCCTCAGTGAAGCTCCTCATCAGGTTTCTGTGAGCAGCCGGAGGAAGTGTTTAAGTTAGGGCCTATTTTCAGTGGCGGATGAATCCACCTGTGTGTCAGCAGGTTTCAGACCTGGACATAAACTGCACATAATGATCTTTATGAGGTCGTTTTTTGTACTCGAACATTTCTGATAATAAATCAAATGAAATTATGAATATAAATATTAAATAAATATATATATATAAATAAACATTTCATCACATAACAGAAGTATTTTTCTTCAAATGTTCTTCAGCTTATTTTCTTGTTTTGAGTGTTAAATAAAAAAAAAAATACCACAAACTTTTTAAAACATTTTTAACATCTGATCAGAAAAAAATGTTTTGGTTCCTTTTTTGTTAAAAATCCAGGAGAAAAAAAAAGGTTACATTTTTCTATAAACCGATGAAAATTAACTGACTTTGTTTCAGGAAACTTTCATTTCCAACAAAACAGCAAATAAAAAGCTGCAGTATGTAAAAAGCATCATGATTTTAAACATGGCGTCACCTGATCAACAGCTGATTTAAACTTCAGTCCACAGAAAACACTGATTGTTGCTCTCGTTTCACCGTCGTCGCTCTGCGTCATGTCGACTGTGTGATGTGTGTGTTTAAGTCTTTATGGTAAATGTGTGTAAAGTTGATTCTCTCGGGATTTTAAATCTTTTTGTTGTGATTCAGGTTTTGAAGTGAAGCGCTCATTAACGAGCGTCTCTTCTCATAAACTGACAGTCGGACACTTCACGTGTCTCCGTTGGGGGAGAAACGAGCGTGACCTTTGACCCTTTGTGGTTTGTTTTCTCGAGAATAAAATGTTCTGATCTGATGACAGATTTACGTACAGATTTTGTTTTCTTGTTCTTAGGAAATGTTTTTTGCCTTTATGAGAGGTGCAGCTGAAAATGGAGATTCAGTGAAGGAGGACGTTTCTGACTCCACAGCTGCAGATCAGCTCGGAGACAAACTGGACTCTGTGGGGTTTTGTTTTCATGCTGCAGTCTCTGGTGAAGTTTTTGGTTTCTGTTTGTGAACTAAACGCTGTCTGTCTCCTCTCAGATCTCAGTCTGGTGGGTTCGACCAGCAGGAGCTTCGTCTGCGGTCAGTGTGGTCGGTCGTACCGCCACGCCAGCTCCCTGCTCAACCACAAGAACAGCCACAAAACCGGGACCTACTTCTGCAGCTCCTGTCAGAAGGAGTTCCCCAACCTGATGTCGCTAAAAAACCACCAGCGGATCCACAACGAGCCCAAACGTTACCGGTGCCCCGACTGCGAGAAGTCCTTCAGGGTGTCGACGGCGCTCACCTGCCACCGACGCATCCACACCAAGGAGAAGCCGTTCTCCTGCCAGCAGTGCGACAAGCGCTTCTCGTCGCGGTCCAACCTGAGGCACCACATGAAGGTGCACTGGAGGACGCCGCCTCTGTCCAGAGGGACGTCCTCCGCCTTCCTCGCCGTCCCCTCCAGATCCTTCATCTGAACCTTTTTATGCCCCCAAAGTCCTGAAACGCTCAAAACTAAAACCACCACGGACCACGAGGGACCACGAGGGACCACATGGTCTGAGGAACTGCAGCAGCCTGTGGAAGAGTTCAGGTTCAAATCTTACGAGCGACTGAAGACCTGAATACTTGAATTTAAATATCACCAAATTTATATCTCTAAAATATCTGACCTGAAACCAGCGATGTGAATTTATCTGCTTTGAATTTTCTCTCTTTGAAATTTCCAGAAGGTTGCAGCTGTTCTCAACTTTAACTCGACTTCACCGTCCTCAGGTTCACTTTTTCTTTTTAAAATTCAAAAGTGTCGCCTGTTTTTGGGATCTAATTTAGATAAATTTGTAGGATTGTTTCTGCATGCTTCTACAGATTCATGATGTTCATCTTTTATTATTTTATTTAATTTGTAAAATGAGGTTTTTGAATCTTCTGGAGATTTTAGAGATGGAACTTCTGACTGAAGGTTGACAAAGTGAAATGTTTTGATCGTAGAAATGATTGAACATGATGTGTTTCATTTTCTGACTGTAAACCTGGAAACTAAAGCTCTGAAGTTTTAAGTGAACTTTATTGACACTGGCAGGTTGACTCCAGATAACTGAGGATAAACTTTGATGATGATTTGTTGATGCTCACTGGGGGTAAGAAGGTTTAAAGACTTCAGAAACAGAAGCCAAACACAAGCACAGGTGGACTGTGGGTCTTGTAGTCTTTCCAGCTGCAGTTTGTTCCTCTCATGTAATGAGACTTTTGCGTTGATGATGCCTGCAGATGTTTACAGTCTGATATTTGCTTTGTGATCCTCTGAAGACCAGCAGATGTTCCTGCATCGCAGCGAGGAACCAAACCTCACAGAAACGTGTTGTTTTCATGTTTACTTCTGAACCTCTTTCACACAACAGCAAAGATGCAAAACTCTCAAAAACTTGTAATCACATGAGACACAAACTGGAGCTGGAGGTGTGCACGATGCGTTCAGGAGCGTCCCGACTGGATGAACTTCAGAGGAACGTAAAAGCTTCGTGTCAGCTGACGACCTCCGTGATGCGTTCAGGTTCCTCTGACAGACTGCGAGCAAAGACTACACAGCGTCACAGTAAAACAAACATTTAACAAACTCTGTGGAGAACCTGAGCGACGTCAACAGGAGGAACAGGAGACACTAAAGACTTTTAACGTGCAGATGTGAAGCAGAGAGACCACACGAGTCTTCATCCTCCTCTGAGGGGGCCTCCAGGTCGGATCGTGGCCTGTGGAGGCGTTTCGTGAACCTTTAAAGTTTTTAGGTGAACAGACTCACAGCAAGTGTTCGGCTCTTCATGGAGAGCTTTAGTTTCACACAGTTTAAACTTTAAATGACCAACATCAACAACTATGGAAGTTCATTCATGCCATAAGAAAAAAGAAAATCACCCATGTATGTTTTTTTTCATTACTGTAGTTTTAGAAAGTCATAATTATAAAAAACTTTAACATAATTATGACTGAGTATCTTGTAATTGTGATATTAAATAATATAAAAGTAAAGTTTGATAACAAGTTCAAATATTTTTGAGCACTTTGAAGAATCATCCTGCAGTGTACTTTATTTATTCATTTGAAAAATGTTGTCATGATTTTGATTAACTGTCATAATTATGATATAGTTTCTCATTACTAGCTTGTATGAATTACAAGAAATGTTCTGATAATGAGAAATAAGCTTTTTCTTCTTTAACTTTTTCATACTAACTACAAGCTCATATGACGATCCAATAATTTTAACTTCACTGCTCATTGCCATGAGAAACATTTTCGTAAATATAAACTAAGTCATACGAAGTCAGTTTCTCATTACTATAAAAAGTTTCAATTTAGTGTGTCATCATTATATCAACTGATTATAAGTATTATAATGATTAGACTCCATAAAATTAAAATATCACCCTAAAATGAGGGTTTAGCTGTCTCACTCATGAGAAAGTTTCTCATAATTTGTAGAGATTCTCATCATCATAAGAAGCAAATCTTAATTTTGATTTTATCTGGGATTTGAGATTTCAGTTAAACTTCCTGTTATCTATGATATATCTATAATATCTATTAATCATCACCATTAACAGATTTTATCTCACACCTATCAGAAAGTTTCTCCAAAATTTGAGAGTTTCAGTTACTTTTATTTAAAAAAATGAAGCTTAATAAAAACTAAAGCTGTTGGTGGATTTTTCCTTCTTCAAACGGTGAAAATGAGCTTCCATAAGTCTCTGAACACAGTCTGGATTTTAAAAACTGGGATTATTTTCTAAACCTCACTGGTTGGTTGTGGGTTTCGTCCTCAGACAAAGCTCATGTCGGGAGCCATGTAGTTTTGTCTTTGAGGAAACTCACCACACTGTTGACCAGCAGCGCTCATCCTCCCCGACTTCTTCTGATCACGTGTACAGTTAGAGTTAAAGGTTTGCGGTAGAAGACGAGTAGAATTATAAAAGTAAAGATGTGATAATGATTGTTTGTCTTCTGCTTTCACTGGGTCACAACCTGCAGCTGTTTTCTCTCAAAGGAAAGAAAGTTTGTCCTCTTCAGGTTTGTCAGGTGAAACGATGAAGTTTGTCCGAAACAACTGCAGTCACTGTGACGCCATTTTGTGTCCTTTCATCAAACTTTCTGAAGAGGAAACTACTTCAAAATTATAAATGAAAAGATGATTAATTCTGAACTTTTTCTGAATTAATCATCTTTTCTGTACGTAAAAAAACTTTATCATATTTTCAAGAAATTATGAACAAGTTATGAACATATTTTCTCATAATTATCAGTCACATCTCTCGTAATATTTGTTCTTTGTAATCATCAACTTTTCTCTTTAGAGATCTGGAGCTTTTAGAAAATGATTTATAATTAGAAATCACTGTATATTATAAGGAAGACAACATTTTCTTGTAAATATGAGAAAATATCTCATTAACGTTTCGTAATTATGAGAACGTGTTTGTATTTCCATAAGAGATTTATGAGAAACTTATTCATGATTATGAAACAAACACTGTCTCATGATGAGTTTCTATGATGACACACTGAGAATCAGTGAAGAAAAAGTATGTTTCTGTCTTTGCTGAAGTCCATAATGAAGTTAAAGGTTATTTAGTCTTCATGCTTTTAGTGCAGCACAGAACTGGACACGTGGTTTATTGAATTAGAGGAAAAGTGAAGCTCGTTTCAGTCAGGGATGCAAAATGGCGCAGTAGGAAGCGACGTGTAGAAACGTAGCGGTAGAGTCTCGGTGCTGTTTGGTTAGATAATGTGTTGTCATTGTACCTGCGTATCATAACCTCTGTATGAACTTTTCTATAAATGACTGTAGATGACCTTCGTGTAATGGACTCATGTTAACGATGTCGATTCACAAGTAGCAGAAAATCTGTAAATCCAAAACTCTCAGAAAAAAACAGAAAAGTCTTTTAACTCTTTCCTCTCAGTGGTTCTTATTGTCCTCTACTGTTTTTAATAAAATGCTAAATTACTGCAAATTAGAAGCCTGAACAAACACTGGAGTTTATTTTGACTCTCTCTGTCTCTCTCTCTCTCACACACACACTAGAGCACAAAATGGATTCATCCGCTGTTGAAAATAGTCCCCAACAGATGCTCTATTTCCTGTTTGTTTGAAAAATCTACAGTAAACTACTGATTTAAATCACAGAGATTTTAAAACATGAAACTTTTGTTTCGTGTGTTTTTACAGATTTACAGTAGGAACCAATGTGCTCAGTCAGACAGCGTTTAGAGACGGACTCTCAGGTTGATGCTCAGAAATCAAACATTCATCAGCTCTCATGTTAAAGAGAGGAAAACCTGGTTGGTCCTACCTGAGTTCACTCACCTGCTCATTCAGGTGACTAACCAATCCGCACACAGCTCCACTGGGTCCTAAAGCCCGCCCCCACAGTTACATAATTCTAGTATTTATTAAAGATCACTGTTCAAAAACACGATCCACCAACCAGCTGCAGAAAATTAAAAACAGAAATTATAAAATGAAATGACAAAAGACCTTAATTGGATCAAAGTAAAGTAAGTCAATGAATAAAAATAAAATAAAAACAAAGAATAGAAATAGGCTATTTAAGTCAAGAAGAAACTCAAATAAAGTCAGTATAAGCTTTTTGATAAAAGTATGTTTTAAAAAGAGATTTAAAGAATGAAAACTACAAATACCTCTTAGATGGAGTAAAACTACTTTTATTTACTTCTGAAATGGAGGAGAAGGAGAAAGATGCATAAAATGAAAATACTTGAGTACTTGAGTAAATACATGAGGTTAAAGTACAAAGTGTGATAATAACGAGTGTTTTGAGGAAGGTTGTGACAGACCTGAAGCTCTCGACATGACTGATCTAAATCAGTCGTGTGGGCGCGTTGAAGGCGAAACATGTTCTACCTGCTAATAAAACTGTAATTAAGTTATGATCTCCATCTCGTCTCACAGAGAAAATTAATCACTGAACAAACTCTGAGCAGATCTGATGAGTCTGTGAGAAAAATCCCTCAAACAGCCGCATTAATAATCAGATTTTAGTTTCACTTTACATTAATGAATGTTTGTCTACTGTCGTGATCTTATAAAAACAGGCAGCACAAATTCTTCAGCAGCTGTTATCGTTCTTTCAAAAGTCTTTCGCCTTTTGAAAGACTTTTAATGTGAAACATCTACAGGAAGTGCCTTGTTTCATTTACAGGGACTTTAAAAAACAGTTTTGATATAACTGTATGAAAACAGTGCCATTATTAACCAGGAACAAATAATCAAATTCAAATTCAAAATTCAAATTCAAATTTATTTATTTAGAGCCCAAAATCACAAACATTGTTTGCCTCGGAGGGCTTTACAATCTGTACAGTTGTGACACCCTCTGTCATGTCCTTAGACCCTCGAACCGAGTCAGGAAAAACTTCAAAAAACCCTTTATGGGAAAAAGAAGAAACCTGAGGAAGAGCCACAGATGAGGGATCCCTCTCCCTGGGACGGACAGACGTGCAATAGATGCCACATGTACAGAGAACATCATCAATCATATTATGGAATTATACATGAGTCGTAATAAGCTGTAGCTATACTGAGTTCATTGGTTTAGTCCATGTGTGAAGGTATCACAGGTAATGGAAATGAGTCTGTGAGTCCAGGTGCATCTCTAGATGTCCTCATATGGAGCTCTGGGCCACTCGACCTTCTCTCCACAACACACAGACACAGATCATGTCCCCACCAGGCCAGTGAACCTCAGACAGATGGACCACAACCAGAATCAGTGAGGAACCTGCAAGACTGGAGAGAACAAAGAGGACCGGGGCTCCGGCAGTAACATGCACTTTACAGGACATAAGAGTATTCACATTAACCGCTTTTGACACTTTAGCCAATTTAACTACTTTAACCAGTTTAGCCACTTTAACCAGTTTCTAAAAGTGACTCCAGTTTGCACTACTACCATAATATGAGTAAAGGAAGCAGAGGAAGAGGAAGCAGAGAAAGAGGAAGCAGAGACAGAGGAAGAGGGAGAGGTGCCCGATGCATCATGGGAGCCCCCCTGGCAGTCTAAGCCTATAGCAGCATAACTAAGGGCGAGCCTGTGCCCACCCTAACTATAAGCTTTATCAAAAAGGAAGGTTTTAAGTCTATTCTTAAACACTGACACTGTGTCTGCCTCTCGGACCCAGACTGGGAGCTGGTTCCAGAGAACAGGGGCCTGATAGCTGAAGGCTCTGCCCCCTAGACTACTTCTGGAAACCCTGGGAACTACAAGTAAGCCTGCGTTTTGGGAGCGCAGCGCTCTAGTCGGTTGATAAGGAGTTATCAATTCATTAAGATATGATGGTGCCAGACCATGTAGAGCCTTATATGTGAGGAGAAGGATTTTAAAATCCACTCTAAATTTTACAGGGAGCCAATGCAGAGAAGCCAATACTGGAGTAATATGGTCTCTTTTCCTGGTTTTAGTCAGCACCCGAGCAGCGGCATTCTGGACCAGCTGTAGAGTCTTTAACGACTTGTTTGGGCAGCCTGATAAAAGTGAATTACAATAATCCAGCCTGGAAGAGACAAATGCATGGACTAATTTTTCAGCATCGCTTTGGGACAAAAAGTGCCGAATTTTTGCGATGTTGCGATGTTGCAGCAGGTGGTAAAAAGGCAGACCTTGAAATATGCTTAATATGGGTGTCAAAGGACATATCCTGATCAAATAAAACCCCAGAGGTTCCTTACAGTGGTGCTGGAGGCCCAGTTAATGCCATCCAACAAGGCTATCTTAGGAGAAAGCGTGTTCCTCAGGTGTTTCGGACCTAATAGGATCACTTCAGTTTTATCTGAGTTCAACAACAGGAAATTTCTGGTCATCCAAGCCTTTATATCTTTAAGGCAGGCCTGGAGTTTCAGGAGCTGATCAGTTTTGTGTGTCTGGCTCCACTTGATAAATATAATTGGGTGTCATCAGCATAACAATGGAAATCTATGGAGTGCCTCCTGATGATATTGCCAAGGGGCAGCATATACAAAATAAACAGAATTGGACCAAGCACTGAACCTTGTGGAACTCCATGACAGACTTTAGTATGCACAGAGGATTCATTATTAATATGGACAAACTGAGACCGATCTGATAAGTATGATCTGAACCAGTTTAATGCAGACCCTTTAATGCCAAGCAGTTTTTCCATTCTCAGCAACAGGATGTGATGGTCAACTGTATCAAAGGCAGCACTGAGGTTCTAACAGGACAAGTACAGACAGAAGCCCTCTATCTGATGCTGTCAACAGGTCATTAGTGACTTTCACAAGTGCTGTTTCTGTGCTATGGTGAGCTCTAAATCCTGACTGAAAAACTTCAAAAAGACTATTACTGTGGAGATAATTACATAACTGGCTGGCAACGGCTTTCTCTAGAATCTTAGACAAAAAAGGGGAGGTTGGATATTGGTCTGTAATTGGCTAACACATCTGCATCAAGTGTAGGTTTTTTGATCAATGGTTTAATTACAGCTACTTTAAAAGACTTGGGTACAAAGCCTGACACCAGAGACAGATTAATAATATGCAGCAGTGATGTGCCAATAAATGGGAAAACTTCCTTAAGCAGCGTAGTTGGGATCGGGGTCTAGGAGACAAGTTGTTGCTTTCGATGCTGAAACTAACGAGGATAATTCGGGAAGGCCAATTGGAATAAAACTGTCTAAGCAATTGTCAGGTTTTAATGTATCTGCTCCTAAATTTCCTGAGTCTGAAGGATCGGAGTCTAACGAGGGCAGATCCTGACAAATTTTGTCCCTAATATTCAGAATCTTGTCATTAAAGAAGCTCATGAAATCATTACTACTTAAACTTAAGGGAATGCAGGGTTCAATAGAGCTATGGCTCTGTGTCAGCCTGGCTACAGTGCTGAAAAGAAACCTAGGGCAGTTCTTATTTTTCTCTATTAATTCTGAATAGTAGGCTGCTCTGGCATTACACAGGGCTTTCCTATATGTTTTGAGACTCTCTTTCCAGGCTAGGCGAGAGAGTCCTCCTCTTTGGTGGAGCGCCATATCCTTTCCAATTGTCGTGTCGTTGTTTGTTTTAACTTGCGAGTTGCAGAGAGTTAAACCATGGTGCCAATCTCTTTTGTTTTATGATCTTTCTTTTTAGGGGCGCACAACAGAGTCCAGAGTGCCTCTGAGTGAGTCCATGGTGTTTCTAACAAGTTGGTCAATTTGGGGGGAGCTCAAAAAATGAGAGTCGTCAGAGATACTAGGAAATCTTACTGACTTTAATGCTGTTTTTTGACTTTAATTGCTTCCTTTAATTTAGTCCTAGTACAATCGGGTAACCATCTAGTGAACACTAATTTTTCTAGAGGTGCATAGTCCAGTAATAGGAATTCAAATGATACTAAGTAGTGGTCTGATAACACAGGATTTTGGGGGAGACTATTAAGTGCTCAATATCAATACCATAGGTGAGGACCAAATCAAGGGTGTGATTGTGACAGTGAGTTGGAGAATTTACTCTCTGAGAAAACCCAATGGAGTCCAATAATGAGATGAATGCTGTGCTAAGACTGTCACTATCCATGTCCACATGAATATTAAAATCACCTACAATAATTACCTTGTCATTTTCAAGGACTAAATTTGACAAGAACTCTGAAAATTCAGAGATAAGAATTCAGAGTATGGGCCTGGGGGAAGTGCAGGTACACTACAGCGAAAGTAATATTGGCTTTGTGCTCTTCCAGGCTGGAGATGAAAGAGTAATAGTAAGGTACTAATCTAATTAGTTTGTGGAAATGAACGATATAATCAGTTTATTGTGTGATGATGATGATGATTATTATTATATTATATATTATAATATATTATTATTAACGTACATGAAGGTAATGTCCCTTGTGTTCTCACCGATCGAGAGTTCATCCGGAAGAAAAGTGACTGGATGAGAAAATGTGCAAATGATTAAAAAAACTCAAAGCAATGAAGATCCCAACAGGCAGACGAGTACACTGAACAATCCTTTTCTTTATTCGTTTTTTGTTTATCATTTCAATATGTCTGTCAGGGTTTGTTTTTTTGAAGTTTTTATTTTAAATTAAAATTTTTGACACACTTATAAAAGACAGCATCTGCATAGAGTTGTCATCTTAAAGATCCATGAAGAGAGAGAGAGAGGGGGAGGAGAGAGAGAGAGCAAAGAGAGGGGGAAGAGTGTGTGGGGGGCAAATGGGTAAAGAAGGGGGGAATACTGGCACGTCACATGAACTAAACAGAACAGCCAACAGCAGTACGAGAGAGGGGAGGAGGGGAGGGGCTGGAGGGGAGGTGGGGGTTGGGAGGGAGGGTATGTTTTTAGAGGTGGGGGGACAGATCGCTTTTACATTACGCTTTACGCACACATACACACACACAAAAAAAACGGGACACAAGTTGCATTTCCGGTCAAAGTTGCGTGTCGGGAGCGATGGCCCTGTCCTCTTTTTGTTTTCCTTGTTTTTTCAATTTTGTAAAGTTTTTTTTTTTTTTTTTTTCAAACCTCATGTCTCCGTTTGTTCCCCCCACCCTCCCCCCCTGAGACGGCGTATTTCTTTATCATCCATCAGCACTAAAACACGTGGGGGGAGTCTTCTTTTCCTCTGCATGGACGGTTTGTCTAAAATGAGTGGTTTTGTCGATGGAGTTCCTGCTGCAGTTCAGAGCTCCGCGTCGGCCCTGAACGCCTCTGCATGATAAAGAAAGCCCTTGTTTCTCTAAATATTGCACGCTTTGTTACGGTAGGCCTGTGTGAGGCAAGAGACTGGGCCGGAAAGTAGGTGGCGACTCTGAAGGACCGACTCCTCAAACCTGTCGAAGGCGCAAAGCTGCGCTCAGACTACATTCGGGAACTTTTAGAAAACGTCCTTGACACAAAGCTGAGCTGCTTTCAGGCGTCTGACTGGGTCAAAACATCAGATCGTTTCCTCCTCAGACACCCACAAGCAGCTTAAATCTGTTTGCCAATTTTAACTCGAACATTTGCTTCAACACGTTTGAGAGCCCGAAGCTAAAACCTGCTGCAGGAACCTGACGGGGACGAGATGATGGTGGAAGGAAGACTGTGGAGGCATTTTGAGGTACGTCAGGAGGGCTGAGAGGACGCAGAAACACACAATGTGACTTTAAAACGACGTTGGTCGAAGTTTTTTAACACTGATGATCTCAGACTGTGTTAGCCTAAAGGTGCGTCAGGGTTCACTTTCATGTTCCCTAACATGAAGACCACGAAGAAGATCAGCCAGAGACCAGATCTTTGTGTGTCCAACATCAACGACAGACTGAGACAAAGGACGAACCTGTGGTCTGTTAAAAAGCGTCTAAAAGCAAGAGCTCCATTGATCCAGTGGATCTTAATGGCGGGTTTTTGATGGGTATAAGCAACACGACACTTCTTCGAGCTGCTTATACTGATCAAACTGTCAGCAGGTGGACGTTCGCGCGCACAATCAGGTGAGCCGGTTTCTGGGGAAACAGGCAGGGAAAGAGGCGGAGCTTCAGGTACGTAGTTTGGCTAGGTAGCTGTGGTCAAGAGATATGAAGTCAGACAGAGAGAGAGAGAGTTCGGAAACCCGCTAACAGGGCTTCCGAAGTGATCGGGGGGTGTGGCCTGGAAAGCCCTGGAGGCGGGGTTCATTTTCCTAATATGGAGGGAAGCACTTTCATCAGAGGAGCCAGTGGGCGGAGCCTCTGGAACAGGGGCGATGGACGGAGGTGTGGTTGTGGCTGTGTTTACACCACAAAGGCATAAATTTGACGAATACCCGCCGACGCACAAGGTCTTTTCATTTCCGTCTAAATCGATTTGTTTTAGACAGAAATGAAAAGACCTGAGTGACGAAAAAGAAAAGGTCCAACAGTGAATCTCAGATGATGAAAAACACTCTTGTCCCTTTTTTCTTTCCACACGTGTGATCATGTGGTTTGGGCGGGCTGGTGTAAACACAGCGTCTGAACTGAACATGGCGGACGAGGACGCTGGAAGCTATGTTTCTCTTTCTCTCTGCTGTTGTCTCTTGGCCACGCAGAGAAAATAAAAGGACCGTGGAGATGGGAGGGCGAGGGCCGGAGGTGAGGACGGGTGATGTTCGAGGGGGAAGCGAAAGTGGCAAAAAGGACAGAGATCGAACTACTTGTCAACTTTGACGGGAATAGATATCTCAGTAGATTTATACATAGACATGCAAGTCATTTTTTCTCTCTTTGAAGTTATTTACAATAATTACATAACACAAAGAATCCAGTTTCAGTTTGACAAAATTGCGAGCATTCAATATTCAATATTACTACTATTATTTATGATAACATAACTCCTTTTGCACTTCTTTAAATCATTGCTATTATAGAATCATCATAACCTCCCTTTTTATGTTTTAT
Organism: Scortum barcoo; assembly: GCA_023238725.1. NCBI lineage: Eukaryota > Metazoa > Chordata > Actinopteri > Centrarchiformes > Terapontidae > Scortum > Scortum barcoo. The sequence continues at coordinate 731,708 of CM041547.1, forward strand.
GTTAGTTTGATCACTTTGTGTGAAGCCGTTCGTTCTCCTTCTGGGTTTTTGCAAATGTTTTACTGCATTTTTATTTGTCATTTATGTTATGTATAATAATAATAATAATAATAATAATAATAATGATAATAATAACAATGTTATTTAAGTGTCTTTCCTACTTGCTAGGCAGAGACTATGTGGGCGTGGCCTATTTTCGTAGCCCCTCCCCCTGACACCTCCCACCCCTCCCACTAGGGAAAAAACACTGATACAAACCAAAATACTGTCTCGTACGATGGAGAGAGCAGAAAGACGAGTGGGTGGAGCTTCACATAAAAAGTCAGAAACAACAATATCAAATCGCAGCTACTACTGCTGACAAGAGCAGATCGAAGCCACAACAAACAAACAAACAAACATTTTCAGTTGAGCATCATCCAGAGCAGGGCACTGAACAGGTTTTGGTTTTTGAAAATTGTTTCAGGAAGACAAAAATCATCAAAGAGAAGAGTTTAATCGTTGAACAGTGAGAACAAAAAGCAGGACTAATTTGGATCCTCACAGTCTTTGAACTCGGTGTCTGCTAAGTACAAACGTGGAAGACAGACACCGTCTGCAGACTTTGTGCTTCTGGTTCACACTGAAAAATCCATTTGCACTGCAGAATAACTGCAGAGCATATTGTGCCCACACGAGTTAAAATGACCTCAAACTACGGGAACTACGAGTCACTTTTCAAAATGTGTGTGAGGCAATACGCCAAGTTACTTCCACACACAGGCTAATGGCTAACGGCTAAACGGGAAGTCACTCTTTGGAGTCTTGGTGTCGCACCCAAACTCTCCCCGGATGATTTTTTCCTGCTTTCCGTACCCCGCTCTGACAAAAACTGTACAGCCAACAGAAGCAGAAATGGCCAAAGAGCCACATACATACAGTTAAAGAAATGCAGTATGTTGGTGTAAGATTTATATATATTCTTCCCTATATATGTGACTTCAATTGACAAGGCCGCAGTCGTTTCTCTCACACAGGAAATGCTCTCTGCAGGTTTTTGGGAGCTAGCTGGTCCAGCACTGGACTCATGATGGTGATGTTTGTCAGTCCCCAATTATTTCCCAGTTTTCAATCTAAGATCCATTATCTCGACTGCACCTGCACAGGTGAAAATGGCTGTTGTGAGATCACACACAGGTCTTAAATTAACAGATTGAATCACTGTACATGGCAACCAAAAGACTTGCATGAATCAGAATAATGAAGTGAAGATGATTTTCAAACCTCCTTATCTTACAAAGCTAATGTTAATTAACATTTGCTTGTTAGCAACAAGGTCTGAAGTTTGCAGAATTTAATAAATGTTAACGTGAGCGTAACTGGTCTGTGAGTAAAGGCGTAGCTTGATATCTTCTTCTGGTGGTGTGGACAGAGTGCAGTCGAGGTAACAAGTCTAGCAGCAGATAAGAATTGAGTATTGACGTTTACATGTCGATGCATGAAACACGAACAATGGCGGACTGTGGAGGGAGTCGCAAGAGAAGAAGAGGCTTTGGTTGGTCAGCTGTGACCCATCAGAGAGCGATTAGCCAGAGGAGCCTTAAAACCTGCAGGCAGCAGATCCTGAGTGTGAACACAGACTGAGAAGCAAGCGGTACAGAAAGTGACACCAAAAGAACAAGAACAGCAATTCATAAATAGAAGAAGAAAGCACCACCGTTGTCTCCGTATATGCCTCAAGAAGCGTACGTATGCTTTTTTTTTCACAGATGATTATGCGTCACATTGTTCCACTAATCGGACCACAAACTAACATCTACAGGTGAAAATGAAAGGAACGGGGGTGTGGAGGCAGACATCATTGTTGTGGTGTGAGATAACTGTTGGATGCTTTGTTGGTTTGATTGGCGACAGACCAACAGTGCAGTGAGGGCTGGTGGGGGGCAGGGGGGCTGGGCTTTTGTTTTTATAGTGTCGCTAGCATTTGATGTCTATATTTTATAGTTTTTCACCGTTTGTGAGGAACATCTCAGTGTAAACTTGACTCGCGTTGTGCTCTTTGATATTAGCCTCGGACATTTTGAGAACACAGGGCAAAAACGCTTTGGTTTGAATTTTAATAAATATAATAACAATAACAGTGATCATGGCGTCCATAAATATGTCTGAGCTCTTATCTCTTCCTATCTGTCACAATTTTGGAATTCATCAAACGGCTGCAACCCGTGGACCTGCGATCGGATGCTTCGCACATCAAAACAAACTCGTGCTGCTCACGCACAAACAAACAAACACACATTCACGCATTTATGCACCAATCTTGTTTCACTGAAGAGGAAGGGGGGCATGCTGCACACACACAAGGCCAGGCGGGGGCGCAACTGGAGGTTAGCCCGCAGGTTGAAGTCTTCGTACTTATAACAATAATTAACCTTTGTGGGGACGACTCCTCCACAAAAACACAACACAAATGCAACCATGGAAGCAAACACGCACAGAGATCGGTTGACTACAGCAGTGTGTAGCCTAGCAGGAGGTCTGAGCTTGATGTCAGGGGGTGGAGGGGGCAGAATGACGACGGCACTGTATTTGAAAATTTTGCATTTCACAGGTTATAATTTAAATATCAACCCGCTCTTTGAACAAAACACCTTAAAAATCCAGTTACTGTTCCAACAAGGTTAAGCAGGAACCAGTAAAGCAGTTAGCTAACATGCTAACCAAACACAGGTCCGATGAGCAGTAAAGTGCACGACATGGAGGGCAGGTCAGGGGTGGGGTACAAAAAACACCATCATGCAAACTCCACAACGCTTTGCATGCCTTTTTTTATTATTATTATCATCATTATTACACACAACGGGATGGGCAGAGTCTGCTGGGGAAGGGAAGGAGCAGACTCCCGATCCTCAACATCGTTCTTTTTGTACAACCAATTAACTACAACACAAACAGGAAGAGGGAAGACAAAAGGACAGGGGAGCGAATACTCGGACAAACTTCCTAATCATTGAGTTGTTTCATTCACCGTAACCTTCAGGCCTTTATGGTTTCGTGACATTTGTCCGTGTTTTCATTCCCAAGAGGATGGCGGCAGGGCCTGATGGATGGCTGCCAGACAGGAACAGGAACTTCACAGAAAACACACACGCACACACACACACACGGCAAAGAAACATCAGTGTCAACAAGCTGGCTGGTACTATGACGGCATCCTCACACCGCTGATTTATATCCACTGCAATCAACACTGCTGAACCATCACAAGACTACCGAGATGACCGTGACGCCACCTTGACAACCATCGACCATCGAGAATGTGTAACTGAATTAAATATTGTGCGGCTGACTGGCAGGTGAAGCACTGTGATTGGTGGAGGTTTAATGTGTTGAAAACAGCCAAAAGGCAAGTCAGTTCAGTTTCCTGGATTTGTCATTTCCGAAATGAAGCAAAGTTCTAAAGGAGTCCAAAGACACCTGGGAAATGTAGTTAAAACAAGCATGCGTGGGGCGAACATTATTATTGTGTGGACAGTTTCAGTGTTTGTACTACAATCTAACAGCAAAACCACGTCAAAACCACTTCTAAAGACAGAACGTAGCCATGACAACACAACAGCAGAGAAAAGTGATCAATTATTCTAAATCTACCGACAACTCAGCTGAACAAACATCTATTGGATTTTGCTGCTTGGAGGGGTCGGGGGTCGGCTGAGCTTTGGTGAACACAGAAGTTACGTTTTGGTTTTGGGAAGTGAAAGAATAAAATGATAACTCCCACCTCCGCTCTTCTCCAAACCTGAAGCTAAAAATCCTTGTCCTTTATTTCATCTAGCAACTACACAACATCACAGACATCTACAGCTAAGAGTGCTAACTACTCCCAAGAAAACACATATTGAACAAAGCAATGACTACGTCCTCATGTCTACACATCACCCTGGCAGCCAGCAGAATTATCAGCCATGACAAAGCAGCTAATGTGACCTCGTGTCGGACAACGTAAGCGTCACGTTAGCTTCTTCTCAGAGCAGAAGAGTTGGAAAGTGGCTTCGACTTTTTGTTGTTCATCTCTTGAACTGATGAACCAAGCAAGAGTTTTATGTTTCTGCTGTAAGACACCTTACAGAAAATAATGAAGTTTACTTTACAACTCTACGGCTCAAATCGGGGCAGAATCGAGTGAGCTAACTAGCTAACACTTTTTCTGTCAAATGAAACTTAATTATAACAAACTGACTTTATTGCTTTGAATAAAGTGTGCAGTATGGACTGACTGTAGAGTTTCAGGTAGTATTTGTGGTTGTTGTCACCCTGACAGTGTTTGAGGCGGTGCAGGATCGCCCAGCGTGGGCCTCAACAGAGGACGATGGACCTCCGTATCACAGAGCCCACAGACAAACCTTCCTCTTTGACCCCCCCAATCTAAAGCCAGAGTCACAATACTGTTGTTTTCAACACACCCGTGTGTCCAGTGTGGGGCGACACACACATTTGTGTTACTTCTTCACACACAGACCACATGAACGTAACCACACAGAACAACATATATAGAAATGTAACGTACGTGTTGAGTCCAACTGGAGTGGCGCTGAGGTTCACACTTTACTCACGTCGCTGTGATAACGACTCACTTCGGACTAGCTAAGTTAAAATGAGCATGTTATTTCTGTCAGAGCTTCATTTGTGTAAAAAAAGGTCCAGTGCCTCTGTGCAGACAAACAGCTGACTCCTAACGCTAACACAATCTGATATACTGTAAATACAATTCAAACAACTTCCTCTATATAGTCACATGTTTGTAAAAGGGGCCAATGGAAATATAAAATGATTTACTTTACCTTCACTCAACCAGTTTGACAAAATCATTTTACTTAAGTTTAATAGCCCTTTCCAAAAGGTCTCATCAGCATCATGTGCAGTCTGAATTCAATGAGCAAACTCCAGCTGCTTCTGAAAACTGAGAGATTCAGTTAAATACTCCAGAAAAAGAAAGTGAAATTTTATTAAGATCATTTTGTCAAACATCCATTTCCAAGGTGAAGGATGAACTTTTACACTTGTCGTCTCATTTTTTCCCCCAACACTGGTCCGGACACACAGAAAGCAGCTAACGTTGAAAAAAGAGCAGAAAACTTGTGACCAACCTCCAACAAGCAGCTTCTACACCACCTACACGTAACACGAGCTAACGCTACAGCATGCTAAGCCACCCAGTCAAACACTAGCACTGATGTATAACACAGGAAAGTTAAAAGTGTGTATGTTAAGGGGAATGTCCAGTGTGTGAACTGATAAATGTATTATGTATGTTGTGAATGTGTGTGTGTCACATGTTCCACCTTCCACAGAGAAAATCCACCAATAGGAAAAGCCTCTCCTGTTCAGTAGCACCTGTGCAACTCAGGCAGTTCATTGGTGTGAATCAAACATCACGATTCCCAAACACACACTCACTGCAGGAGATGGAGGGATGCAGGGAGGAAACAGGCAAATGCATCAAACTATACAGACGAAACAGGAACCGCTAAATGATGTCAGGCCGATACGTCACGGGACACGTCACGCACACACTAAAACAGCAGCACCACGGAACAACGAAGCAACAAACGTTCCCCAATAAAAAAGAAAAAAGCAACAATATTATCACAACACTCAGGTAACCAGGGCACGCCAGCATCTTCAGAGTTTTCTACATTTTCTGTCCATTTGTTTGTTGTCTCGCTTGTTTGTTTTATTCTGTTATGTTTTACTTTATTTTTCTTCTTTACTTTTTAATGTATTCTCTTCATTTTTTAGAATCTTCCGGAAGAACAGTTGTGACAGCTTGGAGATGACACCCGGCCTTGACTACGATATTTCTACAGCGATCTGTGCGATGAGCCTTTTGGTGCGGTAACGTGAGCCTCCGCTCCTTATTGGCTATCTCGGGCGGGGGAGGCGGGACAAGTCGTCTTCCTCTTATCTAAACTGCATAGATTGACTGTCCACCTCCTCCCACCCTCCTGTAAACCCTCCTCCTCCCCTTCTTTCCTACCGTTCACCTGTCAGTCAAATGTCACGTTTTCCGCTGCTGGCCAATCAAATTCAGCAGGAAATCCAGAGGCCCTCCTTCCCCCTGCTCTTTGGTTGGATAAGTCTGACAAGAAGGGGAGGTTGTTGTCGTGGAAACCTGCCACGTTGCAATGACACCCCTCCCCCTCGCCCCGAGATGTTTTCCCAACCAATGGGCTGGCTGCGAAAAACAGTTCAGCGGGCGTTGTGTCACGCTCTCTCCTTATTGGTTTTTAAATGGCGCGTGGCAGGTCGGGCTTTGCCTGTCTAAACGAATTTAATAGGCTGACTGAGGTGAATGACAGGAGTGAGCAACCAATGAGAGGTGATCTAAAGAGGCGGCTGAGCCAACAGCGAGGTCGGTCCCTCCCTCCCAGAAGCACAGGGACAGTTGGTTCTACCAAAGCCGGAGGGCGCTCGTTCTGCGGGACGGCATTCCAGAACATTCCAGCAGAACTGACAGCATTCCGGAACCTCTCTCGCTCCGTCTGTCTGCACTCCAGAACGTTTGGTTCCGGAATGCAGCGCCAAGTTCTAGAACTCCAGAATGTTCTGTCAGAGCCGATTTCTCTCTGTTGGAGGTGAACGTCGTTTAGAGGGACGACACTTTTATTAACAACTTGTTCTCTGATGTTTGAGAAGGTGTTCGGTTCAAAACTTCTGCTAGAAAATAAACGGAAGAAACTAACGAAGAAATAAAGGTCGTCTGGAACGCTCATCCCACAGAACTCCTGCCCAGCAGCAGTCAGCATCACTGTCCTCGGAGACTCCCGAAAAACGAAAGAAACTGTTAAAAAATAAGAAAAAGGCAAAACAAACAAACAAACAAACAAGTAAATGTCATATTATAGGTCATAATTTTTTACAGGTAGCTAACCCACGTGTTGCTTCATATGTTCAATACATTTACATGTACATCTGTAATAAATAGTAGGTTTATTTGTACCCTCTTTTTATATACGTTATGTATTTAAGTCAGCTATAATGTGATGGCGTTTTTATTGTGTTTTTTTGTCTTTGTTTTTTGAACCCCACCCATCCCCGTGGTGTTTCCTCTTATCTGTGATTGGATTGTTATCTCTTCCTAGCTGATTGGTTATCTGTCTTGCATTTGTGTTTCAAGTTTTTGTGTTGTTGTCGTTGGTGTTTCTTTTCTCTGCTGGCGGTCGAACGGTCGGTCGGTGTTAGGTCACAGCGGCAGGTGGCGGAGCGTCTTAGAAGCCCAGCGTGCCGCCGATGGTTGACGCCAGGACCACGCCCAGGATGACGCAGCAGATGATGATCATGATCTTCTTCTGCAGGGCGACAGGAGACACACGAGTTGGTGAGAAGAGAATAAGAGAGCAGAACTCTGGGACTCTTTGGGGCATTACGTCAAATAAATTAACTTTTTGGGTTTTATAAGTGACTGAATGAGTTACTGAGCTGTCAGACTCCAGAGCTCTGTGACTGGATGCTTCTCACAGCAGTGTTTTCTGGGAGTTTTAGTGGGTTACCTTGCGGGCCTGGCTCTGGTATTTGACGGCCTTCTTGGTGTCGGATACGGCTCGCTCCACATAGTCGACGGAGTGTTCCACGTTGTACTCAATTCTGTCGATCATCTCTCCCTGAAGATGCACACACACACGACAAAGCTCAACACGCCGGCTCAGACCGCGTCCAACATGCAGACGCTCTCTGCTGTCATCACGTCACGTACCTGGCTCTCCACCAGCATGGCCATGTCCACGAACATGTCGTGCAGCTCGCGGATGCTGTTTTCCAGCTTGATGATCTCGGTGTGTCGGGTCTCGATCTCGTTCAGAGCCTGCTTGGTCATCTGAGAGTCCATTTTGATCTGCCGGACAGGACGTGTTCCAACAAACATTATTTTACTAAAAGCAGATAAAACAAAAAAAAAACACAACACCAAAAGGATAAAATTCAAATACAAACTAAAACCAAATTTAAATAAAACAAATCTGGAAAGATGTCAAATGTTTCTTTTGAACTTTAAGGCAGCGTCAAACTAACAGTTAAGATGAGAGTCTTTTTAGTGAAAACGTCTTCTGATGGGAGCAGAAGAGATACTGTAAATTCACATATGAAAAATAAATAGTAATAATTTGAATATTCTGCTCCTGTAATCAGCCTCTTCATACTCACCACTCTGCTGCTCTCAGTTTCTTTTTAAACAGCAGCTTTTATTTCCACTCTGCTGTTTTTTCTTACTATCAGTGACACTTCCTGCAGATGGTACAAATTAAAAGCCTCCCCAGAAAGGGAGGGATTTGAGGCCTGCTGAAAATTCAGCTCAGATCAGTAAAATGTGGTTCTGACCTTTGACCTCCACTGACCTAGGTCTTCTGCTACCATGTTCCCATAGTTTACTCACTTACCTGCTTACAGAGAAACTCAACACCAGCTGTAAACCCTGTTTTTACCCCCCCCAGTTGAAGTAACAGTGTACTGTCAGTGCACTGTGACATCACAGGTGGGTGTGGCTTCAACCAGAGGAGCTCAGTGAAACATTTTGAGTTTCAGCTCGGTGTCAAGTTTCAGCAGCAGGTCACATGACACACCCTGAGGTCATGTGACCTCAGCTTTGGTGGTGGTAGTGGTGGCTGGATATATATGAGCTTTTAATTTGAAGGAGCGAACGATAACATGAGGTCTCTCCATCAAAATAAGAGCGTCACGGTGAGGCGCTCAGGGTCTCGTACATCCTCCCATCAGATGGTGTGAAAATGTGAGTCTGTGACAAAGGCCGTGTTCACTTGATGTCTCAACGCACCTCGTGGCCATTCCGAATCCCCAACAGTAAATCACTAAGGGATGCACAATGGCTCAGGTAAAAGTGACCCATAGCTACAGCCGGGCTCAGGTGCGGTGCTTACATCATCGGTGAAGATGGCCAGCTTGCCACTCTCCAACATGTCCTCTAGTTCCTCGTTGGTGGTGGTTCTTCCAGCTGCAGACAGAGCACAGAGAGGAAGAGACGCAGCGTTTAGAGCCCAGAACACCTGAAGCATCACAGTCACATGGTACGTCATGTGACCGATGCCGAAACACACCTGAACAACGAGCGACAGACTTCTACCAACAGACGTTTGAGTCCCGACCGTCAGACATCAGTTGGACGTTACCAGGTAAGACTGACAGGTGGGTTAGGATCAAAGCTGTGTTGCTAGGCAACCAACAAACCCCAAAAATCCCCAAATAAGACAAACAGATGTTGGATTGTTGCTTTTATACATATTTAGATATTAACTTAAAACCACAGTCACATTATTTCTGTGTGTTCACATGTTCAGATTTTGGCCAATAAAGCTTCTTTTTCCTGTTTATTTTTTCATTTCCTGTTTTATTCACTTGCTTATGAAGTTTTTTTCTGTTCTGAATTGAAAGAATAATTAATAATATAGAAAAAAGCTGTGCAGAACTGAATTAACTGAGTGTGTGTGTGTGTGCGAAGGTCAGAGCTTCACTGCTGAGAATAAAATATCTGCACCAACTCTGCAGTCTGTCTGCTGGTGTGTTTGTTTATCTGCATCAGCTAAATGTGCTGCTGTGTCCTCTGTGTGTGTGTGTGTGTGTGTGTGTGTGAGTGTGTGTTGTATATGATGTTTATCTGCAGACTGAGTTGACCCTGTTTTTATCTGAGAGGCAGCCAATGAGTTCAGACTGGAATCTGTTTAGTTTTTTCTCCCTGACAGTTGGTAAATCTATTTGTATTTTTATCTGTTCACAGTTATAGTTTAATCTGATCAGTTTCTTTGTAGATTCAGATGATATAAGCAACTAATCAAGTGAGTTGTATTATTAGAGGTTAAGATACAATAAAACTTTATTGATCTTTGGGGAGCAACTCATAAAATACCAGCAGAACGTAAAGTGATTAAAATGAGCTTCATCTTTACCAGCTGTAAGATCAAAGTGATCAACACATTAATAATCAATAATAATAATCATCTAATACAGTTTTGTGGGACAGTTATTGAAACCTTCTGTTGACCAGGTAAACTAAACCTTCAGCACATCGTCTGTTGAACTCATCGTTTTCATCATTCAGAAGTTGAATGCTTCGTGTTGTTTGCTAAATTTTGTCGCTCTCCATCATCAGTCACCTGCACCCGCACTGAAAACACCTGATCCAATCAGATCAATAAACAGGCCTCTACTGTTGGGTGTTCAGGCCTCGATACACCCCCCAAGGCGACGCTTTCCCCGACGTTTGTCCAGAGAGGACGTTGTGATGTTGATGAGGCTCGACACTCAGCCGAGACAGGAGAAACTGTAGAGACTCTGTGTTTTCACTTTAATACACAAACTGTGTTCACGTCATCTTCAGTCAAAGTGTCTGATTCTGTGATGAGAATAAACAGAGACATTTGTTCCTCCTCTGCAAAGAATGAGAGTGTTTTACTCTTCGTCTGTGAAGAATCTGAATGAAGAGATGTAAGCTGTTTAATATCCCCTCTGTGTATTTTTGAACTACAGTAAACCTTCAGGAGGAATCTACTTTGTTAACTGAAGATGTTTAAATAAAGTGTTATATAAATAAATATATAATATAAATATATAAATATATAAATATAAATAAAATACCCCAGTGTCCATGAGAAAGTGAAGGATGTTAGGTTTATATTTATTTATTTATATATACATATTATTTAATGTGCATCAGTCAGTGTTGCCTGTCTGTGTGCAGTTTGTAACATGCAGTGTGTAGTGTGTATGATGTGTGATGTGTAGTGTGTGTGGTGTGTGTAGTGGACTCACTGATCTCCAGCTGTCTCTGGATGCGGTCCTTGCAGCGGTCGCGGTACTTGGACTGCGTGGTGTTGTACTCAGTCATCACCTCCACAAACTTACGTGACAGCGTCGAGTGCTGCAGGACGATCGACAGACAACAGACAGGAGAGAGAGAAAGAGAGAGACATCACCTCTGGTTTTTAAATGCAGATTCACCAAAAGGATGGAAACTCCGTCCTCCTTCATACATTTCTCCTCAGCATATTTTAGGAATCACACACATCTCAGTTTGATCAGTTTGATAAAATGACTTTAACTGATCCTTCAGTCAAGCAAACTTATTAGCACCGCACCTGTTTGTGCAGGTCGGTGTGATTCAAAGTGCTCAACAAATACGAACTGAAAAACGGAGATGATGACGTGATGATAAAATCTAGAGAGCAGATCATCAGTAAATCATCAATAAAACATCAATAAAAGAGGAGACATGAATGAACATCAACCGAAGAAATAATGGCCACAAATCAAAAGTCGAGATGAAGAAAAAGAGGCTGAAACACTTCCGCATTTTAACTGAACCAAAAACACAAAAAGATGAACTGCTGGTCCTCACAGCTCCTGTAACTCTTTTATCTCACAGCATCAGCAGGTTCACATCCTTTAATGAAGGAAAAGTAATCAAGTATCAGCAGCAGATGTACTCAAAGTATTAAGAGTAAAAGTGTTTTGCAGAATGGCCCCGTTTAAAACGTCATTATGTGTTTATGATTCAGTGACTGAATTATTACTGTTACATGTGTGTGTGCGAGTGTGTGCGTGTGTGTGCTTGGTTGTGTAAGGTGTTGATGCTGCAGTTCTCTTCCCCGCCACCAGGGAGCAGCCTGATGGAGGAGGCAGCAGCCAATGACAGAGCAGAATACTGCAGGGTCACATCAGACAAATGAGACAGAAATACAAACATTGACTGACGTATGTGACTTTGATCTTTAAACTGTTAAAACACGAGTTCTCTGAATAAAGTACTCAGATTATTAAAAGTCTATTTAGACTACTCAAAGTCCATAAAGTAAAGTCTCCAAAATAGTGAGAAATGCCGTCACAGTGACCCAGAGCCCAAAGTGACACCTTCACAATGCTCAAACCTCCAAATTATTCACATTATTCACACACATTACAATCATTCACATTATTCACACACATTACAATCATTCACATTATTCAGGAGAAAAGGAGAAAAATACAGGAAAATACCCAAATAAAGTGTCTCATATGTGATTTTCGGTACATTTCCATCCAGCATCACTGTCAGATATTAAAGTTCTGCTCAGCAGAATAATCAGGAAAGTTCGTCTCCTCACTGAGCCTCCAGTCGGAGACGTGCTTGAAGCTTCATCTAAAATATTTTTCTCCACCTTCATTTTACAAAATCGAATCAAACAAACACGTCGCTCAAAGATGTATCAAATATCACAGAAGAATATTCTGAGCATGTGTAGTGACTTTATTTTCCTCCAGCAGTAACTTCAAAAACTAATCACAAATTATTGATTTATTTATATTTTTATAACTTGTAATTCAACCTCACTGTTGTTGTTTCAGGAGCACGCATAGCAACAGCGCCACCACCTGAGGAGACGGCGCCATCTTTTCTCTTTTTTTTCAAAAACGCACCATTTCAGTGACCTGATGAAGTTTGTGTGAAAAAAGGTCAAAATACAATGAAAAAGCTGCATTTTAAAAAACACCTGTGTGGACGAGGCCTGAGGCTCCTGGTCAGTAAAGTTCTTTTGTGCTTCATGATGATTGATCTGCTGATGATTGATCTACTGATGATTGATCGGCTGTATCAGTGAATCAGCATGTTTTAGATTTAAACAGCGGCGGGGTGACTGATGAGTGTGTTTGGCTTCACACGAAAACTGTGTTAATCAAATGTTCAGGTTGAAGGGAAAAGATGCTCTTCAGATGAATCAAGTCCAAAAGAAAACCAGAAGAAGAAGAAACACAGAAAAGAAAAAAGAGAAAGAAAAGAAAAAAGAAAAGAAAAAAGAAAAAAGAAAGAAAAGAAAAAAGAAAAAGAGAAACAACTCGTCCTGTGTGTTCGTGTTGGACTGGACTCGTGATGGACCTGTGGACACCTGAACAGTCTCACCTGTGTCTTGCGGATCCGGAGGTCCGCTGATGATCTGTTGAGACCCTCCTCCTGCTCGATGCTCTGCTCGATTGCTGCAGGAAGACACACACACACACGGTCAGTCATCTTTATACTCTTTACATTTCAGTTTATGCTCTTATTGTGAAAACCTTAGCCACGTTAACCCCGCCACAATAAAACAAGTGTTGCCTTCACTGTCACTTTATGTGACAGATCTGTTTTCTTAAACTCATCACACACACATATCAGAACAAAACTGTACAATCATTTGAGTGTGTACCTGAAATAAATGAATCAAACAGTAAAGCTTGGTTTCAGTTTGAGCCCCACCCTCAAATAAAAACCTAAATTAGGTCTAAATAAAAGCTGTGTGAGTGTTAAAGGTCCTGAAATTGGAAACAAAGCAGGAAGTTAGTGGAAAAATCAAAATCAGAATATCACTGGTTCATGTTTCAGGATTTTTCTTTAAAAACTGGAGGCGTGTGTTTGATTGGAGAAAGGCTCCGACGTTCAAGTTTCTACGATGAAAGAAAAAAGCTCCTGTGGCTCCTTTAAAGCTGTACCAACAGATGTTTTTGTTCACTTGTGCATCTGTTTTCAGTTTATTTCACCTCCAGCAGCAACACGATGCTTCACGTGTTCACATGTTCATGTGCTCATGTGTTCATGTCAGCTGATGAATGATGAGTCTCTCTTTTAGCTCTGTGTTTGGTCTCCTCCACCTCCTGAGGGAAAACTCTGTTCTTTTTGTTCAGCAGCTGCTCTCTGACTGAGTCTGTTTACTGCTGTTACTGTGGATTATTTACAGCTTTTATTCTGAAAACGATGCTATGAAATTAAACCACAATGAGCAAAAACTGTGTGAGGAGACAATTCACAACCAAAAACACCAACATATAAAATAAATAAAATATGCATTATCGCTGCTTTTAGTTCAGTTTGGAGGTGTTTGTACTTTACATGCCCTGATAGTTTATACTTGTACTCCATCACACCTCCTCCTCCTCCTCCTCTCTGCTGAAGTTTTCATATTTTATTATTCCAGCAGGAGACACAGTTTAATAAAGTGTGAGGAGAAACGCTCAGTCAACTCTTCAGTCCACAGAGACGTCAAACCTCCTCGTTCCTGACTTTTCCTTTTAGCGTCACCCTCAGGACAAACTGTGCAATTAGCTTAGGATGCATTGTGGGTAATGTAGGCAGCAGGGTTAAACCAGCGAGATCAAGCGTGTAAAAAAGACAACACTAAGCTGCATCGATCTGAAGTTTGATCTTTAAACCATCCACAGAGTCGAAGCGATGACCTGTGATGAGCTCAGCAGCCTGCAGGGGGCGCTGGCACGACTCCAAGCTTCAGGTCGACTCCAGGTGAAGTCCTGTGAGGTCAAACTGACACACACCGAACGTGAAAAGCTGATAATTAACTCATCATCAGCTAGAACAGAGTGTGTGTGTGTGTGTGTGTGAGAGTGTGTGTGTGTGTGTGTGTGTGTGAGTGTGTGTGTGTGTGTGTGTGTGTGTGTGTGTGTATGTGTGTGTGTGTGAGAGAGAGTGTGTGTGTGTGTGTGTCTGAGTGTGTGTGTGTGTGTGTGTCTGAGAGAGTGTGTGTGTGTGTGTGTGTGTTCTGATGCCATGGTAACCGTCAGGTTTGTCCACCGGCTGCAGGTCTGTCCTGGTGTCATGTGACTGTGATGTCGGTTTGTCTCCAGAGTGTGTGTGTGTGTGTGTGGTGTCGAGTGACGTGTCTCGAGATGAAGTGAAACACTTATATAATGTTTTCCACTGAGTGTGTGTGTGTGTGTGTGTGTGTCCTGGCTCTGGCTGCTCATGGCCCGGTGGATCTGCTCTCTGCTGGATCCACGATGACTCAGCAATATCACACAGCACTGATGGTGTGTGTGTGTGTGTGTTTATGTGACAGTGAGACAAAAACTGGGTGAGTAAGCAACAGATTGTGAGGCCTTCTGTGTGTGTGTGTGTGTGTAAGTGTGTTGAGGTGTGTTGGTGTGTGTGTGACATCTTCAGTTAAAAAAAACAAAGTGATGTTTGTTTGTTTGTTGTTACATAATAAACATGTCGGGACGTTCTGGGTTTTATTAATTTAAGACATAATAATATATAAAATCTATATTTCTGTAGTCTCATGAATCACACACACACACACACACACACACACACACACACACTTTAACGTGCATTAGAATAATTTTCAGGTTTGTTTCATTTCGACTCATCAAAATGCTTCATTTCAAATATTTAACAGGAACCTGAATGAAGCTTATAATGTCTTTATTAATGTGTGTGTGTGTTTGTGTGTGTGTGTATTTAAACCCTGGCAGACTTTCAGACTCACGACGACTTTTCAGGAATATGAGCCGGCTGTTGACGCTGTGGGCGGGGCCTGTTTGCTCCTATAGACCCCCCCGCCCCCTCCAACAGGGACGACACACTGCAGTGTGTGTGTGTGTGTCAGACAGGATAATAACACTCAAGCCTCGTGGGGTTTCCAATTATAGCTTTATCTCCAGCATCACTGCTATTTTCAGACTGAATATGTACAGTCAGTCTGTGTGTGTGTGTATTTGTGTGTGCATGAGTTCGCAGGCCTATGTGTGTGTGTGTATGTGTCGTCAAACCTCTGGCTGTTCACATTAAAGCAGTGATGTCCTTGAACCTTCAGCATGAACCGACAGAGTGTGTGTGTGAATGTGTGTATATTTATGTGTGTGTGTGCTTTTCTAGTAGCTGCTCACTGGCCTGTGTGTCTGCATGTGTATATGTGTGCATATGTGTGTGTATATATGTATGTATGTATTTGTGTGTGTGAGATGTGTGCGTACGTATGTATGTATGTATGCACACACACACACACACACACATGTATATGTATGTTAGTGTGAGGCCGTCCCTCTTCTCTTCTCTAAAAAAATCTCCTCTTCTTCTGAGTTTTTTTTCTCGTGCAGCTGAAATTCGTCATGTGACCGTGAATCGTCCAATCACAGCTTGTTTCCAAACACTTGCTGAGGCTGAATAAAACTCACCTTTTAATTTTGAGCGAACTTTATTGGCTGTCTTCTTGATATCAGCTGTGAGGTCCTCCAACTCCTGTTTGGTCTCTGCAAGAGAAAATAATGAACATTAAATGAATGATGTGACAGTAACGAGCTCCACAGATCAACTTTCACTTCATTTAAAGAAAATCAAACTGCATGTCAGCTGTTCACATTTATTGATTATTTCATATCATTTATTGAACATCACTTCCTGTAGCTGCTTCATTTCTTTCATCTCATCAAAACACACGTTCATTTTTCATAAAATATTCAAACTTTGGTTGTCTTGATGAACGATCGGAGATGTTTTATTTGTTGTTTTGTGGTAAAAAAGAGAAAATTCTGGCCTGAGCCTGGACACGATTATAAAAACTGAATTTGGCAGCAAAAAAAGGTCAAGAGAGATGAAGAGGAGGCTGGGAGGTTGGTGTGTGATGATGTGTGTGCAGAAACAGTAACATCACATCATGTCAGCCATGTTGGAGGAGGGGAGCGGTGTGTGTGTGTGTGTGTGTGATAACTGCAGCAGTGCAGTCAGATTTACGAGCGCTGCAGTGCCATTCAGCCTCCTCTACCTCTGACTCACCCTGCTCTCTCTGACCGCCTCCCTTCAGCCTCCTCACGCCTCACCTCGCTAGCTTCTGTTAGCATGATGCTAAAGCTCAACAGTGATTTTTCCTCCATCCTTTCCAGTATTTTTCATTTATTTTAATAACAAAGAACATTTTACTGTTTGAGAAAAGCTTCAGCCTTTAATTTCTCATTTATTCTGGTTCATATTTATTTTATTTTAATCCTGAAATTATGATTAAATAATCAGATTAACACACCTTTTCTCCTTTATAAATCACAATCATATTCCTCCCACAACACTTACACCTTCTCTCTCTGGAGGACTTTTATTTTGAAATATCAGCTCACCAGCTTTTATTTTTACAAGTGTTTTCCTCTCTTCGGATTTTCATAAAAGGTCTGACCGCCTGTTCAGGCTCATCAAACTCACAGCAGACACTTTAATGATCTGATTGGTGGAACATCCTTGTTAGTTAATTAGCATCTCACACACACACACACACACACACACACACAGAGCAAATGTCTGTATTACGTCTATAAATCATGGCAGAGTCAACATTTTCATTTAGTTTCTCATAATTCAGACTAAATTAATATTTCTTCTTGTTTATTGGCTTCTTTAGAATCTATTGATTGATTGATTAACTGCAGGTCAGAATCAGCTCCCTTGACTGACACAGTGGTCGTCCAATGAGAGCTGGGCACTGGTGGTCTTTGTGAATGGTGGTTTTAGGAGTGGAACTACACCTGTACTCCTCTGCTCTCACTACAACTCCCATCATGCATTATTCAGGCGGAAATGGGCTGGAATGCATTTTGTACGACGCTCCGCTGGCAGCGGCGAGCGAGCTGACCCAGAACTGAGCAGGAGAAGAAGAAAGGAAGCGACATGTTTTAACCAGAGGGAAGAAGAAGAGTCGGAGCGTCGACTCAGTTTAACACGAAAGGACGTTTCTGCACAACAGATCTCCATCCTGTGTCCAAACGCCTCCCTCTACGTGGACGATACCGTCCTTTTTATCAGCTCACTGCTCTGCAAATACAAAATCATGTCAGAAATATCAAATCTGTTTAAATATATTTTAACCTCATGTTCTGTCAATAAAATCCAAACTTCCTGTACATGTTTGACAATAAAAGCCTTCCAGAGCACAGATGGATAATGTCCTTTGAGGTTTGTTAAAATATTGACAACTCTTTAGTGTAATTATTTCTTTACTCTCCTTTAAGACAAGAATCCATTATTCATCTAATGTGTACATTTATTTTAAAAAAATGTTTTAAAAAGATTTCTGGTGCTTCAAACTAAAAAACTAAAACATGAGGTGTTTTAGACGTTTAGACTCCAAACTAAAGAAAGCTAGTTTTTTCTATTTCATGTGAGGTTATTTTGTAATTTCATCTTCTTTATGTTTGTGTGATTTGATGTTTGAAAAACCATCTTACCTTGAATATAAACTGTCTTTTTGAATTGAACAGAAACTCTCAGTCTATGTATTCACACATAAAGAAAATGATCAGACAGACAGACGTCACTCACATGTTCTCAGTGGTTAACCTCCTCATCTCCTCTGAGCTTAACTGCAGTTTAAACACTTGAACCAGAAGACTTCACAGGCAGCATGCAACAGAAAACACACCAGAGACGAGAGAGGGGAGGAAAATAAGACGGGAGGGAGGAGAAAGAAAGAAACAGTGGAGGAAAACTCTAACAGGAGAGGATGGAAAAGAAACAGAAAAGAAAAAAATCATTTATCATGCAACAACAGAAAACATCAACATGCAGAGATGTTAAATCAAATCCTGACGACATGCAAACAAACAGGAAACACATGGACAATAAAAAGTTGTTCTTTATGTTTCTTTAAACACTTGTATCATCATTTAACTGAACAACAGTCATTCTTATGGAAGACCAGAGCTGCCAATGTTAAAATAAAACCATTTAAAGCACCCAGAAACAGCAAAAAAACTCTACCGGAGCTCCTGATTTCTGCAGACGTCTGTTTGTCTCTTATTCATTCATCGGCTCAGACACTTTTCTTTATTTGTGATCAGAGATGCTGATTTCCTCCAGAAGTTTATGATGTTCAAACTGAGGTGTGATATTTTATTTGAAATGCTGCAGATTTAAAGGTATCTGAGGCTCTTTGGATGAAGCCTCCTGCATGTGATGAAACAGACTTTTTACAGTGCAGAGCTCCTGACGGCCGGCGCAGACTTGGCTTCAGGCTTCAGCTCTGACATTGAGTCATTCATGCTGAGTCACGGTGTGTCGGGGTCGGGCGAACGCCGCGCTCACACAGTGTTTTAGTTTCCTGCCGTGTTGACGGGAGGTGGACGGAAGCGACCGACGGCGGTGGATGTTTGCCAGCGGCCTCGGCAGACGGGGAGCTGCAGTTAACAGGATTAGATTTCACTCCGAGGTTCAGGGTCATGTTACGGCGCAATATTGAGCTCTTTATTTCAGCACTGATCGTCTGAACGTGTCCAATAAAGCTCTGATCACTTAGAACACACACACACACCAGTCAGCGAGTTTCTCCGCAGTTTTATTGAGCAGTCATTGGGACTCTTACTTTCGTCAGGGTTGGGTGCGGCCAGGATGGCACTGTGCTGCTTCTTGACCTGCTCCACGTCCTCCGACAGCTTTTCTATACAGCCTCTGATCTCCTCCACCTGAACACACACACACACACACACAGGAAACGGTTAAACAGACAGGCCACGACTCAAAAGAACAACAATTTAAAAAAGACTTGATTACAAGAACATCACATCTTGTTAACCTCATTACATGTACAATATATTTATTCAGAACAACTTCACTTAATGTGCAGTACTTTTTATATTTCCCCTATATATTGTTCCCATCTTTCTTCTTTATGCTTCCTATTGTTCAAATTGTACATTTTCTTATATCTCTTATATCTCTGACCATGAATTTATTATTTATTGTTTTCTGAGTGTTTCTGCTTTTGCCACCATTTGCTGCTGTAACACTAAATGGGACTAATAAAGGAATATCTCATCTCATTATCCACCACATGTGTGAAAATGAAAATAATCCAAAACAGTGAAATCTGTATTGAGATTATTTGTCTTATATGTTGATGTTAAAATATCCAACATATTAGTTTGTCATTTTTAAACTCCCAGATATTAATATGAACGTTGAATTCAGCACCAGATGGGTTATAATTACTAACAGAATGAACAAAAGTACAAACACAAGTAAATATATTAAACTAGAGATTTGATAAACTGACACAATCAGATGTTCAGAGTGAAATCTCATATATTTAATAATCAGTACAGTTTTTGATCCTCTCCTGTATGAACATCAGCGTCTGTGTTGTCGCGGCTGTCTGAGTGGGTTTATCATCAGTTTACCTTCACTTAATCATCAGTTTACCTTCACTTTATCATCAGTTTGTCATCAGTTTACCTTCACTTAATCATCAGTTTACCTTCACTTTATCATCAGTTTGTCATCAGTTTATCTTCACTTTATCATCAGTTTATCATCAGTTTACCTTCACTTTGTCATCAATTTATCTTCACTTTGTCATCAGTTTGTCATCAGTTTGTCATCAGTTTACCTTCACTTTATAATCAGTTTGTCATCAGTTTACCTTCACTTTGTCATCAATTTATCTTCACTTTGTCATCAGTTTGTCATCAGTTTACCTTCACTTTATAATCAGTTTGTCATCAGTTTACCTTCACTTAATCATCAGTTTACCTTCACTTTATTATCAGTTTGTCATCAGTTTATCTTCACTTTATCATCAGTTTATCATCAGTTTACCTTCACTTTGTCATCAATTTATCTTCACTTTGTCATCAGTTTGTCATCAGTTTATCTTCACTTTATCATCAGTTTATCATCAGTTTATTTTCACTTTATCATCAGTTTGTCATCAATTTATCTTCACTTTATCATCAGTTTGTCATCAGTTTATCTTCACTTTGTCATCAGTTTGTCTTCACTTTGTCATCAGTTTATTTTCACTTTATCTTCACTTTATCATCAGTTTATCTTCACTTTGTCATCACTTTATCATCAGTTTATCATCAGTTTATTTTCACTTTATCATCAGTTTATCATCAGTTTTTTTTCACTTTATCATCAGTTTATCATCAGTTTATCTTCAGTTTATCAGTTTATCATCAGTTTATCTTCAGTTTATCAGTTTATCATCAGTTTATCTTCACTTTGTCATCAGTTTATCATCAGTTTATCTTCACTTTGTCATCAGTTTATCTTTGTTTTATCATCAGTTTATCTTCAGTTTATTTTCAGTTTATCTTAAGTTTATCATCAGTTTATCAGTTTATCTTCAGTCTATCTTCAGTTTATCTTCAGTTTATCCTCAGTCTATCATTGGTTTATCTTCAGTTTATCAGTTTATCTTCAGTCTATCATCAGACTGTGATCGTCCTGATTAATTTTGGTGTCTGTGTTGTTTTCTGTCCTGCACAAACACAAGATGCTGAACAGCTCTGAAGCTTCCTGCCCTCAGGTGGGAGATCGACACAAGTCTGCGTGTTGTTCCAGTCGATGTCTGTCAGCCGAGGACGATAATCCTCCTTTCGCTGCGAGGTCAGCGCTCTCCCACGCCACCACAGCTGCTGCAGCCTCAAATACGCAAACTTTTCTCTTTGTTTGTTCAGCGAGAAGGTTTAAAAGTCGACAGTGCAGGTCTGAAGTGGATCGAGATTCATCAGCAAACCTCAGAAACTTCTTCAGCGTCGTCATGTTAAAAAACACATGAACTGATGGTCCTGATGTTTCAGGTACCTGCACGTCTTTTATTGTCCTTCCTGACTCTGCACATTTACAGTTTTTATCAACGTTCCTGTTAAATGAGCCGATAAATAAAATAGAATCAATCTTTTTGACATTAACGCTTGAACTCTTTTCTAACAACAACACAGCATCTCGGTTCAGTGATGTGACAGAAAAAGGAGCAGAGAGGTCAAAGTGTGCAGATTAAAGTTTTTATGTCCTCCTCTAATTACACTTTACACACATTTGTTCACAGACTCGCAGACTGAACATGGACAGAGATGGTTGGATGATAAAACCACCTCCATCACTTTGTTTGTGGTATTACAGGGAGATTACCAAACTTGAGCAGATTCATTTGACTTTAAAAAAAATTAAATAACTTTTTTTATTAAATGAGGGTTTATTAAGGCGACCAATCAGTCAGACCTTCAGATCTGTCGGGGTGTGATGGGATCCTTTCTGCAGATCTTTGTACAGATTACACAGATTACACTAATCTGACAAATAAAACGAATCAACTGAACGTCCCTGCTTTGGTAACTCGTTAAAGATCAGGTGGTGTTTATTAAAACTGCTTAAAGTGAAACTATTGAAAGACCAAATAAAAATCCTTCAGTTTTACTTTGACTCACACATTTAACATGATGTAACAAACACTTCTGAGTAAAACACAGAACGAAACATTAATGATCGCTGATGAATTATTAGTTTTCCCAAATAATCATTTCACACATTTCATTAGATGTTTCATCACTCAAACAACACAAATACAGCTGCATCTGATTCTGGTGTCATTCTGCCTCTAAAGTCTCTTTTTTAATCATTTCAGGATTTCTTTCCTGTTTCAGTTCAGTCACCTTCTTATTTATATTTCATCTTTATTCACACATGTTAAACTTCCAGGAGAAATATCAAAGATACGAAGAACACAAATAAATCTGGATTATTGTTCATAAGGAGTCTTTATGATGCTTCAGTAACTCTTTGAATGATTTCATGTTTTTAAGGATTTGAAGGTGAGATGAGACAGTGGAGCTGAAAACACTGAATTTTCTCTAAAATAAAGTAAAAATCATTCTGAGCATGATTATATTTACATTTCCTACACGAACACGGCTGGATGGATCAGTTCAGGTACAAAACAAACTACCTTTACAGATGCTTTTTTTCAGGAAACACACCTGTGTGGAGTCTTACCTGTTCGAAGAACTCATCCATGAAGTGGTCCCTGTCGACCTGCACCACCTCCTCATCGTCATCGCTGTCCTTAGCCTGCAGACGGAGAGAGAGAGAGGTGATTTTTATGAGACATGACAAAGTCTGCTCCACCTTTTAAACACAAACTCTGCAGCAGCATGAAGAACATCGTCACGTCTTTCTGAGCTCTTCACAGGTGCAGATATCCTGCAGCAGCTCTCCTCTGGAGACACAAACAACAGCTTCATTTATCTCAGGACTCTTCACGAAGGGTCGCTCAGTCTCAGAAAAACCACTCCGAGTATTTTAACCTCCCTCCTGTCATCACGTGTTTGTCACCTGAGCTGCAGGTTTACAAAATAAAAGTCTCCAGATGAAGCTGAGGAACCAAAAACCATGAACATCCTGACAAGTTAAATTTTATTTGTCTAAAATCGCTCATTTTCTTCAGAGAGCTTCACAGCATGTAAGAACGGCCTCCAAAGACACATCCACGGCCTCGGAAACAACAAACAGATTTCATGTTATTAATATTAATATTAATATTTAATTTCATGTTTTAAAACTTAATGCTGAAAGTGTTTTATCTATATTTTCACCGTGTATGACGGCTGCTGCTTTTAATGATTTGGTGAGTTAAAGAGAGTTTATCTATCAGCAAAATCCTTATAAAAGACAGACGTGTGACATATTTAAACATCTGAGATATTTATAAGAGACAGACAGACGGACGATGGGTGAGGCTGACTGAAACGACCGCTAAGTGAAAGCAAACAGTTTCCAATTACACTGAGAGGATTTCTGTTATTGTTAATAGAGACGTGTGTGTGTGTGTGTGTTGATTGCAGATAATGAAAAGCTCCTCAGTATCGACAGTCTTTAATGTTTCCAGCAGACTGGAGGTGGAGGATGTAAACGATCCTCACAGTCCTCTGAGCCCATCGGATGTTTATTAACTCGCTGCCACCAAAAATGTCGTTAAAAGCACGAAAGGACTGTGAGCAGGTTGATGGACAGAAAGAGAAAGACAGTGAAAGACAGGTGTGTGACAGGTAGAGGGAGGAAATGCAGGTGACAGGTGAGAAAACTGAGCCTCTGATCTGCATTTAAAACTCTGACGGTCACATTCAGCCTGACTCACCTGTGAACGTGCTGAACAAAATATTCAAACACCTTTTTAATAATAAAACAAACACACACCACGAGCTCAGTGAGAAACAGGAAGTCAGATTATTTCCTGCCTGACAACAAACACTGAAGCTTTAAAAACTTTTTACTTTTACTCAGATTAATATAAAATATAATCAACAATCAAATAGTAAATATTATTCTGCATAAAGAGACTTTTGCTTTTGGTTCTTTAGGTAATTTGATGCTGATGGTCTGTGCAGAGGTTGAAGGTCAAACACAGACTAACTGAATATCTTATTTCAGACTTCCTGTCCCTCTTCACATGGAGTCAGATCTGATGTAAAAGCAGAATAACGACTTGTGTTTTGTGTTTGCTCGTCCCCTGATCTGATCTGAGAGCAGCTTGTTTCTCCTCAGCAGGTCACATAAAAGCTAAACAAACATCATAAAGCAGGTTAGCGCCCTCAGATATAAATAGCAGCGTTGAATCAGCCGGTGAAGCTGCAGGAGGAGGTCCAGGCCCATCTGCACTGCTGCCAAGCAGCCAGTGCCCGAGGCATCATGGGAACTGTAGTTCAGCTGCTGCAGTTACACCCAAAGCCTGGCTGGACGCCCTGTAAGGTTTATGGACACTCTGATCTACAGAGACATGAACCAACCCAGGTCAGGCCTGGGGGGTTCTGGGTACTGTAGTGCAGCTGCGTTTTTGTGTTTTTGATCTGAACAAAGTTGATAAAATCAGACGTCACCTGAAACAGTCAAGCTCTGAACTTACACAGCGTCTCTTTTTAAACACGTTAACCATGTGTGTGTAAAACACATCTCAGGCATCGTCTGCTGAAAGTCTTTGTTTGCTCGACGTGTCCAACATGCAGCTGATGGTTGATGACTGCTGAGAGCTTTAAACAATAAACAACGCTCTCCTCATCTTATTGTGTCTTGTCCTCTCAGTGTGGGAGTTTCTCCTCTGCAGCTCTCAGATCAGATCGATACAGACAGAAATAGACATTCAGCCTCACACACACACACACACACAAGTCCTTTAACCGGACGTTAGCATGAAGGATAATTCAGAAATCTCTCTCTCTCTCTCTCTGGGGTGTCTCCACCTGGACCTGCCGTCCCCCCACAGAGACCGAAGACCTGCCAACACACCTGTGTGTGTGTGTGTGTGTGTGTGTGTGGTAATGATGACGTCAGCGAGCTGCATGTTCACAGTCCTGCTGCTCCTCAACACAAACAAACAAACACACACAGACACAAGTTTCTGTGAGTTAGCTTAGCTTTGCACAAAGACTGGAAGCGGGGGGAAACAGCTAGCCTGGCTCAGTTTGTTTGATGGTCTAAGAGGGTTTATCAGAGTCCAGTAAAGGTCTAACGAAGGTCCACCTGCTGTCTGATCAAACCGCCTCTCATGTCCATCAGATCCACCACAGGGATCACATGGGGCCAACGCCAGCATCTAATCTGAGTCTGACTGAAGTCAAAGGGGGTCCAAGAAGAGCCTGATCCACTTCAATCTAGCTGGTTTTAAAAGGATCTTTCTGTTCTAAGAAGGATCTGACAGACTCAGTGTGGTCCAGCTGGATCCATCAGGGTCCAGCAGCCAACTTACAGCATCTTCTGTGGCCTAATGTGGTCTACCAGGGTCTAACAGGGACCTATAAAAGGTCTATCCACAGTCTAACAGAGTCTAATGGGGTCTAACAGGGTCTAACCTAAAGAAGGTCTATCTACAGTCTAACGGGGTCTAACTGTGCCTAGAAGGTCAAAAATGACCTAACAGGGTCTTTCAGGGTGTAAAAGCTTTACAGGTCCAACAGGTTCAGGTCCAACAATCACCTCAGGGTTTTCTCTGGTCTACAAGGTTTAACTGGGTTTATTGAGGGTCCAGATAAGATCCAACAAGATCTAAAAAGCGGCCTGAGACCACAGTGACCCCCCTGAACTTCAGTCTGCCGCTAAGCATCATGGGAAACTCAAACACAGACACAATGGCGGCGAACAGGCCTGCAGGCAGCAGATAAGCTGAGTGACAAAGAGCCATCCACCAATCAGCTGCTACCATCCACACCAAACACACACACACACCGCCTCTGGAGAGAAGCAGGGGCTGATGGGAAATATGTGGCCTGAGCAGAAACGCCTCCCTAAATCCTGTCGGCCATTTTGAGTCTTTTCACAAAAACATGAATTAGTTTCGTCGCGTTGTGACCTTTGAACTCGTTTTACTGAATGTTTGTAAAATTTTCTGTCTCCTGTGAATAAAATATTAACGTGTATTTAAAAATCATCATCTTTCTGTTTGTTTTTCCTGATTTCCCTGCAGCACAAAAACATCACTGAAACTGGGTCGTCTTCACAGCGAGAAGAAAAAAAAACTACGACACAATGATCATTCATCATCAGTGAGCGAGTTTAACGAAGCTGCAGCTGCTTCCTGTCTGCGGTGACCTGCGACCCCTCACCTCTGATTGGCTCCTTATACTGATGATGATGATGGATTATCTGAAGCTGGCGTCAAAGACCAAATAGATAAAATATGTAAATGAAGAAAGAGGCGGGAGGACGCTGCAGTGTGTGTGAAGGCGTCACAGAGCTCCTCCTTGCAGTTTTTCCTCTGGATGTGACAGTGAAGGACCATGTGACCTTCAGGGATCACGCTGATCAGTGAGTTTACTTCACTGCCACTTTAACAGTCGGATTTATCGCTTCTCTCCTCTGAAAACTCCTCAGACTCATGACAGATTCAAATAAAAAGGATTCAACGTCAGGACATTTATGAGACTTCAAACAGCTGCAGACACTAAACTACTTAAGAACTGCAGAGTTCAGGGAGCTCGCTGCCTCCACAGCAGCCAATCAGGGAGCTCTACGGAGAACCTGATGTTTGCTGCCGATCACTGATCAATGAAACATCTCCTTATATTAAACCTCATAAACAGCAGCAGCATTTTAAAGGAAGGTTCTTCTTTTTCACGTTTGATTTAAATGTTTTAACGTCTTTGTGACCTTTCAGAGGAAACAGAACTGCAGCGTAACAATCGACAAAATAAAAGTCTTATTGAATAGAGTACAGGAAGAAACCTTAAAATACAATACTCAACACATTATCATGTAATTATGAGTGTGTCACACGTTTTAGCTTTTACACACACACAGACACACACACACACACACACTCTGCAGTGAGGGGTCAAAGGTCAGGAGCTGATGCACAGAGCTCTGGAGGTAATGGAGGAAGTCTGTTTAATAATTTATCAGGACTGAAGAGTTTCTGCTCCAGAGTGACGAAAACATCTGCTGCTGTTTCAACATCAACCCACAAACCAGGACCAGGACCAGGTCTGATCCAGGTCTACAGTCAAACAGGACTTTACTTTTCAAAGGGCTAAAGGGTTAATTAGTCCTGCTTTCTGATTGGCTGAGGCCGGTGATCAACCTGTGATAACCTGCAGATGACGGGTTTACAGTAAATACAGAACAGAGACGCTCATAAATGTTTAATCGGCTCTGCAGCACACCAAACGTCCGATGTGCTTTTAAAGCTTTTTGTCCCTCCTGTAGTTCCTGTAGCAACAAACCTTTGTGTCAGTTTGATGAGCTCAGACAGTTCAGACTTCCAGGAAATAGCCACATCCAATCACACTGCGTTTCACCTTCACTGAGAGGAAAAGTACAAATATCTCAAAGTGATATAAATAAGAATAATATAAAGAAATATAACAGCAGGAAAAGTAAATAGTTTCTTTTGGAAGTAGTTTATGTGAACTGATCCTTCCGTAAGACGAAGAGCCGCCTCACTTCTTCAGTGGTTTTTCTGCAGATCTGCTTCAGTGTGACGAGGAGGAGGAAGGCTAATATCTGAATACTCTTACATAACAGCAGCGGCTGAGACACTCTTCATCCAAACTGAGGAGGAGGAGGAAGAGGAAGGTCAGTGACAGACAGAGGGAGGCTACTGTGTGTTTGTACCTGCTGTTAACACGTCTGTAATACATCACCCTGTGTGTGTGTGTGTGTGTGTCAGCATGTTTACCTACTGTCAGTGTGTTGCATGTAAATACAGCATCACTTACACACACACACACACACACACACACTCACAGTAAAAACATCCGTCACTGTAAGAGCTTTTCATCCTGACACAAACATGGCCAGCTGAGCTCAGTATTACAACACACACACACACACACACACACGCTTAATTAGAGAGCCGCAGCTGCACTATCTGATGCGTTTTGATTGATTATCTATTATTGATTGTCAATCTGATCAATAAGAGCCATCACCTCTTTAATCATAAATTTTCCGAAAATGCTCAGAAAATAAAGAAAAATATGAATGTAGAAATAAAAATGTTATATATTAATGTTTATAAACACTCACAATAATGTTTAACATTTATTTATTTAGATAAATGTGCTTCATGTTTACAAACACTCATATCCATGTTTATTAGTGTTTATTGGTGTTTAAACGTCTTTAATTTATTTATTTATTTATTGGTGTTTAAACGTCTTTAATTTATTTATTTATTTATTGGTGTTTAAACGTCTTTAATTGTCCTGTTTGTGCTGAAACTTTATTTATAATGACAAAAAATTCTATTACTGAAATTAAAGACTGAAGATTATAATCTTCAGTTTTTGTTTGACATGTGATCAATATGATCAGCAGTTTGAATTTTTAATTATTACTGATCACATCAGAAGTTTGTTTTGATTATCAGTATTTTAACTGTGTGTTTCATTAATTTCTCGAGCAGCATGATGGAAACGAGGTCAGGAGGCCAAAGGAGGAGAGAGACGACAAAGACACGTACAAATCACTGTGAATGATTAAATGTGATTAAATGAAGGGAGCTGCTGTGTTTCCTCTTTAAAAGCAGTTAATGTCCTTCTGTCTCTGAGTGACGTGCTAATAAAGCTTTTTGTATTGAAATTACAGATGTGAGAACACATATGTGTACATGAGAGTGTGTTTATGAGCAAATTAATCTGATTAATGTGACCGAGTGAACAACGACAGCCTGCAGGGAGAGAGAGGGAGGGAGAGAGGGAGAGGAGGGAAATGGAGATGAAGATGAGAAAGGAGAGAGGGTGGATGAGATGGAGGGGAGGAAGAGGAGGAGAAGATGGAGGAGAGGGGGGGATGGGTGATGACAGAGATGGAGAGAGACGGGGGAGCGGGCGAGCGAGCAGTACTTACAGGATGGGGGAGGGGAGAGAGAGGGAGAGCTTCTGTACTGTAAAAACACACATTTAATAAATAAGATGTTTGATTTATTTATATTTATTTATTAAGTTTAGATTTTCACAGTTTGTCTTCTTTTGTTTCTTTATTTTCTTCACATGATATCGTTCTTATTTTCTTATGTTTGTCTTCTTTTCTCTGATTATTTGATTCATTTTTCTATCAGAAATTAAATCAACACATCTGATTCAAATATTTAATCATTCACAGCCACATTTACAGATTAAAAGTGATTATTATAATTATTCTGATGATGATGAGCAGAGTGATGTTCGCTCTGTGTTAAAGAGGTTCAACTGAATTTACATGTGTGTGTTTTACAGTGTGCTGAGGCTGCGGGGCAGGTTCAATCTGTCTCTTTACCACCTCCACCCAAATCTCATCACATGAACAGGTCACTGCTCCAACATCCACCTTTTCCTCTCTCCTTAACTTCACTTCACTCCTTCATATTTTTACACATTTATTTCCAGTCACACCTTCATTTTATCACCTCAGCAGTTTATTTATATCTGCATCCTATTTTATATTTTGATCACTTATTTCAGTGTCATATTTTATTTAAAAACTATGTTCTGTTCCTGTATCTTAAATTTTTACTCGTGTGATTTTATTTCTTCATATTTTTTAACGTTGTTCATCTGTGACTCTTCACGTGATGAATAAAAATCTTGAATCTTGAATTTTCATCTCATTTCATCCTTTCATCATTTCAGCGTTTCGTGTCCTTTTCGTTTCTTCAGATTATTTCCTGTCTCATTTCTTTCTTGTTGGTTTGTTGTAGGATGAATAAAGTAATCTGTTATTTTCATCTCTCTCTCTCTGATGTCACGCAGACTTAAATCAGGACGTTGACCTCAGGTGTCAGAGTGTGTTTCTGATGCCAGCAGAGTGTGTGTGTGTGTTTTTGCATGCATGGATACACACTGTGTCTGTGTGTGTTTTCACCATGCCAGCAGCGAGCCGTGTTACCCACAATCCACTGAGATCTCTGGCTCTACCCAGAGTCCATCTGTGCTCTTTGTGACCGCTCGCTCACACACAGAATAATCACTTTTATCAGTCGAAGCTTTAATCAGATAAATGTGTCACTTATTTTCTAAAATTACAAACAAAACAAAATTTACTTTCCATTTTTCAGCAGCGTTTTTCGCTTTTGTATTTTTTTGCTCGTATAAAAAAATGTGACACAGTTTCACAGACGCTCAGATGTCAGAGCCTCTTATGAGCACATGAATGCATCACAAGTCAGAGACAGGAGTGTGTGAGTGTGTGCACATGTGTGTGCGTTAAACGTGTTAAATCACATCACCCGTTCAACATTTAACCTGATTTATTTTGTTAACGTGAAGATTTATCTTTGACAAATTAATTCAGAGTTTATTTTGAAACGCTCCAGTTTAGGGCTGCAGATAAAGATGAATTCATTATTTTCTTGATTAATGACTTTATCTAAAAAATAAACGTCTTACAACACAGAAAACGTCTTTAAAGGTTTTGTTTTGTCTGACCATCAGATTCAGAAAAGCATCAAATCGTCACATCAGGGAGTCTGAAGCAGCAGATTTCTGATATTTTTGGTTAAAACTGACTGAAAAATTACTAAAATGTTCTCTAGTTTAACTATTTATTCATTTTTCACTTTATTATCACTTTATTATCTGTCTTTTTTTCTGTGGTTAGAAAATGTTAAAAATACAAATATAATTCAAATAAAAGCATCTAAAGTTGATTTTTATCTGTTTTGATTGATTTGACACACTTTGATGAGCTGATAAGCTTTAAAATTAAAGAAGCTTTAAAAACAATAATTCATGATTTAACATTTGTACTGTTGCAGGAAAATCTTTGATTCAAACTGTCCGTCTCAAGTTAAAACGCTTCGATTAAACCTGCGTCCTGACCAGGTGTTCAAACTGAACTCAGAGACAGACAGACAGACGAGCCTGAACAAAAGACGAGTGACATCAAACCATACTGACACACACACACACACACTCAGTCTGTCGTCTTTCTTTATTTCTTTGCGTCTCTATAAATAAACGGTCAGACTGCCGTCGAATTGTTGTTCTCTGCTGAGGAGACGCCAGAGGGACAAATGGAGGAAATAAAGAGACGAGGACAGAAAGAAAGAAAGAAAGAAAGAAAGAAAGAAAGAAAGAAAGAAAGAAAGAAAGAAAGAAAGATGGAGGAGGCTTTTATGGGGGCTGGTAATGGACAGAAAGGGGGGAGGACAGAGGATTAAAATCTTTGACAGGACAGATGAGGTGAAAAGGATGATGGGAAGAGGAGAGGAGGCTGAGACTGATTTTTAGAGGAGGAGGAAGCTGAAGGGAGGTGAAAAAGGAGAAAAGGAGCAGCTGATGTATTAAAAAGAAGATTTGTTCAAAGATGGCTGCCCTGTTCGTTCCTCACAGTTTGACTCACTGAGCATGCTCAAAAGAGTCACATGACCCTCCACATGTTTTTGTGATGATGACGAGTCATTAGTGTGTGTTTTACAGAAACAGTGTGAGAAAAAGTGCTTTTTAAAATAAAAAATTCTTATCAGTGTGAATAAAACCCCGAACCAGGTGATCATGTGACCAGTGCAGGTAAACGTCAAACACCTGATGTGTTTGAAACAGAAACTGTTGGGCTTGTGAACCTTACAAGGTTTTCATCCGACAGAAGCCGTGTGTTGGTATGAGGACACACACACACACACACTCTCAGGCCGCCTGCCAGCCGCCTCCCGACTAAAAGAAGAAGGTTATCTATTGATTCCATGACTCATTGCATCCTGGGAAAACAGTTAGATTACCCAGAGTGCCTCAGTGCTCCACGGTGGGGGGAGGGGGGTATTTTCTCCTCTAACAATCTTTTCTTGTTCAGGTCGTCTGTTTCTGTTGATCAAAGTGAATCATCAGGATTTAAGAAAGATGTGTGGACGGATCATTTGTCGTTTTTAAACATGAGATTATAAAAATGGCGCCTGTCGACCTCAAACTGAGACATGTTGGGCTGAATTCAGTAAATTTAAATGAATCAGCTGCGATCAATATATATATAATATAACAAATCAGTGTTAATGTGAAGAGCTGGATCTTCTTATTGGACTGAATTATATTAAACAGTGTGGATAATTTAAATTTAAGGACATTGTGACATCTTTTAAAATCACTGCTGGAGAAATAAATCACTTTAATGATCCTGGTTTAGTTCCCTGTTTGGTTTGTGTAAACTGTGACAGAGTTTGTCTCCGTGTGAACGTCGGAGGTTTTATCCTCCGTTTCTCCGCTCGGTCAGCGGCTGTAAATCTGCAGCTTTGAAAAGAGAAAAATGAGCCAAACTGAAGCTGAACGGTCAGAAACAACCAGAAACATTCAGCGAATCAGAGCGAGTGTTTCCTAAAACATCTGTTCACTTCCACCAGCAGCACATCTGACGGGGCTTCAATAAAGTATTGATCAGCCATTGATGAATCAAACCAATAAGCATCACAGCTGCGCTACACAATCAGGGCTTCTCCACCGAGTATTGATTGTTGAACGTGGTTAAATCTGATTTATTTAAAGCCTGCAAACCTGCTTCAGTACTTCACTTGGGATTTTTTCACATTTTGTGTTTTGTGTAAGAATACAATATAAAAAGTCCAGTTTTACACAAAAACCTCCACAATCTGAGGAGCTCCTTTTTTCTTTTTTTCATTTATACACACATTTCTCCAAATGAGTTCATTTACATTTAATTTAAGACTTGATAGTTTTCTTTTTTCCTAAAATTCATGAGTGTCATGATAAAGCAACTCCACATTAATACACTATTCAAGGCTTTACACCCCCTTAGTCCAAAAGGATTTTCCATATTGTATATTATCTTTAGTTATATATTTGATTTAGTTGTATTATTCATTATGTCTATATTATTATTATTGTTATTACTAGTTAGTCCAATATTTTATTTTATTACTTAAGTTTGTCCTTTATTTTAGTTCTGTCTATTTTTCTTTTTGTGGATTTTCCTCATAAATATTGCTGAGCGTTGTTTAAAGGAATCAGAGACGACTCCGTGTGATTGCAGGTGATGATAAAATCTTGAATGGTAAAGTGATCTGAGCTGACCTCCCACCAAAAAACAAACCTTAAACCTTCATTAAACACACAGTTTGAAACGTCTGTTTTAAAAATCTGCAGTGAAAAGCAAAGAGCTAATTAAGAAGCTGTCAGTTTATTGACTAACGGGAGAAAGAAACACTGAACATAGATAGAACATAGACATACACAGATATATCGATGTGTATAAATTATCAGACTGATCAGTTACATCAATCAGTAAAATCCGTTAATAAATCAGTTAAAGGTGAAGAAAAAATGAGAAAGAAATATTTAAACTCAGACAGGACGACGTTAAAAAGAGACGCTGCAGGTCAGAAAGTGAAGGTAAATAAACATGTTGGCCTGATGGTGGCGCTACAAATCTCAGAGGATCAATAAAGTTTATCCTGAGTGGAACAAAAGTGGAGGTTTGACTACGAATGTGAACAAACTTCGTGGTGATCCATATTTTTCTTCATATTTCACACGTAAAGATCAGAAAA
Organism: Scortum barcoo; assembly: GCA_023238725.1. NCBI lineage: Eukaryota > Metazoa > Chordata > Actinopteri > Centrarchiformes > Terapontidae > Scortum > Scortum barcoo. Next base: position 765,217 of record CM041547.1, read on the forward strand.
CTTCACTCTGAACAATCAAATCTGATCAACCAAACCGACTAAAGTGACTCCTCTTCATCACTTGCCGTCGTCACGCCCCGACGCTGCTCAGCTCAGATGATGAAGATAAACGACTCACTTCCTGCCTGCGTGTTCGCCTCACCTCTCTCTCTCTAACTGGGTCACCTGATTTCCACTCCATTAACTCATTCATCCTGCGCTCCTCTTCGCTCCTCTTCACTCCTTCATCTCCGCGGCCTCCATCTCTCTGAACCTGAACGCTTCGATTTTAAAAGGAGGTTTATTTTATCATCATGTTTCCTGCTGTAAACATGCATGTTCACATTTTAATAACTTACATTAAAATATAAACGTTAATAAATGTTTAAAGTCTCATTGACCTCCTAAAAGCTGCATTAGAAAACGTAGATGCTTTTAATCTGTGAGAAGCTTTTTAATCTGTGCTGTAATAACGATGCTGCTGCAGGTTTCCTTCAGTGATTACTCACATCATTAAAATCATGTTTGTGTTTGTGTTTTTCAGAGAAAAGACTCTCACAGACAGTCTTTGAAGCGACCTCGCCGTCAGTCGTCGTTCCTTCACTTTCTCCAGCTGTCGGCTCAGATCTGACATCAGGCCGAAGGATCTGGTTTCTCTGCAGCGATCAGATTAAAGCAGACAAACTGAGCCGAAGGTGGGTCCACTTAAACTCAGATCACATTAAATCCCTCAGAGCAGAGCGGAGGACTTTGTTCAGGTGACTTCACCTTTGACGTTTGACATCACCAGATAAGAGATTAACGCCAAAAAAGCACCGCCTACTGATCGATCAGCTCTATTGGAAAGAGGAAACTTCAGTGACCTCACCATTCGATTATCGATCGATCGTCTCAGTTTCAGATTTCTCTCCATGCTTTATTTTTCTCCATCAGTACAAACGAGTGTGTCCAAACATCGTCTTTTAAAAAAGCCGCGGTGGTTTGATTTCTTTTGTCTCTTGCAGCTGCTCTGACATCTTGTCGCGGTTTTAAAATGGAAACACGGCGACACGTTCTACGTAGCAGCAGCACCAAACTCCAGAAAACTGATCTGATAATCGATTATAGACTTTACTGATCGATGAAGGACTCAATCAACAAAACATGGAGATGCATTGTAGGATCAGTTATTTCCTCCATCACTAACTGAAGTGTTTAAATGTAGAATAAATGTAAATTTAGAGTCTCATTATCAGTGGAAATGAACGTTATTAGAACCAAACGTCCTTCAGGATCAATTTACGGCGTTCATGAAACATTTAACTGTCCTGGTTCCACTTCCTGTTCCCCAGAGAGAGTGAACATGTTACGAGTGTGTGTGTGTGTGTGTGTGTGTTTTCTGGCTGCAGGTGATCGTGACCCAAATCTGGTTCCTCATCTCTCACATATGTAACACAGACCTGATTTTTGTGTGTGAACAGTGAAAATCGTCTCTTCCGGAGGCGTCTGAGTGGTGCAGAGTGACCTCACTAACCAACAGTGACACACCCTCATTTTCAGCCAATAACAGAGCTGTGGGCGGAGCTACCAACATTTAATTATGATGATCAGTTATAAACGATCGATTTTTATCCTGATGATTCGAATCAAAAATATCAGATCAACGCTCAGGAAAAAGTCCAAATCTCAAGTTCAAGACTAATTCATATCTGCTACATATCCATATTCACCTGTGCAATAACACCTCACCACTGCACATCTAACTGGGTGAGGCTGTGTATATAAATACTGTTTCTTTCTTTTTCTGTTGTTCTGTTATTATTATTATTCACTATTTGTTGTACATACTGTTTTTTGTGTCTTTGTGTGTTTTTTTGTCTATTATTTAATGTCTCTTTTACTTTGTTTTGAGCTGCTGTAACAGTGGAATTTCCCCACCATGTGGGATCAATAAAAGATCTTATTTTATCTTAAGGCGAGTCCTGCTGATTCACTCATTAAAGAAAAGTTTAAGTAAGTCAGGATGTTTAAAGTCCAGGTCAGATATCAAGTAACGATTCAAACAAAGTCCAAATAATTCAAACAGGTTTGTGTCGAGTCTCGAGACAAAACCAAGATGAGTCACCTGAAACAGTCAAAATCACAGATGATTCATCAATAAAACGTCTCTTCCTGTCTGATCAGGACTGCAGAGGCTCTGCACGCCGCTCGGCTTCCTGTCGGGCTTCAGGATCTATTTAAAGAACGGAGGCGCTCCGGCTGAGGGAGGAGAGGCCGTCCAACCCTTTATTACATTTATTTCACTCAATTCAACACTTTGATTGTTTACACTGAAGAAAACGCTCAGCTCCTCGCTCTAAAACTTTATTTACAACAAGTCACAAAGGCGGGTTTAAATATCCAACGGGAAAAAAACTCTACTGCGTTCAAAACGTCACTGAAGTCAAACATGTGACGTGTTCGGCATTTTAAACTCAAACTAAAGACAAACCGCTGAAAAACACATCGTCATCACTCAAGGTCAGTTAGAGCCTGTTAGTCCTGAGCTGCTTTATTCAGGTGGGAAAATAAAACGCCGTGACTTAGAGGACGACGAGCTCACACCTGTCAGGCCTGTGACATAAGCATGACATCAGCATGACATCAGCGTGCCATCTGCACCCGCACAGAAACAGAGACGAGGAAGAAGCCGGTCTGTAGTCAACAAAACCGGAAAAAAAAAAAAAAAACTAGATTAATAACTTAATAACTTTCCAGCCACTGATTGATTCGATCGATTAGAAGGAGCTGCACTCTGATTGGCTGAACAATGAATTAATATTCAGCTGCTGAATTAATAACATGAATCATCCTCAGAGGTTCAGATGGTGAGAGGAGGAGGTCTGCTGCTGTTACGAGGCCGCTCGCTGAGCTGTGGAGGGGTGTATCTATAATACACGAGGACACACACACACACACACTCATAAAACACACACATGAGAGGGCAGGGACGATTTCAGGGCCATTAAATGGTGACGCTGCCATAAATCACATGACCAGCCTCCTACTGACCAATCTGCCCCCACCACACACACACACACACACACACTGGATTGCCTTCAGTCAGCAGATCCTGTGTGTTCAATATTACGTAGGAGGAGGGTGTGTTCGCTCTCATACTTCCACCTTTGTGAAGACCAGTTTTGAGGACGTTTTTATTTAAATTGAGGATATTCATACAAAGAAAAGCCACGTTTTAGATATAAAATGTTAAAAATGTTCGTAAAAGCAAAGTAATTGATGAGTAACTTCATTTATCGAGTGTGTTTCAAGAGCCGCTCATCACAAAGGAAATAAGACAACGTCTTTAAGCATAAAAGAAATAAATGAAAATAAAAGTGTGATTGGTTTTGAGCTGCTGTGACATTTAGTCATTTATAGAAAGTGAGAATGTATTTTAAAAGTGAGCCATCATGAAAAGCTCCTGATGAACAGTGAGGAAACTTTTGGAAAGTAAAGGAAGGAATTTAAGGACAAAGACGTGTTGGAAACACAGATTTCTACTTTTTAATTCACTTTTTTGGGGGGAAAAATGAAAGTGAAAGTAACATATTTCTGCTCTGTTTAAGTAACTGTTAATATTTTACACTTTGTTTAGTGTTTCTGTGCGTTGTTGTACAGACTGTAAAACCTTTTTAGAGAGGATGTAAAAACCTGTTTGTCTCGAGTTGTCGTGTCATTGAAAGATGCTCAACAGCTTTAAAGATTTTCCTCGGTTTTTAAACCAGAATTAGTTTAAAGTTACAGACTCCAGACTCTTACGATTAAAACTCTCTGAGGTACAAACAATGTGCGTTTGTGTGTGTGGACTAATAGGAGGAAATGGATAATCTAATCCCGCCACAATCAAATCGAAATCAACTGTTTCTCAGAGTGAAAAACCATCGACCAGAAAAAAGACAAAGATATAAAGAATATAAAACAACAGGCCAGAGACCAGCAGGGATTAATGATGAGGAGCAGAGATTAACAGAGACTAACAGAAATTAACAGACTAACAGACTAACGCAGATTAACAGACTAACAGAGACTAACAGACTAACAGATTAACAGAGACTAACAGACTAACAGAGACTAACAGATTATCACAGATTAACAGACTAACAGAGACTAACAGACTAACAGATTAACAGAGACTAACAGACTAACAGAGACTAACAGATTATCACAGATTAACAGACTAACAGAGACTAACAGATTAACACAGATTAACAAACTAACAGACTAACAGAGACTAACAGATTAACACAGATTAACAGACTAACAGAGACTAACAGACTAATAGAGACTAACAGACTAACAGATTAACAGAGACTAACAGACTAACAGAGACTGACAGATTATCACAGATTAACAGACTAACAGAGATTAACAGACTAACAGACTAACAGAGACTAACAGATTAACACAGATTAACAGACTAACAGAGACTAACAGAGACGAACAGAGACTAACAGATTAACACAGATTAACACAGATTAACACAGATTAACACAGATTAACAGAGACTAACAGATTAACAGAGAGCAGTGCAGATTAACAGAATAATAAAGGACAGTAGAGAATATGTGAGCAGTGAAAGTGACCTCCTGTGTGCCAGCAGCGATGGTGAGTTTGTCCTTGACTTGGCTGAAGGATGGCCACAGGCACACACACACACACACACACACACACACTCTACAGACCTTCAAACTGATGAGCTAGCTATCATTAGCATCTGGAGCCTGTAGCCAGAAACGTCTTTTCGGAGCGAGCAGCAGTGTTCATGAACGAGATTTAACACAGAGTCTGCAGGAGGAGAGACGCACTGTGAGCCAACACCTGAACAGGTGATTTCACCATCAATGATCAATGATCAGTGGGCGGAGTCTCAATGACAAAAGGCTGAAATGTTTCCGATTAGTTCAGCTCAAATCAGTTTTTTTATAAATCCAGATTGAATCCTTATTTTTGTAAAAGATGAAGTGTGATCAGATCCAGACCACATTTGTTGGTTTGAGACTCTGATCAGATTTTTCAGTCCGGACGTCCGACGTCAGACTGATGGACGATCGTCGGGGCGGCTCTCAGAGTCGGTGCTGATGCTGGCAGAGATGATGGATCTCTTCCACATTTGAAAAGCTTCGTCACCGGCCTGCGTCGTTACCACGGCAATGCACGCAGACGTGTCACTGATGTCACACAAATCAAACCTGATCACTTCAGATCGGTCTGAAAGATCTGATCTGAGGAACAAATCTGACTCAGCTGCAGTGTGAACAAAACCTGGTCAATCACACTGCACGAAATACAGCCCAAAACCAAAATATAAGAGATATATGAGAATATGAACATTTTGTATCCGTTTCTGAAGATTGGACATAAAGAAATCATCTCCTGTTCACGTAGATTAATGTGGTGGTGAAATAAAACGTATCTCTGCAGGACTACGGTGCTGAAATGACTCTTTTTAAGATGATAAAACTGTAAACAACACTGCAACAGATCAAGATGCTCGAGAAATATTAAAAATACAGGAGCATGGTCGCTAACGGCTAACAGAGGCTAACAGGCTAACACGTCAGTTAATCTCCCTCTTTTATGTACTGATATCTGCTCATCGGTTTCAGGATTTTTATGTTTGAATTGCTTTTACGATCAAAGAGACGTGTGACAGACGACCAGTGAGTAAAGTTCATCAAATCTTTGTTTAAAACACAACGATGCTCCCGACATTTAATCGCTGCATTTTCTTAACAGCCGAGGCAGCTGAGTAAAACTTTAATTTGAAAGTGTCAGACAGCAGGAAGTGTCAGACTGCTGGCATCAAGGTGCCCTTGAGCAAGTCACTACAGAGCGAGACGAGACGGCAGCAGCAGGCCGTCTGTCTGCAGCAGGTGTGTGTGTGTTCGCTGGGTAAATAAAGTCAAACAAACACTAAAGCAAACACACACCCACCCACCTGGTGCCTCCAGGAGGACAAAACAAACCACCCCGACCATCAGGCTCTGAACTCTCTCTGCAGCTGATCTGATCAATAAGTTCAGATCAGATTATTGATTTTATCAGACTTTATCTCAAAACAACAATTTGGCTGTAAAAGGATCCTGAAGACTTTGAAAGTGTTTTAAAATATTGATGGTTTGACTTAACTGATGGACAGAAGCAGGTCTCTGCTCAGTGATTCATTACAAACACTGAATATAAATCACATGTTTGTAATATTTAGATGTTTTTATTGGAACTGAATTAGTATTTTCTGATCACAGCAGGAACTCGAGTCTCTGCAGTTTATTAAAATACATCTTTGTTAAGTTTAAATAAAGATTCAAACCTGTGAAATGAACTGGGCCGGTCTATTTCCTGAAATAAAGGTTCTCACACTGAAACCACATCATCTCTCTGATCAGCAGCTAATCATTATTTCCATCACTGATTAATCTGCAGGTTGTTTCTATGATTCATTGATCTTATAAAAAAAAGCTTCACAAAGTTTCTTGCTGCTGGTCGTAGTTAAACCAGGCGGCTGTGGAGGAAATAATCGACTTGGTGATTCCTCACCGATCAGTAAAGTCTATAATCGATTATCAGATCAGTTTTCTGGAGTTTGGTGCTGCTGCTACGTAGAACGTGTCGCCGTGTTTCCATTTTAAAACCACGACAAGATGTCAGAGCAGCTGCAAGAGACAAAAGAAATCAAACCACCGCTGCACGCACTTTTTTAAAAGACGATGTTTGGACACACTTTGTTTGTACTGATGGAGAAAAATAAAGCATGGAGAGAAATCTGAAACTGAGATGATCGAGGATCGATTGATAATCGAATCGTGATCCTCTGAATGAGACCAGGCTGCTAAGCCGGCTCAAAGCCTCCGGAGGTCACATGATGCCTCACACTCTGCGTTGTGATTGGCTACAAGCCGCTGCCCAAAGGTCAACACCCACAAATGTCCCGAACAGCTAAATAATAAATAAAGACGGCGGCTCCAGTGGGCCGTTTACTGATCGTTAATCAAATGAGCTGACTGATCCTCACTGTGATGGCGCCCTCTCCAGGAGACAGGAAGTAACAACAGTGTAGTGACGCAACGTCAACGAGCAAAACCTCCGACTAAAAAAACAAAAACAAATGTCAAACCTGAATAAAACTGACGATGGATCAGCGTATCGATTATTAGTCCCACACACACACACCCTCGCCTTATGAACAGGACTAATTTCATTTTACACTGAAGTCGTATTTTATCATTATTAAATTTCAAAGCTTCCAAAAGGTGCAAAATTTGTGGTCACTCTACGAACATGTGACCTCGCTGTGAACCATGTGTGTGTAAATACTACATATAACATACAGAATATATCCTGTAATATACATTAAACGGTGTGTGTAATAATATGAACACTTCCTGTCACAGTCTCTTTAAAGCAGCTGTAGCAGGTTACGATCGATGATTAATGTCAAACTGCAAACACGACGTTTACGACGGCGTCAGGTGAACGTGGATCATCAGAGGGAGGCAGAAGAAAAACAGGAAGTAAACACGCGGTCGAGTGTTTGGCTACAACCTGCCTACAGGTGTGTGCATCTGTAGGAACCTTCATCATCGGTCTGATCACGCTGCTCTCACGTCATCTCATGTTATCTGCCCTTATTGACAGCATGTTGGTTACAGGAAAAATTATCAACAACCATCAAGACTTTCAAAATAAAAGTAAAATCTTTTATCTTTTGTTTCGTCACACCGCTCGTGTCTAAACTGTAAGTGTGTCATTTATACTGTGTGTGAACTAAAGCTGTGACGATAACGTAATCCAACATCTCAATCCCCTGGCAACACAGAGAGAAAGCTCACTTTTATTTTGTATTTCTATAAAAAACAACGCTTAAAATCAGACTTGCAGTAGTATTGGTTGTATGTGTGCCACCAACCAAACTCTGTGCAAAAGAATAACTTTAAATCTCTTCACACATTATGATATAAATCTCATTCTGCTGGTGGAGGAGAAACTTAAATTATTTTTCACTTCAAAATCTGAATCTGAGGAACCATAACTGAATTAGAGCCGCTTCCAAACACACCGAGTGAGTTTATGATCAGTTCCTCCATAAATACTGTTGTAGTTTTGGTGTATTTTTATAGACGCTGTATTGGAGAGGTGACGGGAGATGAAATATTCAGGCTCTGACGGTCAGCGTCTCTCTGTGTTTAAACAAACAGCTGGACGACCTGCTGCAGAGGACCACGGCGCTCTGACATGACGAAGCACTTCCTGCTGCAGGAGGAACAAGGATGCACCGTTTCTTTACGTCCTCGGTGACGATCAGGACGACGCAAAACCTGTTCTTACTGCAAAATGAGGAATATTTCTCAAAATTTTCATTTCACTTTGCTTTACCAGAAAGAATCACAAGAGTTTGAGATTTCTGATTCTGAAGCTGATTTCTGATGAAGCTGAGTGACGTTTCACACACTTTTAGTAATGATGATGAGAGAAGATGACTGTGGAGTCTGCAGGTTTACTGAAGTCTTCCTGCCTCCTTCATTCACATTCACACACTCACAGCGTTCGTTCAGACTCGTGTGGAGTCGGAGCTGCTCGGAGGTGAAGCAGCAGAGAGAAGGAGGAGGAGGAGGAGGAGTAGAGCAGCCAGCGTCACTGTGATGTGGACGATTACATAAAAATATAATTATTACTACCGGGCTGCTGCTGCATGATACAGCAGCATCTGTTACCGGCAGGATTACGTGAGCCGGATTTGACTCCACTGATCGTCCAACATGGCTGACAGGATTCAAAAAGAGCAGAAAATATTTAAAAAGAAGCCGAGCGGAGGAAGAAGGAGACGACAGGTTTCCTCTGTGTCTGATTCACAGACAGACAGAAGACGAGTGAAAGAGTCTGCAGCAGACAGAGGAGGGAGGGATGAGGTGTGGAAATAAAGGAGGGAAATAAAGAAGAAAAAAGGAGTCAGCAAAGATGGAAATGATGGTGGACGGATGGAGGGAAGACGGGAAGCTGTGACAGGTGGAGGGATGGAGAGATGAGAGGTGGAAGAGATAGAGGATGGAAGGAAGCTGGAATAAGAGACAGAAGAGAGAAATGAAAGGAGGAGATAGCTGAAGATAGAGGAGTGTATGAAGAAAGGATGGTGAAGAGATGGAGGAAGAACAAGAAGAGCTGATGGATGGAGGGAAGCTGGAATCAGAAACGAGGAGAGGAAAAGGAAACAGACGACAGGTGATGGCAGGAAGATGGAGAGAAGAAAAAAGGATGGAAAGTTAAGACTGAGGAGTGGGAGAAGAAAAGAGGGATGGATGATGGATGGAGAAGAGCTGGAGATAATGTTCATGTGAGGAAGGTTACGGCCTCCTCATCCTCCTCTTTCACTCGTTCATCAACGTTTATTCATGAAGTTTCTGCCTCCAACTTCACTCCTTTTTTTAGTTTTTAATTCTGTTTCTAAAAAGAGGAGGATGAACACTGAGTGAAGGAAGGAGAGAAAATCTGAGAGAAGGAAGAGATGGATGGATGGATGGATGAGGATGTAGTAGTGACAGGATAATGGAGGGATGCAATGAAAATAAAGAAAAATCAAATAAGAGATGAGCGTGGATGGGAGGATGTGAGAAGGAGTGATGATGGAGGGATGAAAAGGAGGGATGAAAGATTGGAGGAAGAAAAAGTTGGAAACAAGATGAGATGAAGGGATGAAAGGATGGAGGAGGAGGAGGAAAAAGAAGAGATGAGAGAATAAGTGATGGAGGGAGGAAGAAGATGAAAGAAGAAAAGAAGGGATGCAGTAAAGGCCGAATAAAAGAAGGAGAAGTAAAGATGGAGGGATGGACGGCAGTGCGGTAAACTCCAGGCGGTGCTGAGCCTGTCACTAATGCAAATTACGTCACACACACACACATACACACACACACCATTCAGCTGCTGAGTTATTGATCAGATACTATTGATCCGGCTCTGATCAATACTGACCCTCCAAATATATCTGTAACAGGGAGAAATGGAGCTGAAGAAAATCCAATAAAATGGAAATGAATTCATAAAAATATCAAATAAATCAATAAAATGGAAACAGACAGAAAGATGGATGGATGAATGAATGAATGAATGGATGGATGAGAGATGGAGGGGTGAATGGATGGATGGATGGATGAGAGATGGATGGATGATTGGATGAGAGATGGATGGATGAATGGATGGATGGATGGATGGATGGATGATGGATGGATGGATGGATGGATGATGGATGGATGGATGGATGGATGGATGGATGGATGGATGGATGGATGGATGGATGATGGATGGATGGATGGATGGATGGATGGATGATGATGGATGGATGGATGGATGGATGGATGGATGGATGGATGAGATGGAGGGATGGATGAGAGATGGATGGATGGATGGATGAATGGACGGATGAGAGATGGATGGATGGATGGATGGATGATGGATGGATGATGAGATGGATGGATGGATGGATGAGCGTTTGAGGTGTTGGATGAGCTCAGTTGTCTGTCTGACGCGAACCCGGTTGAACCCGGTGGTGGCGGCGGGAGGCGCGTGGAGCTGCTGCAGAGTTTGAGCAGGTGCCGCGCCGCATACCGCACGCGGTAACAGCTCCGGTCTCACCCGGCGCAGCGGCTCAGGTGAGAAAATGGGTGAGGCTTTGGTACAATGAGGGACCCCCCCACCCCCCATGTCTCCCCCTCCTCCTCCACTATCAGCAGAAACACGCGGAAAAGGAGCAGAAAAACCGCGTCCTCCGCCTGCACCCCTGATCATCCATCCATCCATCCCCCCACCCCCCGAGCAGGGACTGATGCCCCCACATTCACGCGACCCTCCATCAGGGAGGAGCGCGCGCTGGCTGCAGGATGCGGCCTCGAAAAAAAAAAAATCACTGCATTTTGTTTCTCGGATCATTTCAGCCTCTCTCTCTCTCCTTCTCTCTCTCTCCTCTCTCCTCTCCTCCTCTCCTCTCTCTCTCTCTCTCTCTCTCCTCTCCTCTCTCCTCCTCTCTCTCTCTCTCCTCCTCTCTCTCTCTCTCTCTCCTCTCTCTCCTCTCCTCTCTCTCTCCTCTCTCTCTCTCCTCTCTCTCTCTCTCCTCTCTCCTCTCTCTCTCCTCTCTCCTCTCCTCTCTCTCTCTCCTCTCTCTCTCTCTCTCTCTCTCTCTCTCTCCTCTCTCCTCCTCTCCCTCTCCCTCTCTCTCTCCTCTCTCCTCCCTCTCCTCTCTCCTCTCCTCTCTCCTCCTCTCCCTCTCCTCTCCTCCTCTCCCTCTCCCTCTCTCCTCTCCTCTCCTCTCCTCTCTCCTCTCTCCTCCTCTCTCTCCTCCTCCTCCTCACGCACACGCTCCCCCTCCACATTAGGATGGATGGAGCGTTTCTCTTTTCCCCATCATGCATGCAGCGCTGCAGGAGCTCGGCCTCTGCGTCTCAAAGCCGCCGCTCCTCTGAGGCGGAGCGGAGCAGGTGGAGCAGTCCGGGCTGTAACCATGTGACCTCCAGCCGGGGCTCCAGGCCCCCCCTCGGCAGACCCAGCGCCCCCCCACCCTGAGAGCAAAATCAATGAGCGGCTGCGGCTCCTCGCTCAGTTTTCACCGTGAGGAGCCGCAGCGCAGCCTCCAGACCTCCGCACCCCCCCGCAGACCCGCACTGACGGGGGGGTCCGCGGGTTGCATCGCCTCCTCCTCTGCGCTCCGCGCGGATGCAGCGGAGAGGCCGCGGAGCTGCAGGAGGAGGAGGAGGAAGATGGAGGCCGCACGCTGCAAAGAAAGAGGAAAATTGTCGCTTACGCTTCGCAGTTCCGCCGTACGGTCCTTCATGGTGTCGCCGCGCCGAGCTGGCTGCTAGAAAACGGAGAATCGGCCCTGGTCCGGGAGGGGAGGGGGGGAGGTGTCCAACACCGCGTCCTTCGTCGTTTTGCGCTCCGAGATTCCCACAAAGATGCTCCCCGTGCGCGTCCTCCTCCTCGGTCCGAGCGGAGTCAGGGATGGAGGGAGGATCGGTGACGCGTCTCCGCCTTCTGCTGCTTCGGACGGATGTTTCCGACCCGCACGCCTCCTCCTCTGCTCGGCTTCTCTGCGCTCGCCGCTCCGCCTCTGGCTCAGGCTGCCCCCCGTCGGTCCGCCGCGTCCTCCTCTGTCCTCCTCGGTGCGGTCGCAGTGTGGCCCCGCAGCGCGCAAAGCAGCAGCCCAGCCTGGCAGGAAGACCGAGAGAGAGAGAGAGGAGGGGGAGGAGGAGGAGGGGAGGGAGGGAGGTGGTACTGATGCTGCAGAAAAGAGAGAGGGAGGAGGGGAGAGAGAAGGATGGAGGGATGGAGAGCCAGTGCGCAGGCGTCAACTCCCTCCACCCTCCATCTCTACCTGCTGCTGCCCCTCCTCCCCCCACATCACCCCCCCACTGCAGGGAGGTGTGTTTGGTCTCAGGTGAACGAGGATAAATGGGGGATGTAAATGTACAAACACACTAAATAAATTTATATTTCACATATAAATAATAAAAATTGATCACATGGAAACTTTTACTTTTACCTGACATGATATTTTACTCATTTATAATAAATCTAATCAATCAATAAATGATGATGGTGGATTGTAGTTTCAGATTATGTAAAACTCGGCAGAATAAACCAGCTGCAACATTAAAGTGATCAATAAATTAATGATCAATAACTATAATCTTTTACTTTATTAACTGAAGTTTACTTTATTTCCAACTGATTTCATCACTTTACTGACGACAAAGACTTCCTGCTGGTTGTATTTTTAATGGGATGAATGATTAATAATTATTAATTTATATTCACCTCAGAAAGACATTCAGAGAAGTAAAAATATTCAAGTTGTTAGAAAGAGGACAGTAACAAGATAATTTACATTATTAAGAACATGAATAACATCAGAAACAATCAATATTTAAGACTGATAAATACTGAGAAATACTTCACACTGGACGACTAAATAATTAAAATGTGTGAATAAAAATGTTTTTAAGTTGCATGAAAGAGAAACGATAAAGAATTTTAAGTTTAGACATTAATAATTAAAGTTCAGTTTTAACCTGATTTTTACTGTGTAAATGTGAATTATTTATTCACATATTCACATTTTATATCTGATGTTCCTGAAAACGGAAGAAGAAAAATGTGATCAGAGCTGAAGTGAGTTTTCCTGTCAAATCATTTGATCTTTAAATGTTTTCTCCTCTGAATGATGTGAATGATTGTAATGTATGTGAATAATGTGGAGACTTTATGGACTTTATGCAGGAGTTTCATTTATATTTTCACAGTGTGGTATTGGTACTTTTACTGTGTTGAACAATAGAAATACTTCCTCCACCTTATGTCTGTATACACACACACACACACACACACTCTGTATTAAACTAACTAACTGGAAGGTCACAGGTTTGATTCCTCAGCAGCTCCAACGTCCTTCAGCCTGAAACTGAAACCTCGGCCAGCTCAGACCCCCAAAACTGGACCTGGACCTGGACCTGATCCTGATCCTGATCCTGATCCTGATCCTGATCCTGATCCTGGACCTGACACCTTCAGGCTCTCTGATCCTGCTCTTAATCTGAAAATCCGTTCCCGGCTTCCTCTGGGTGGAGATGCGAGGTTTGGCGCGTGGCAGCGGTGATTTACGGGCCAGCTGCTCTTAAACTGAGCCTGGAGATTTAAAATGGACTTTTAATGGTGGAGATGAACTCTGGAGACGGTGGCAGGCTGGCTGGACGCCCGGAGGAGACTCTCCTGGAAACCCCAACTTCATCTTTACTGTCCTTTTTATTTTTTCACTCCTCTCTCCAATCTTCTCCAAACAGATGGAGGGAGAAACGAATATTTAAATGTCTTCACTCAACGTTTTTTTTTTCCTCCTGCTGGTCTTTGATGTGATCTTGGAGGAAATCGGAGATCTTGTTTCATCAATAATTCAGCCGGTCTGAACAGTCTGAATGATTATCAGTGAACAAATGTCTCCATTTAACCTCTTTTTATTTCCTCATCAGAAACGTCTCCATCACTTTAAAGTTCAGTTTTCCCCCTGATCAATGTCAAACTACTCTTCCCGTATTTTCAGGATACTTCGTGTTTCCCATCAGCTGACAATCAATATATTATATTGATTATTAGTGTCAGCAAACACTTCACACGTTCACTTTACAGCTTCAGAGCTTCAGTTTCACCTCAGTTATACTGAATTTCAACATGTCACCTGTTGATCACCTGTCCTGGTGGATGTTGGCTCCGCCCACAGACTGACTGCAGGTGACCAAGCGTTCACAGGTGTCGCTGCTAACAAAAGTTTTCTGAACCTTACAGAAACTTTAAATACTGGACTGAGTGTTTTATTAGACTTGAACTTCTCCACATATTTGAACATTTTACCTCATTAGAGATTCAGCAGAGTCATTTAGAAGCTTTAATGAGACACAACAATATAAAAATCAAATATAAATATCCTGGACTACAGATGGCTGTAATATTAAAAAGCATTTTACATGGTGCTGCATGATTGTAAATTCAGATTATAAATACATTAAGGCTGTCACTTCATTCACACCATATGCTGATGAACTAATCCAATTCATCACAATTAACTGCAGATAAACATCAAAAGGGAGCATTAAAGATCATTTTAAAGGAATTTACAGTCATTTTTCCGAATACATGTTTTTCTGTCACTGAATATAATCATATATAAATATATATGTTCATCATAACTTTATCTCGACCTGCCATTTAACTCTTTAACAGTTTAAGCTAACAGCTGACAGTCGATCATCTCCAGCGTCCTTCATCTGATCGTGTTTCTGAGCGGCCGGCCCGACAGGTTCAACCTGATCTTTAATGTATGTTGGCTGACGTGTGGGGTCAAAGGGCGCCAGAGCCCCAATGATAAACTGACTTTTCTGACCAACATGTCGTTCACCGAGTTCACACACAGTCACACTGATGAGTTTCATCAGGATCTAATCTAAAACCAAAGATAAAAGCCGAAGATCAAACCGACCGCCTGTCTTCATTTACTTTTTGCATTATTTCTATAATTAATGAATCAAAATGAATAAACCTCAAAACAATACAACAACATATTTTGGTTTCTTGATGAGGACTTTTAACTTCCTCTGTGCTGAACGACAGATTTTTTTTGTTGAAGTTTTTTTTTACTTGAAGTTATAATCTATAAGATTTGCATTTTGATGATAATCAGAGTTTTTGAACCTCACTTTCATCGTCTGTCTATCTTTTCTTTGTTTGGTCGCCATAGTAACAGAGATATGATAAAATCAACTCGCTGCTTCACCCTCAGCTGAGCTGAAGAGTCTGTTAGGGTTCTTTAAAAGTCCTTTAAAAGTCAAACTGAGCTGCTGTGATTTTTCAGAAAAGTCTCCACAAACAGACGGTCGTATTGCTGATCAGAGGAGCTCAGTCAGCGTCTAGTTAGACTGAAACACATGAAAAGATTTTTTAATGTAAGTTAACAGAGAGGAAAAAGTCTGACAAACACAAAAACAACATTTGTTCATTAAATGAGTTTTAACAGGTCTGAAGGTGTTTCTGGAGTTGGTTCAGTTTGACAAATATTAAGTTACAGATGCCGATTTTTTCTTCATCATTGTTTGTAGTTTCTTATCAATGTTCTTACCTTGGAAGCACTTCCTGGTTTTGTAGAAAGGACCTGAGCTCAGGCCCAGGCTGTCTTTAAATGTGCCTGAGAGGAAACAGGTGATATTTATAATGTGA